>OX637349.1:14903248-15375910 GCA_951799405.1 Agapetus fuscipes | reverse complement strand
TTTATACGGCATTTACATAGTTTATTTGTACTTAATGCAATAATTTATAAAAAGTTAATGCCGTACAAATCTGAAAGTTCATATAGATAAAAAAAGTAATAAATATATGAAATAAATATAATTTACATATATATCGTTTACGGAGCGACGTTCTGTTATGACGTTTAGCATTTGTAGACATATACCTACACCTGCCTATACTGTACTGTGTGCTAAGTAGTCGTGGGTCATAACGTATTTTATTCGGATGTACTCGGCTTGGACAAAAACTTATTCATGTTTCAGAAAATGATAGAGAAGATAATTCAGACGTCGATGAAGACGTTGACTCCGATAACAACTCAGCGGCTGATTCCGATACTGATTAATTTAAATAAAAACCTTATTTTGTATTATCATCTTTAAATATATCGAATTTATCTAAAAAATAGTTGTTTTATTTATTCACATCATTACGATGAAACAAATCAATTATATAAATATATCAATAATGTTTGAAGTATATATGAAACCAAAAAGTATACAAAACTGTTGATACTGGGATTTATAGTTTCAATTCTTGGATATTATATACACACCGTTTCACTTCAGTTAGAAGTCATAATGATTTTATCATATTATCAATTGTTCTCTTCAAAAATATGTTAATACCGTACAGTATCAGATAACCATAAAATACTACACCCTTAAAATAGTAGCGTCATTTTCATCAGCCTAAAAGATATGGACTGCATTAAAATGTACGGCATCATTTTTTCCTAATTCATTTATCTTAATACTATTTAAAACAAGGGGAAAATGAAGAAAATTGCTATATTTTATTAATCTATGAATATTTAAACTTTTGCAATAATTTAAAAAATTACAGTTTTTGTATTTCTCTATAATTTTTTTTTGAACAGTTTCTTTTGAACGGCAATACTATATAACAGTTGTATTTTACAATATTATGTTAAAAAAAAAGTTGCCGTACAGAGTTAAATGATTTTACAGCTTTATAAATCAAGTATACCATGAAATTAAGATAATTATTAATGTACATTCAAATGAACAATAATTATTTGATGGCATTTTTTTAATAGTACTTTTGAGTGCTAGGTAATGTTTTGGAACCAAAGCCGTACTTTTTCAAATCACCCCCCGGAGCACGGAAAGAAAGGGGGTTGCAACCCTTGATTTTTCCCTTTGTCGCACGATTTTTGTACGGGGTTGCGGAATAATAGATTAAAAGCTGTATTGAAACAGCATGAAACTGATGCCGTACAGAGTAAAGTGACCAAATGTACCCTGGAAAATGTCAGAAAATCAAAAAAAATTCCCTACTTTGTGGCGCACCATTTTTTTACGGCACTGCGCGTTTTCTTATTATTTTTCATAAATCTAACGATGGTAAAAATGCCGTACAAAAATATGTGAACAAAATCTACTCACTCCTACCTGCACTTTTGAATTTTCACCAGCACTCAGTTGGACACCTTACAAGTGACGGCATAGTGCTGAATCTTATTATTGCATGGTCTTATATCATACTATATACGTCACCTGGTGGTTCATATGACCCATCCATTTTTGAACATGGGCCTGTAGTCTAAAAGTTTAGTGTGAAAAAACACTAAAGTTTTCAAGCAGTAGGCACACTTGATTTTGTTATATTAAACCTGGGTAATACTTTATCCCCACCATCCTGATGCTGGGCCAATAAAACACTTTCTATTGTTCCCATCCCATCGAGGTGATTCTCTTTTTGGCGCGCTGCCAGTGTATCGAAAGCTGAAGGTCCACATCAGGGTCCAAAATATATTTTCATTTTCGTACCGCACTCGATACAAAATGGATCGCTTTCGTTTGTTAACCAGAAGCGCTTCCCTGCAAAATTCCTTACACTTTGGATATCAATCCAAGACAGAGATTGCTAGCGCTTACGTAAGAACTCCATGTATAATAATTCTTGGCCGGTCCGTAGTCCAGTGGCAACACTTCGGACTCGTAAATGGAAGGTTGTGGATTCGAATCCCAGCGGAGCACAAAAAATATATCATTTATATTTCCAAAATGTGCTCTTCGCTGGGTTGAATAATTCATAAACCTTTACCAAAGACCGGTCATCAAAAGGTCCATCCAGCCTTACAACAACTGGATCTTGACAATTATATTAATTTTTAAAACTGAACAATTTCAAAACTTAATTTAAATCGGATATTTAAAGAACCGTGTAGAGAGAACTTACATCATTCTCGACGTTTCGTCAGCGACGTAGCCGACGTCTTCAGGAGAACATCCTCTCTGTACGGCGACTGAGGATGAACTGAATTTGAAAAACACTTTGTCACAAATTACTGCCTACCTTCGAACGAAGGTAGTAATTATGTTTTGGTTGGATCTTGCTTGAGAATTGGCGCTTTCTACAGCGACGACCAAGCTCGCAGTGTGATACACACAAAAACAGCGCTCACCAAATTAATCATCCTAATATACGAGTGTACATAATAAAACACAGTAAGCCTTCTTGTTGGACACGAATCACTATCTCGTCGCGTAAGTCTCGGCGGTAGATCTTACCGTACCTATTTAAAGATGCATTTATCTGTGAACCCCCTGTTAGCGTAATATGTCACCTATTTAGTTTTACCCTTAAGGTAGCGAAACATTAGATAAGATCGATTCCGAAACAGAACTAATCCATCATTTGTAGCTTAAATTAAAAGGCATCGGTTACGAAATAGTTACAAGACTCTCATAAAAGTGAGTGCCATTAAAGATTTCACAGTCGGAAGCGTAAACAACTGCGCTTGCAGCAACATCAGCTCGTCCCTCAGTGCTTATTTGGCTTATCTGCCATTTGATTCAAACATAACGTTTCAATGAAATCGTCTACAAATTCGAAGACTTAAAAATATCAATTCAGAAAATAGTCTCCTAAATAATATCCTATTTCCTAACACTTCACCTCTACTTTCTATGTTTTCTATTACGCCCCGCCCACGTAAACCTCCCCCCCCCCTCCTCTTCTGTAGGTAATTTAAATCCTTGCTTCGTAATTTTGTATTGTATGTTGGTTTATATTTACAACTGAAGATGGGATGTACTGCTTCTTCCGAAACTGGTCGTGTTAAACAAAAATAAACGCATGTGAATTAAAACAAAGTAATTTTTATTTTGCTGGAGTGATGTTTTCCGGGATCTGTTGCCGTGGCCTGTGGGAGCTGGAGCTTCCGGACGTTTCGCCCATTTCTACGATGGGCTTCTTCAGCGTGAAGTATGATGATGATCTTGATGAGAGCTGTGATGTAAGTGTGTTGTAAGCTCCAGCTCCCACAGACCACGGCAACAGATCCCGGAAAGCATCACTCCAGCATCATCAGCCGGCCGTGTAAGCCTTAAACTCTTATTCAATTTTTATTTTAATCTATTGTCTTAACAATCACATTCTACACAATCTGAGCTAAAAAAAATCAAACACGACACTGTAAGAGTTGTTTGGAATATATTTTGTAAATCAATTTCCAGTTTTCAGAAGACACATTGGTCCAGTAGGTATACTTATAAACATTCTATAATCTAGAATCTAAGTTGCAAGGATATATTCATTTAAAGCTCTCAGATGTATGTCCACAAACCACCAAGTGTAGTTCGCGCTTACAAATGCTGAATGTGTACTTACAAATAAAATCCAAACCTCAAATGAACATAAGCCCCACAACTTTTGCCGACCTTCCCTGAAACAGGGGTGACATTGGCAAAGTGAACCATCTTTTACAGTATGGGTGGTCAGCCTCATACCAACCTATAAGTCAACATTGCCCACGTGAATTTACGTCTGATGGTGATAAGACAGACAAGCACTGGGGGGCAACCATGTAATCATGAACTTGGTTTTTATGTAAAGCTGCTTGGAAAGTGGTCAGCCCAATTTTTTTTTGTGTGTTGAAAAAATACTCTTACGTAACTCCGATGAAAAAACATTCACTTTGTTTGAATCAATTGTGGTAAAGTATTGTTGCGAATGTGTAATTGTATGTCTGTGTGAGTCTGAGAAGTCTCTAGATGTAGGTGCTTAAATAATTGTGAGACTTGTAGGTTGGTTCACTTTGCCAATGTCACCCCTGTTTCTGGGAAGGTCGGCAAGAGTTGCAGAGCTTATGTTCATTTGAGATTGGGTTTTTATATTGTCGGTTCACATGCGGCATGTCGCACGCTAAATCATAAAGAGCAATAACTCAAAAAATAAGAATGTTGGGAAATCACGTTTGAAGTTCAGACAACCAGTACAACTTGTATGGGATGAAAAAGGCGACCGATGTTTTATCTCGGTCATATTCGTCCAAATTGAACGGCTGTCGCATTCTAACTATTCTTCTCGCATTGTTCTTGCGTTTTATTACAAAATCTCGATTTTCCCAATTCTTGAGTTATTTCTCTTTATTATTAAGCGTGCGATGTGTTGGCGCGAACTTATACGTGTATGCTTGTAGGAATGCATTTAATATATAAGAATCTCAAATGATCCTACCTATATATTTTTGTAACCTAGATTTAGATTTAGATCTAGCTTTATCGCTCCAAAAGCAAACACTTTACCAAATGAGCCATCGACCGGACCAAAACAATTCGGAATTTTTGTTTACTCCAAGCGTTCATGTTGACTCACTCTGCCAGTTTAGCATCGCCCCGCACGCTCTGTGTCACAACAATGGCGATTTTGAGGTTTCCAAAGAAAGTCATTAAAATTCTGCTGCGGGTCTCCCGCCCCCCTCTCATCCTCCTCTCTGCCAGCCAGGGTCTGCAGGAGTATGGGACGATGCGTCATACTGAGAAGACCTCAGCGACCGCATTGCAGACCCCGCGCAGCACACACCACACGCTTCCACACACACATACTTATCCATATCATGTTTTATTGGTAAAGTTTGCTAAAAGTTTGCCTTGTGTCGGATTTTTAAGCCCACGCCGCCAAATTTTTCGCATTTCTTTTAATTTGGTAGAGTGCTTGCATTCCATGCCGAGAGTTCGGGTTCCAATCCAGTGTTTATTTCAATCCCAAAATAAAATACTGGCAAGGTTCACTCAGCCACCACAAGAAATGAGTACCGGCTGAAACAGGGGTGACATTGGAAAAGTGAACCATCTTTACAGTATGGTTGGTCAGCCTCATACCAACCTATTAGTCAAGGAAAGGAACCTGTAAAAATAAAAAGGTTCCACTCACCACAGGTATACAAATTTGCATACTGAATACCTACTGAGATAGGTTTGTATAACAATAATACACATAATAATATTAGGATGATTTATTTGGTGAGCGCAGTTTTTGTGAGTTTCTTGATTTATAGGTTGGGATGAGTATGACCTCCCATACTGTAAAAAATGGTACACTTTGTCAATGTAACCCCTGTTTCAGGGAAGGTAGGTAAGAGTTGCGGGGCGTATGTTCATTTGAGATTGGGTTTTTATGTTGAAAGTCCACATGCGGCACGTGTAAGCGCGAACTAATACGTGTCTGCATTTAATATGAATCTTAAATGTAATATATCTTTGCAACTTACATAGATTATAGTACCGCCAACATGCGCGTGTCTCCCGTTATACGTGCATAGAAGAAACACGTCGAATATCTCTGCAGTGTGATTTTAGAATATAGGTTGCCACATGCACAAAGTACGAGTAATATTTCGCCATTGCATTTTGGTGAACAGCCTCACGTACCGACAATATTCAGGATTAGTATGCGGCGCATCGAGCAGTGGACCAAGGCCTCTTTCACCGTATCTCTCTCTCTCTGAAATACTGCATTCCTATAAATGTAGTAAAATAACATTAGAATGATTTATTTGGTGAGCGCTGTTTTTGTGGGTATCACACCGTAAGAGCCCTCTGCGAGCTTGGTCGTCCAATTCTCAAGCAATACCCAGTTGCTGTAACGCTGGATGGACCTTTGGTGACCGGTCATTGGTAAAGGTTTTATGAATTTTTCAACCCAGCCAGGAGCACAATTGAAAATTTAGTTAGTATTTTTTTGTGCTCCACCGGCATTCGAACCCGCGATCTTTTATTTACGATTCCGAACGTGTTGCCACAAGCATACGGACTTGCATTATCAATATTACACGTGTTAATAGTAATAATAATAATCAACAAATAAGGAACCTATGTGTATAACACTAAAAGAAGAAGAAAAAGAGATTCAACAGTGAATTTAAGGCTTGGTTTGATTAAGGGTGGAGTATCTGTTATGGGGGGCAGCTAAATGCTTCTGTCTGATATGGCATGACAGGATAGGGGTGCGACCTCACACGATCCTATACAACAGGGTTGCCCATACTTTTTCTTGAGGAGATCGATCTAGCAAAAAATTATGAATAGAAGATCGACATTTTAACTGTTTAGCCCACCAAATATAGCTCATAATTCATAATTTATAAATATTTATTAAGAAAAAAAATAGCATAAGTAAATAATTGAATACATTGAGTGCAAAATGTCAAATCTGCATAAATTTTTAAATCTCTAACATTACAAAAATAATACGGGTACAATATAAAAATAAAAATTATCTTGGTGCTGATATCGAAGCGTGACATTGGTGGTCCTCCACAAAATGTTCGTAGTTAGGGATATTCTCAGCTAAAGCTAGACGCAAGCAGGCTGTCAGGTGGTCATTTGTGGGACGAGTACGATATTTTGATTTTATTTCTTTCATATGAGAAAATGCAGACTCGCACAGATATGTCGATGCAAAAAAAGCAGTTATTTGCAGTGCTATTTGCTTTATTAACGTTTATTTTCGTTTCGGGTATAGATTTCCGGTCGATAGCTCAGGTGGTAGAGTGCTTGCATTCCATGCCGAAAGCTCGGGTTCGAATCCCACCGACGGTGTCAGAAATGATTTCCCGTTTCGGTGTTTATTTCAAACCCCAAAATAAAATACCGGCAAGGTTTACTCAGCCTTCACAAGAAATGAGTACCAGCACTCTCGGGAGCTGGGAAACCTCCACTTCAACTAAATTGGTTGGCGTAAGGCCGGCCACCTTACCTGTAAAAATAAATAGTTTCAACTCGCCACATGCGACCCCTTCGGGGATAACGCGGCAAGAAGTTACACTATATGTGTAGCTTAGTTGCGTTTTTTTTTTGCGTATGACCAGTAAGGATTACTGCCAGAAAAATGTGAAAATTTTAGCTATCCTCGGCGATCGACCTTAAAACCTCCCGCGATCGACCGCATACAAGGACCCCGCACACTTAAGTGGGTATCAGCTGACAAGGTGATGTAACTAGTGTCAACATTAAATCACAGAGGGGTGGGGGGGGATGCAGCATTAATATTTTCTACCATTAATCTCAGTATTTAATGTGTATTTATGTGCAGTGATTTTTTATTGAAAAATAGGAAATTTTTAGTTACATCTTTGAAGTACGAGTATCGACTAAATGTTGTGAATTAGCAAAATTTCCCTGATAATCGGGAATTGACTACGCGCGACGTCTCATAGCCGAGGGATATTTAGAATGTTTGGACCTCAATGAAGGGGAGAAATAATAAAATTAGATTTTTTTTTAATTGTAGCGGGTTTGAGGATGAAATATCTGTTGGAAAAGAAAAAAATAGGGCATAAAAATTAGGGTATAAATTTTCCGTTCAGTAAGACCTGTCATTGTTAGTGGAGCACTGCGGAATAATGGCAGGACTGACCTTGCGAGGGGCCGGAAGGAGAACGACGGTTCCATGGTAAAGCGACACGGTGACAAAATGACACATGACATAACACAGAGGAAGTGTCAAAGCAAGCTTGGAAGGAGAAGACTGAGGAAGGAATGAGATTGTGAAAGAATGTAACCTGCAGAGTAAGAATAAGAGAAGAGTACAAATGAAGAAAGTGATGAATGTTGAATAGATGAAAAAGGTATGCAAGGACAGAAAAAAGTGGAGATGCATCTGCAGAGGTACCGGCCACTCCTAGTGGAACGGCGGCAGGAGACAGTAACAGTAACATAACAGAACGACATATGACATAACGACACAATACAGAACGACACTTGACAGAACCACGCATAACAGAACGACACTTGACACGACAGATGACAGAACGACACATGACAGAACGACGTATGGCAGAACGATACATGACATAACGACACATGGCAAAACGACGCATGACAGAACAACATATGACAGAAAAACACATGTTATAACATCACAATGAAAAAACATCACATGACAACTGTGTTGTTTTGATTTGTGAAGTTTTTTGAAGGTCTGTTTATGGAATGTTCTGTTTTAGGTACTTGAAGTTTTGTCCATGTGTTGTTTTGTCATAGTGACATACTGTCATTGTGTCGTTCTATCGAGTGTCTTTCTGTAATGTATCGTTAAGTCATGTATCGTTCTGTCATGTGTCGTTCTGTCATGTGTCGTTTTGTCACTGTGCCGTTCTACTATCACCAAGGCCACACGGGGAGACAGTTTTATTTACCTGAGTGGGGGCGCAGGGGGGGCCGGAGATAGGGGCAAGGTCCACTGCACAAGTCTACAGGCTTATATTCAAATCATCACGGTTCGAATTTCCGGTCTGAGACGAGAAGGGAGTGAGGAAATGTGAGAAGTAGAAAAGCTTGAAATGAAAAATTGACAAAGAAGTCGTGATAAAAAAGACGTGGCAGAAAATTGGGACGTCACCCAGTCAGGTTGGTAACGAAATGGATTTTATATTTATCAAGTTAATGCTTCTGCTACGCCAATCTGGTAAAAAAACCTGCAACTTTTGGTGACCTTCCCTGTAACAGGGGCAGACATCGGCGAAGTGAATCATTTCATACAGCATGGCTAGTCAGCCTCATACCAACCCATAAAGCAAGGAATACCTTTATAAAAAAAACATTTATGTAAAAAAAGACGATTGTTTTAACAAGAAGAAATTAAGCCGCAGATATAGTGCAACATATTACGACGTTGCTTTGGGGCCGTCCATATATTACGTCTTTCGAATTAAGGGGGGGGGGAGTCTGGTCTGCGGATGATGGCAAATGATGTACGAGTACCAAAAGTGACGTCGTTCTTGTAAATATCAATTTCTACAAAATATACAAAATATTATGTAAGATATATAACATTATTAATTATTAAGCTCATCCATTATTACAGCAAGAGGGGGGATGGGTCATTAGATAATGACTATAGGATGATTGTAGGGGGGGGGGGGGTCGAAAATCGGCAAAAATCGATGACGTAATTTATGGACGGCCCCTTTCGAATTCGTCGATTAACCTTAGTCGAAAGATACTTCTGCATCAATATATAAATCAATGAATCATTGCTGTCAACAAAACGCAGATTTTATACAGGGAAAATAATGAAACCAAAGTACTATAGCTCAGTTGGTAGAGTGCTTGCATTCCATGCCGAGAGCTCGGGCTCGAATCTCACCGAGGGTGTCAAAAATGATTTCCCGTTTCGGTGTTTATTTCAAAACCCACCATAAAATACTGGCAATGTTTACTCAAAATTCACAAGAAATTAATACCAGCCCCCTCGGGAGCTGGGAAACCCTCACTTCAACTGAAGTGGTCGGCGTAATTCCGGCCCACTTACCTGTAAAAGTAAATAGGTTCCACTAGCCATATGCGATATCCTTCGGGGATAACGCGACAAGAAGTTACACTGTATTTGTAGTTTAAATCCGTTTGCGTTTTAAACTTCAATTAGTGTTGATTCCAAATAATTCCAAAAGGTCAAAGGGCGCCTTCAAAATTAAATTCCAAATCCAAAGAGGCATCACTAATTAAACCTTTCGTTAAAAGTGGAAAAACACAAGGTCAGCAGAAAGAGCGCCGAATCTTCACTTTGGAAAATGGGGGTGAATGGAAAAACGCCGGGCACCTGTCAATGCCTGAGACTCTGGGGATTAGGAATTGCCTGAAGACACGGCAATGAGCCAGACAATGGGGTGTTCAACCAAAGAATATATCAAACGTCATCATTCCTTGACTTTTATATTATAGGTCGGTCTGAGGCTGACCACCCATACTGTAAAAAATGGTTCACTTTGCCAATGTCGCCCCTGTTTCAGGGAAGGTCGGCAAGAGTTGCAGGTCTTATGTTTATTTGAGATTAGGTTTATTTATATTGTAGGTCCACATGCGGCATGTGTGAGCGCGAAATTATGCGTGTCTGCTTGTGGGAATGCATTTAATATGAATCTCACATGATACATATCTTTGCACATTAGATTTAGATCACAGACCGGTCCGTAGTATAGTGGTAACGCCTTTGAAGATTGTAGTTTAAAAAAATATACCCTTAATATTTTCAAATATGCTCTTCGCTGGGTCGAATAATTCATATACCTTTACCAAAGCCCGGTCACCAAAAGTCCAGAAAAAAACCAGCCTAACAGCAAATGGGTCTTGCTTGAGAATTGGCGCTTTGAAACGACAACTGAGCTCGTAAAAAGTTCGGTCGATGGCTCAGAGTTTAAATCGAGTTTTAAGTGTGCACGATGGTCCACAAAGCTTTATTTGGAAAAACACCCAAATATCTCGCTGATTTAATCAAACCAGTCACCCTCGGCAAAAAAAGCCTAACACTGCGCTCAGCTGAAACTGGAGCCAAATCAAAGATTGAAGAACCGATAAGAAGAGTTAACACAATGCTTGGAGAGCGTGCATTTGCAGTTGCTGGTCCTCTGGCCTGGAACCACCTGCCACATCATGACGTGAGAGAGCTAGAGGACCATGGAAAGTTCCGGAATGCATTGAAGACAAGCAAATTTCTGGCATCATTTGCACAAGCGCCCTTGGAGTGACTACATCACGAAACGGCGCTATAAAGAAATCATCAACTCATCATCACCATCTCAGTTGGTGGAATGCTTGAATTCCATGCCGAAAGATTCGATCCCCACCGAGGGTGGTTTATTTTGTAAGCATGAACTTACTTCGTTTAAATTTTCTTCCAACTGTTATTTTCATTATATTCTTCAAGGTACCCGTAACATAGCAACACTCCCACAAGGAGTGCCACCCGAGATATGCTACTAGCTTCAGTAACATCGAACCACTTACTTTTAAAGTCATGGGCACGCCTCTGACCTAGATGTTCTTGTTTTTTCGGGCCGTTGCTTTTAGTTCACAGGAAGTCCTCCCAAAATTTGAGAAAATATATAGATTGGCATGAGCGTCCCTGTGCTGTGGGTCCTTCTGACACATTTTTGAACATGCGCCTGCTTGTTGGCATGCATTTAATATGCAAGGTCTTTCTTGCATTTACTAGATCTTTCCACCACCAGAATGTTATGTACACACACACACACACACTATCACAACCATTTCCCGACGGTTCCATCTCACATGTACATGTGTGCGTAGTCAAGTTGGCCACAGTATCTTTACAACTTAGATTATAGATTATTCATGCCATGATTTCGTTTCAGCTTTTAAATTGCCACTCAAACTTGTTTTTTATGAGAAAGTTTGCCATACACAGGTCCTCATAAAAAGAGTCAGTTTTTTTTGCTCGCTGTTTACTTTGGAAAAGAACTCGAAACATCTAGGAGGACTTCAAACCTTGTTGCTGAGAAAATACGAGTACACACACATTCCAAAAAAGAAAAATAAAACCAATTTTGTAACACGATTTTTTTAACGCGCGGAGCGAAAGTAATTTCAACTTGTTGGAATTCGATGTAAATAAGGTCGATGAAAAAAATGGCGGCTGATCTGCAATGTTGGCCGGTCCGTAGTCCAGTGGTAAGCGCTTCGAAATCGCGAATGTAAGGTCGTGGGTTCACACAAAAAAAAAATTGTTCGCTGGGTTGAAAAATTCATACACATTTACCAAAGACCGGCCACCAAAGGTCAATCCCGCTTACAGCAGACTGGGTTTTGACTGAGAATTTTCGCTTTCTATAGCGACGATCAAGATCGCAAAGGGCTCTTTAGTTGTCATTCACACAAAAACAGTCCTCACCAAATAAATCATCCTATTATCACCACAAATCCGGAATTTAACATAATTTAACATACCTACCAATGAAACAGTTGTATATTTGTCTAGGTGTTTTTTGCTACCAGCTTCATGTCAATATTTGACAGCTGTATACTTTTTACGTCTTCTCTCTCGAACTCTCACATTAGCAACATGTCCGCTTGCTTTCATCCATTATAATTTTTGTAATCTAGTGTAAGTTTGTGAATTAATTATTTAAACAAGCATTCCAAACAATCTTCCATAAACAGTGCATTAGTTATTTGGGTGAATTCCACCAAAACCCAGTGCCTAACCAAACCAATGGCTAAATCCGGCCAATTGTTATTATGAATATTTTGTAGGCTCAGTTGTTATCTACTGAGATGTCATTTATCAAATAAAACAGTCAATATTTTGTTGTTCACTCAAGTAGCCACTTCTGAATGACGTCATCGGGCATGCTGTGTGCACTGACACGGCTTTCGGTACGGAGTCAGCTCCGCTCGCAGTGGAAAGCGGGCATTAAACTTGACCCCGTTGCTAAGCGACACTCTCTGACGTCAGACCAAGTGACAAACCCTAGTGGTTGTATCATCAACAGTGCTAAGGGGTGGATTACAAAGGGTCATCTATCTATAATTTATAATCTAAGTTGCAAAGATATATTGACATTTAAGACCAGTCCGTAACAGTTCCGTTCAGTGGTAACACTTCGGACTCTCAATGGAAGGTTGTGGGTTCGAATCCCGGCGGAGCACAAAAAATACACCATTTATATTTTCAAATTCGCTCTTCGCTGGGTTGAAAAATTCATAAACCTTTACCAAAGACCGTTCATCAAAAAGGTCTATCCAGCCTTACAGCAACTGGGTCCTGCTTGAGTATTGGCGCTTTGTAGCGACGACAAGCTCGTAAACAACACTTCTGCGGCACGACAACAAGTGCCATAGAACCTTAGAGTCTCTGAAATCTAGGGAGTCCCCCGCAAAGGATTTCAGAAAAAACAGGCCCTTCACGTTGAACTATCAATAGTGACGTAAAACAAAATGGCGGCGTTAGTTGCGATACTACCATGTGTATTTTAAGCTTTGTACACGTCTATGATGCAGTCGATGTGTTTGTTTGATATCAACGCATTAAATTTACAAATATAAGTATATTTTTAGCGATAACCTTAGATAACGGGCCAATAAGTTATATCTAAACTTTGAAGACGTATTAATAAGATAGCATAACATACATGCAGCTGATTTAATTTCCGAGCATCGTTTTCTGGTTCACCACACCTTTACGAGTTCTCGTCCCCCTCAGCACTTGTTTGGCTCATCTACCATTTGATTCAAACATGACATGATCAAGAATTGATTACTGCAACTCAGTATACGCAGGGCAGCCAGCTTACCAACTACATCGACTTCAGTCAGTGCAAAATGCGGCAGCACGACTCATATATGGGTCGTCCAAGTTCTCTAAAATCACTCCACTGCTGAAAAGGCTTCACTGGCTCCGTATACAAGAGAGAGTAAAATTTAAGCTGTGTATAATGACACATAAGGTGCTGCATGGATCAGCTCCCGAATACCTGCAAGAACTAGTTAAGAAAAATGTGTTAACGAGAGAGGGTGGACACTGAGGTCAGCGCAAACCATTGGCAGCACCCTGGAGCTTCCGAGGAGAAGCCCGACTACCGTGTTTGGCGATCGGGCTTTCCGTGTTGCTGCGCCCATGGCCTGGAACTCTCTGCCAGCAGGACTTACAACACCTTCTCTCAGGGTCAGTCTCCCCTCCACTGACCCACGCCCTGTATATCCATCCCATCCGGGGATGTGTCACAGGACTCGCATGCAAAAGTTATGTGAGATGCGAGTGGCAGAAGGCCCTCCCGTGAAGCTACACTACGAAGATACACAGCAGGACTGCGGACAACGGACAAGGTGGCAGTTTTTAGAAAAGCCCTGAAAACACATTTGTTTTCACAATCTGCAGCGTCTTTGGGATGACCAACGGTCATGAAAAGGCGCAATAAAAATTAACAATCATAATAATGACTTTTCAATGACATTGTCGTAAGAATCACATCTTATACATTATGAGCTAAGGAAAAAACGCAAAACACGATAATGTGAGAGTTGTTTTAAAATATTTTTTAAAATCAATTTCTAATTTTCATAAGACACATTGATCCAGTACGCATACAAAGGGGACCGAGGGGACCAACTCTAGGGGACGCCCACGCCAAGAATACCTGGAGGACCTGTTGGTGGACGTGCGCTGCTCATCATATGCAGACCTTAAAAGAGCCACACAAGACAGGGAAGAATGGAGGAAAAGAGTGAAATAAATTGCTGCAAGCGAATCCCAGGATTGAAACCAGTGAAGAAGGAAGAAAACATACAAACATTGCTCATGTGAAATTACCTCTTATCGACATAAGACAAACAAGCACTTTAGGGGACGTGCTGTCACCGCTAAAACGCACCATACAAAGTAATATCCAAGCCTTGCCTTACAGCAACTGGGTATTTCATGTGTAAGCGCCTTGTTACCTTGGCCTGTAACACCAAATAAAATATTTTTTTTGTCAGCATTATATTCTTTTATGTACTCGTAAAAATAAGGTAGGTATATCGTTAACCACCTGTAAAAATCGATTCACTTACTCGATGCTACCTCTTTTTCAGAGAAGGACGGTAAAAGTTGCATGGTGTATGTTCATTCGAGAAGTACACACACATCACCAGTGAGAACGAACTAACAAGTGCCTGCAACACTATGCAGCTGACAGCCCTGTTAAAAAAGAATCACGACCTCAACCGCCACATCACAAACACCTCTGCGACACTAGGACAAGTGTCATAGACCCCTAGATAGGTACTAGAAAATCTAAGGAGTTTCCCGCACAGGATTCCTAAAAACAAAGATTATAGATTATCCCCGCCAGGGATTTGAATCACATACCTTCTGATATCTAAACCATAGCGCTAACCACTGGACTGAGACCGGAATTGAAAACAAATCGAGAATATTAATTTCCGTTTGAAAAAATTAAATGTAAAACCTTTTTCAGTTGCTCTCATAAAATTAATGATAGCCTACACTTGAATGCGTACACTTTTTTTTCAGAAAAAAAAGTGTCAGCCGGTGTTCCACATTAGAACGACACAGTGACAAAACGGCACATGACAGAACGGCACATGACGGAACGACACATATTATCTAGATTTTCAGCAGTTACTTCGTGAAAGTTCATTTTAATACAATAAAATAAAAATTGCTTTGTTTTAATTCACATGAGTTTATTTTTGGACACGACCAGTTTCGGGAGAAGCAGTACCTCCCATCTTCAGGTGTAAATAGAAACTTATATTTACACCTCTATTTACACCTTTTCTATTTACACCTGAAGATGGGAGGTACTGCTTCTCCCGAAACTGGTCGTGTCCAAAAATAAACTCATGTGAATTAAAACAAAGCAATTTTTATTTTATTGGAACGACACATGATAGAGCGACACATAACATAACAACACATTATAATATATCACAATGACATAACATCACAATGACAAAGCATCACAGGAAAGTATATCACAATGATAAAACATCACAAGACAAAACCGTTTCATATGCCATTTATGGTATGTTCTGTTGTAGGTACGTAATGTTTTGTCTCAGTGATAATAATGATAATATTAGGATGATTTATTTGGATTTTTGAGTGTATCACACCTCAAGAGCCCTCTGCGAGCTTTGTCGTCGCTGTAGAAAGCGCCAATTCTCAAGCAAGACCCAGTTATTAAAAGGCTGGATAGACTTTGAGTCACCGGTCTTTGATAAATGTATATAAATTGATCACCCAGCGAAGAGCATATTTGAAAATATAAATGATATATTTTTGTGCTTCGCCGGGATTCGATCCCACAACCTTAGTGATGTGTTTTCTGTGTTGTTTTGTTATGTGATGTACTAACATCGTGTCGTGCTGTCATGTGGTGTTCTGTCATGTGTCGTTTTGTCACTGTGCCGTTCTAAACCCCACCGTCAGCCGGTGGCATTTTTATTAATGGCTTTTCATCGCTTGAATAAGAAATTTCCGCGTATCTTTCCTTTAAATCTTTCAATGTTAAAACCTGCCCGCACTTTTAAGTTTTAATGTGGGATTTTTGTTCGTCGCCCACGCACTGAAATTTTATGATAATTTCTCATGCGGCTTATTCAGCCGAAATATAAAACAGGGTCGGGGTGGAGAAATGCCGCAGTTTCTGTCACGCGTGAAATTTTTTTTGTTTTTTAATTAATCGTTTAATTTGACATCATCATTAACATGACTACATCCCCTTAATGCTTGCTTTTCTTAGTCTATCTCAGTGACTCCCAAAGTGGTCACTGAGATAGACTACTTTTATTAAAATCTCGATTTTCCCAATTTCTGAGTTATTGCTCTTTATTATTAAACGTGCGACATGTTGCAAAGATATGTCGCACGCTTAATAATAAAGAGCAATAACTCGAAAATTGGGAAAATCGAGATTTTGTAATAAAACGCAAGAACAATGCGAGAAGAATAGGTAGAATGCAACAGCCGTTCAATTTGGACGAATATGACCGAGATAAAACATCGGCCGCCTTTTTCATCCCATACAAGTTGTACTGGTTGTCTGAATTTCAAACGTGATTTCCCAACATTCTTGTTTTTTGAGTTATTGCTCTTTATTATTAAACGTGCGATATAACATTGGGGATTCACATTATAATATGCATTTTCACAAGCAGACACGTATAAGTTCGCGCTTAAACATGCCGCATGGGTACTTACAATATAAAAACACAAATCTCAAATGAACACCCCGCAACCGTTGCCGAACTTCCCTGGAACAGGGAGGTGACGTAGGCAAAGTGAAACATTTTTTACAGTATGGGTGGTCAGCCTCATACCAACCTATAAGTCAAGGAATAATAAAGCAGTAATAAATAGTGTTTTTTTTAATTTTCATTTAACTGGCTCGGTGATCGATTTTATAAGTTCAGGGATATTCTTTGTTCCTATTGCGGGTCTATGACACGTCAGAAGTGGCAGCACTGATATTGTTATTAGTATTACTGCAAATGATGGGAATAAAGCAGTTCTCACGCCAGATAAGGTATGCAAGGAAAGAATAAGAAACAAGTCTTTCAAGGCCTCAGAATGCACTTCAAATTATCTATTACCTAAGTTGCAAAGATATCGACGGTTAAAAGGAAGTAGGGCATTAGCGACGTTTTGGTCGAAAATAAGTTATGAATGCTATCCTACTTAAAATTTTCCGCTATTTCTAATGCGCTAACTCCCTTAGTATTACGATGATTTTTGTTGTTGTTTATGCCCAAGCAAACAACTGCGTTTTCAAAGTATGGTTTTGGTGTAACCGACAAGATTTTGGCCTTTTTTCTCCTAAAGGCGCTTGCGACATAAAAAATCTTAAAACCACATGGATAGGAATGCCAATAAATGCCTTTTTTTATTTAAGAGCTGTTTTGATTTTAACGATATGAAAAGTTATGCCATTTTTCTGCAATCTCAGACTTTAAACTGCTCTCCTAAACAATTCAATTTTTGTCGCTTATGCCCTACTGCCTTTTAACCGTCGATATGTTTAATAAGGTTTAAATATAAAGAACCAGAAATATCTCACACGTTAATTGTCGCAGTAAGACCGTTGTTCTTTACAAAGAGAATTCGATGCATTCTTCATAGGAGGATCAACCTGCCATACAAGGGAATATATTATGAACTTCAAGTATAGAAGCATTGCGTAAGCTCCCCTCGACAGCGTCAATCTAAAATATGTATGAAAAGTAAATCACTCTCTAGGTGTGCCGTCGTATCTATGATGATCACTTATACCTCTATGGTCCACCGAGGTGAGCCTTTGTGAGATCACTACCTCAAGTATAAAACATTGCGTGTAAACCGATGCATAAATGTATGGAAAATAAAACTATCGCTAGGTGTGCTGCTTTACTTTATGCAGTAATTTACGTGTTTTAACGAACAGATGATTCATCGGAAGGAATGCTGCGATTTACAAAGGAGAAGCAAGTCAATGATTCAGTGATGCGTATAGTATACCGTTCAGACATGGTATTATTAAGTTTACTTATATTTAAGCTAACTTTTTCTTAAACCATTATCAAAAAAAAAAACTCCCGAAGTGGCAAGCCCCGCCCCAAAATTTTCAAAATGATGACAATGCCATTCAAAAGCTTTAAAACAAACAACTGCTCATGAAAACCAAACTTCTAACTTTCACAAAAAATGTTCAGTTTGCTGCATCTATAATCTATAATCTATAATCTAAGTTGCAAGGATATATTCATTTAAAGCTCTCAGATGTATGCCCACAAACCAACAAGTGTAGTTCGCGCTTACAAATGCTGAATGTGTACTTACAAATAAAATCCAAACCTCAAATGAACATAAGCCCCACAACTTTTGCCGACCTTCCCTGAAACAGGGGTGACATTGGCAAAGTGAACCATTTTTTACAGTATGGGTGGTCAGCCTCATACCAACCTATAAGTCAAGGAATATGAATAATAAATTACATTTAAATATAAAAAAGAACAAAACCTTACAAAGAAATCTATACAAAAAAAGTCAAAAATTTCCTATGCAAAAAAAAATGTAGCAAATGAATACACCAACATTAGAAATCAACATTGCAGATTAGCCGCCACTTCTTCCTGTCCTTGCATACTTCTTTCATTTCATCCAGAGTCATAACCTTTTACATACAAGTCCTCCTTTTATTATGACTCTGGATATCCCATTCATTCGCTATTTCTGATTGATCCTTCCATACTTTTCTCGGTCTTCCTCTACCACGACATCCATCTATTCTAGCAACATATACTTTTTTCGTCAATCTTTCATCACTCATTCTCTCCAAATGCCCGAACCATCTTAACATACTTCTTTTAATCTTCACTTTCACACTTTCCCTTACACCACATTCTTCTCTTACAAAATCATTCCTCACCCTGTCACTTCGTTTTTTCCCAATCATACTTCTTAGATCATCCTTTTGGAAAATTTAAAGTTAAGTTATAATTAAGTTAACTATTCCTTTAATTATTGAAATTTCAATATCAATTCGCAGATTTATTAATTTTCATTGTGTTGAATTCTGCTTTGAGTTAAAAAAAATAAAATGACTTGGTTTATGTTTCAATATGTAACCAAACAAGAAACCTAGAAATTGTTATTTTTGAAAGGCAATTTTCGTATACCTACGTGCTTATTTTAAGATCTATTTTCCAAAAACCAGTTGAAAACCGAGTGTTATTTCCGGGATCTGTTAGTAGCGAACGTTTCCTCATGTCTTGGATGAGCTTCTTCAGCGGGGTGCTTATGAAGAAGCCTGGCGATAGCTCAAATAGTAGAGTGCTTGCATTCCATGCCGAGAGCTCGGGTTCGAATCCCACCGAGGGTGACAGAAACGATTTCAAAATAAAATCAGCCTTCATAAGAAATGAGTACGAGCCCCCTCGGGAGCTGACAAACCTCCACTTCAACTGAAGTGGTTGGCGTAAAGGTGAAATTCCACCAGTGTGCCGCACTGTGCTGCACAGTGCGGCACAGCGTGCAAAACAAATGTTTGTTCCGGTCGACTCACGCAAGCGAACAGCAACAAATTGTGCGTGAACATTCTAGCAAAGTTCGCGCACAGCTGCGAACTTGTGTACGCGCACTGCTCCAGCGGTGGACTTGTCTCGACGTGCCGCACTCGTGTTCGCGAACTCACTTTTTGCTTCCGCTTCTCGATCGAAAACATTGATTTGTGCGCGCACAATGGATTGAAGTCATGATAAAACTATCGATTTTTTAAGCAATGGAAATGAATCCTGGTATTTATTTTCTTTGTAAAAGTGTGACATTAATGAAAATAATCACGCATGTTTATTGATTTTAATTATTTATTACCTAAATTATAAGTTTACAAAAATATAGAAGGTTTTTTTAGATATCTCGAAAACTGTTCAAACACATCAACGAAATTAATTAATGTACGTTTTGTAGACATTGTATCATTCTATAATTAAAAGGATAAAATATATTGCCATAATATTAAGCAGCAAATAAAACGAAAAATATGTGAAAAAGCGTGTTTATTTTTCAAATTTTACTTTTACTTCGACCATAATTATGAGAGACATAACCTGAAAAACATCTGTCAATTTTTGGTACGAGCCCGCCGTGTGCGTTGTGCGAGCTGCGAACAAAATGTGCTGCACTGTGCGCGAACCCAAGTTCCGCACAGCTTTGTTGGTGGACACAGACGCTTCCATTCAAATGGCGCAGTGCGCGCACTCTCCAAGTTCTGTACAAATTGTGCGTAACAAATTGTGCTGCACACGATTTTGGTGGAACCCTACCTTTAGTCTCGCCACATGCCACCTCTTCGTGGAAAACACGGCTAGAAGTCACACTATGCGTGTAATTTAAAAGCGTTTTTCGATTGATTTTCATTAGCCAATGTCGATGCTGAAATTACGATTCAAATTGTTTTATTGGAGTCCCATGTAAGGATCAAATTGGAATTTCGTGACGAATCTGTACATGGAATTGGGGTCAATGATACTAACGACATTATTCGGTTGTTGATATATCAAACTAAATCAAAACATGATCAGCCGATAAGCTGTCGTTCACAAGGTGGTGTGGTCTATAATCTATAATCTAAGCTGCAAGGATGTATTAACATTCAAAGCTCATATCGAATGCATGCCCACAAGCAAACACATTAAGTTCGCGCTTACAAATGCTGAATGTGTACTTAAGCGCTCAACAAATAAATTGTACTATTATTATTATTGGTATTGCACGTGATATTTTGTCTAGCTACACGTGTCATCTGTTAACAAGTACCTGTGGCAGTTCAGGTACTACCGTTTGCTGGCCAGTCTGTGTCATTAGTCCACAGGTTAAATGATGAACCTATTGACCTGACAGCGCCTAGTCTAATCTAGAGATGACGTTGTAAGATCAACAAATTGGGCACCTCTAATGGGTGTCATAAACGCAAAACGCAAACGCAACTAAGCTACACATATAGTGTAACTTCTTGCCTACGTTATCCCGAAGGGGTCGCATGTGGCGATTCGGGACCTATTTATGTTTACAGGTAAGGGGGCCGGCCTTACACCAACCACTTCAGTTGAAGCTGGGGTTTCCCAGCTCCCGAGGGGGCTGGTTCTCATTTATTGTGAAGGCTGAGTAAACCTTGAGATTGAACCCTTGCTCTCGGCATGGAATGCAAGCATTCTACCATTTGAGCTATCGACCTTTTTACGAGCTTGGTCGTCGTCGCTACAATGCTCCAATTCTCAAGCAAGACCCAGTTGCTGTAAGGCTGGATGGACCTTTGGTGACTGGTCATTGGCAAAGGTTTTATGATTTTTTCAACCCAGCGAAGAGTAAATTTGAAAATATAAATGGTATATTTTTTGTGCTCCGTCGGAAATCGAACCCACAACCTTCCCATTTAGAGTCCGAAGTGCTACCACTGAACTACGGACCGGTCAACAACTTCATAACAACTTTTTAACATATCGTATCCTTAGTGATTGTTTGTCGTATCTCCAACACCGGTAATTTTACATATAATTTTCAATCTAACGCAAACGATTCATAACATTTAACTTTGTAAAACAATCACTAAGTAAAATAATAAAATTAAAATTTGCAAGGTATCTATATAAAATGAGAGTTTATTATTTTAAAGATTTATCCATAGTTGCCAACATTACAGATCAACCGCCATTTTTTTCACTTCATACACACTTCTTTTATTTCACGCAGATGCTTGTTAAATTCATATTTATTTTTCCACACGTGGTAATTATATAAAAAATTTTAATGAACCATAATGAGGGAAACAGTGAGAATAGACTCATTACGGAGGGAAAGGTGGCAGTCATTACAATATTCCTAAAAACAATGGTAACTTCATAATATATTGATACCCTCTCTTTAAAATGAGGAAGACTTGGTTGAAGATTTTTCTTAACTTTCGTTTTTTTTATTCTCTTTTTCAGTACAAGTTACAGGTTACAAGTTTCTCTGCCCACAAGGCGACAAATAATGAGATAAAATGTTTGCTTTTTATTAAATTTGAGTGCTTGAGATTTATGACTAAATCTGTGTTGGCCGGTGTTTTGCCGAACGCCGGCCAATCAGCGTGCAGGGTTATTGAGATCTCTAGACTTAATTTGTGTTGGCCGGTGTTTTGCCGAACGCCGGCCAATCAGCGTGCAGGGTTATTGATATCTCTAGACTTAATTTGTGTTGGCCGGTGTTTTGCCGAACGCCGGCCAATCAGCGTGCAGGGTTAAGTTTTGTCATGGAGTTTGGCGGCGGCGAAATCCAGGGCCTTCATTAATTGAGTGTGGCGTATCAATTCTCCCCATCTTCTGTTGACAAAACTTAACCCTCTTCGCGCTTAATTTCCTTTCCGACAACCCCTGCGGCCACTGCCCCTGATCTTCCACCCATACCCAGGGTTTCTGGAGTCCCTTCTCCTCTGCTCGTTCAGCGGTGTCAATGTTTCTTCCTGAGCGGGCTGGCGTCTCGGTGCCCTCCAGATGAACCCAGGCTGCAATGCCGCTGGGTGGCGTCGTGATGTTCCTTCAGAACTCGTGCGCTGCTCGGTAGGTTCTTCCTCTCGTGAGTCGGGCGCCAAACGGAGCTGATCGGCGTGTATTTTGACTGGCCGTCCACCTCGAGCGACCCAGTACACATGTCTCCCAGCCAGAGACAAGACTTGATGAGGGCCCGTCCATCTCAGAGCCAACCCATGGCACTGTCCTCTTTTGGCGGGCGGGAAGTCTCGCATGAGCACGCGCTGTCCAGGCTCAAAGCGCGAAGGTTGCACCTCAGGTTCGGGATTCCTCTGAGCTCTGTAACGTTCTTGGTGAGCCTTCAATACGTCGTCAGCTTCCTGTCGTTCCCCCGTTGTCACCCAGCCCTCGTCACAGGCTGGGGTCTTCCATTCCCCTGGTCGCAGCAGCTCGTAACCGAGTAACGCCTTGCTCGGCGATACTCCTGATACCACGTTCTTCCTGCCCCTGATGTTGAAAAGTACTTGGGCTAGGTGCGTGTCCCACCTGTCCTGAGGCCCTCCCTTTATCCGTAGGCGCAGCCCTTTCTTGATATCTTGATTTCTTCTCTCCGTGGGGTTGGCACGGGGATGGTATGCTGCAGTGGTATGGTGAGTGCAACCCCAGTCATCCATGGCAGCCATCCAGTTGCGATGGTGGAATTGGGTTCCATTATCAGTCAATATCACCCGGGGAAATCCAAATCTTGGGAAAACCTCTTTTTCGAGATGTTTCATAATGGTTCTTGCGCTGCTTTCCGGCAACGCGTAGGCTTCCACCCAGCGGGTGAAGACGCAAGTTACCACCAAGATGAATCTGTTGCCTTCTTGGGAACGAGGATATGGTCCCATTAAGTCGAGCGCCATCACTTCCCATGGCCGGCTGGCATCACTCCTCGACGCCTGGGCGGCCGGTGCTTGGTGCGTTCCTCTTTTGTGGAGTGCGCACTCCAAACACGACTTAACGTGCCGTTTGACAGATTTCCTCTGTCCATTCCAGAAGTATATCCTGGCTATAGCTCTATGCGTCTCGTCGGCCCCTGGATGCCCTGCATGTGGGTCTTCATGGTAGGCTTGAAGAACTTGCGTGATGAGGTGCTGCGGCACGACCAGGCGCCTCTCCCCTGGCATCACAAGCCGCCATAGCGCCTCTTCTTCTTCTGCGTAGTTCCCCTGGTCCCGTCGTGAACTGCCTCCTTGGCGCAATTTCTGAAGAACATGAATGCATTGCTGATCTTCTTTTTGTCCTTCCTTGACGATTTCAAACAGGGTCACAACTTGGCACACTTGTGGTGGGCGGTGCTCTTGCTGAGCGTGACACATCCGGTCTGTGTCTTCACAGCGCTCCATGTCCAGAGTGACGTCTTCAGGGTCCCGAGACAGCGCGTCTGGTAGCTCGTTCTCACGTCCCGGACAGTGCTCGATGGTGAAGTTGAACTCGGATAGCAGCACCGCCCATCGTGTTAGCTTAGCTCGCTGGTCCTTGGCTGAGTGAAGCCAAGTCAAGGCCCTGTTGTCTGTTCGTAGTGTGAAGGGTCTGTCTTCTAAATACGGACGGTAGCGCCGAATCGCCCATACCGCCGCCAAGGCTTCCTGCTCGTTACTGTGGTAGCGCCTTTCGGCAGGGCTCATCTTCGTGCTGGCGTACGAGATGACATGTCGGTCCCCATTGTCTTGAGGCTGGTAGAGAACAGCGGCTAGTCCATAGCCACTGGCATCAGTCTGCAGGACGAAGGGTTGAGTGAAGTCCGGCCGGTGAAGGTAGACGGGTTTCTTCAGTCTTGCTTTTATGTCCTCGAAGGCTCCTTGTGCTTCTTGAGTCCATTTAAACGCCACCTTGGTGTTCAGCAGGTCCGTCATCGGCAAAGCTATCTTGCTAAAATCTTCCACATATTCTCGGAGCCAGTTGCAGAGTCCCAAGAATCTCCGCAGGTCCTTCCTTGTCCTCGGCGCTGGTGCTGTTTGGATTCCCTGAAGGTGGCATCGCTGTGGTTCATTGCCTGTTGCTGTGACGATGTGGCCGAGATATTCCACTGAAGTACGGCCAATCCGACATTTTTCCGGTGATAGGTGCAGTCCATGCTGGCTGAAGCGCTCCAGTACGAGTTGAAGGTGCCGGACGTGGTCCTCCCACGACTGTGAATATATGATGACGTCATCCAAGTAGACCAAGCAGAAGTGACGAATGTAACCCATGAGCACTTCCTCGCTCATCAGCCGCTGGAATGTTCCTGGAGCTCCCTTAAGTCCAAACGGCATGACTTTGAACTGGTAGCTCCCTCCATCAGGGATTGAAAAGGCAGTCACTTGTTTGCTCTTCGGGTCTAACGGCACCTGCCAATAGCCAGACTTTAAGTCCAAAGATGAGAAGATTTTTGCGGGTCCCAAGTCCTTCAAGGTTTCGTGGATCATGGGTAGGTGCGATGCTTCATCTTGTGTGATGGCGTTCAGCTGCCTGTAGTCCACGCAGAATCGTTCCTTCCCATCTTTCTTCTTCACCATAACAACTGGTGAACTGTACTGGGAATGGCTGGGTTCAATCACATCTTGGGCCAGCATCTCTTCCACTTGTCGATGGATCTCCTGTTTCACTCTGTCGGAGTACCGGTACGGACGAACTCTGAAAGGCACTGCCGATGTCAAGTTAATGGTGTGAGTTGTCGTCTTGCAGGGAGTAGTCGATGAAGCAAACACATGCTGAAACTCCTTGGCTGTCCGCTCGAGTGCTCTTCGAGTGTCCTCGGGAACTTCCGGATCCATTTGCAAGTTCACCTCAGCATGCTGCTGCTCCGGGAACTTTCTGTGGAAATACGTAGTTTTCCTTTCTGCCTCTCCATGATGCACGCATCCTCTTCGGAAGTCCACGACCGCTTGTTCTGCTCGGAGCCAGTCGACTCCCAGTATGGCCTCTTCCCGTAGTTCTGGTACCACTTGGAAGGTCTTGGTGAATGGTTGGCCTTGGATGGAACCCTCGATACGTGCCGCGTTGGTTATCTTGAGCGAAGCTGCTGTCCCAGCTAAGAGCAGTTGCTGTTCTTCCGCCTGTTCCTTCCTTGCTTCCCGTGGCACTTTGTCCGCTCGTATCAGTGAAAGCGACGATGCTGAGTCCACAAGAGCCTGAATTTCCCCTCCATCGCGTATGGATATCTTGATCCTGGGGATTTCCTCGCCCCCTCGGCCTTGCGCGCTGTTGACTGCGTGCTTCGAGGTCATCTCACGATTTCTCGTGGTCCGCGACGGAGAGCCAGGGTGCCTCTCTCCTCGGATGACCTCATCGCCCCTTCACCTTCGCATATTCGGTTCAGGTTTCGGTTGAACGGGTTTCCTTTCCCGGTTAGGGCAGAAGCGGTTGAGGTGTGGCCCTGAGCAGTGCCAACAC
Source organism: Agapetus fuscipes (assembly GCA_951799405.1). Classification (NCBI taxonomy): domain Eukaryota; kingdom Metazoa; phylum Arthropoda; class Insecta; order Trichoptera; family Glossosomatidae; genus Agapetus; species Agapetus fuscipes. The sequence continues at coordinate 15,349,933 of OX637349.1, read as the reverse complement.
GCCAGCGCGTCACGTTGCCTGCTGCTGCCTGGCTGCTCTCCTGCCTGATGCTGGTAGGCTGGTTGCTGCCATTGTTCGGGACGAGCTGCTGGCTGCCATTCCTCTGTTCGCCGCTCCTGGGCTGGCCGTTGCCCTTCTTGATGATGGTGGGCATCGCCGCTGTTTTTGCTCTCCTCGCCTGCCGCAGCTGCGAGAAGCTTGCTCCAGGAGCCGCTTGCGATATGAAGCCTCGCCTGGCACTGTGGCTGCAGGAGGTCCATGGTGTGTTGGATGACCTCCTGCTCCGAGTACGTGCTGCAGAAGCGCTTGGCCAGCGCCCTCTTCCTCATGATAAAGCCCATTGGCTCCTCCCCGGGCTCCTGTCGTCCATACAGGTACAGGAAGTGGCCTCTCTCCCTCCTCGACTGGCTGTTGAACCTTCCCTTCAACGCACATTCGACTTCCAGCCAGTCTGATGACAGTGGTAGCTCCTCCATCCAGGCAGCCGCTTCCCCATGCAGCGTCTCCATCACCAATGCCACCCAGTCGCTTTCCGGGACGGCATTCTTCTTGAAGTAAGCCAGGGCTGACTCCAGAAATAGCCCTGGGTCTTCTTCCGGCTTCCCTGCAAACTTCATGGGGAGCCGTGCCACTGGCATCCTTCCTCCGCTGGCTGAAGCTCCCTGCTCCATCTTTTCTTCACTGGGCCGGTTGGTCTTTTTCATGGTTCTTGTTGGGCGCCACAAGTCGTTCCTCGGTACTTGGGTTGTCACTTTCCAAGTGACTTGGCCCCACGTTCGCGGCGTCAATTGATACCCTCTCTTTAAAATGAGGAAGACTTGGTTGAAGATTTTTCTTAACTTTCGTTTTTTTTATTCTCTTTTTCAGTACAAGTTACAGGTTACAAGTTTCTCTGCCCACAAGGCGACAAATAATGAGATAAAATGTTTGCTTTTTATTAAATTTGAGTGCTTGAGATTTATGACTAAATCTGTGTTGGCCGGTGTTTTGCCGAACGCCGGCCAATCAGCGTGCAGGGTTATTGAGATCTCTAGACTTAATTTGTGTTGGCCGGTGTTTTGCCGAACGCCGGCCAATCAGCGTGCAGGGTTATTGATATCTCTAGACTTAATTTGTGTTGGCCGGTGTTTTGCCGAACGCCGGCCAATCAGCGTGCAGGGTTAAGTTTTGTCATGGAGTTTGGCGGCGGCGAAATCCAGGGCCTTCATTAATTGAGTGTGGCGTATCAATATACAAGTATAAATAGTCAGTGATGACTGCTACAAACGACTATCAATGCATGCCATTTTTGAATTGCATGCATGAATGTACCTATGTGAGTGTAAAAGTCGATCTATTGAGAAAGAAGTCAATTTGTTTTATCAATACCACAGTATCACCAAAAATAAGAAATTTCAGTGTTCGACGGATTTCCTCACCAATTCGCAAACTAAATGGTAGTTACAAAGGTATAACAGTCCAGATGCATTGCTAAATGCATGCCCAGAAGCAGGCACGTGCGAATTTGCGCATACAAATGCTGCATGTGTACAAACAAAATGAAGACCCAAACGTCAAATAAACATACACCCTGCAACCCTTCCCTGAAACTGCAAAGTTGAAAAACATAAACCTCATGGTTCGGTCAACGTCTCTCATTGCTGTATGATACATCCAAACAGTGTTATTCTCAAGACATTTGATCCATAGCCGATCTACGGGTCATCATTTTTTTATACGGAAAATTCACTGTAGGCTGCGAAGCCTTGCAGCCTGGTCGTGAGGCGCTCTTCAACGCTGTCAGACCGGCCATCGGCCCGATCGGATACGCGGACTTTGTGGCCAACAAATACAACTTTGAGGCTTTTTCAAAGTTTTGTGCCAGCTATGGCGAGAACTCGTCGGTCTAATTAGACCGACATTCTTTCTATTTTCTCTATTCTTTTCCGCCTCTATGGTGGTTGGCCACTTAGTCAGGAGAGCGCCTCCCGAACAGTCTCAGTAGTATCATCTCGAATTCTAGGCCTTAAGTCATATGTTAAGATGCTCAGAATCCCTTTGCATTTTTGTTTGTAAATTTAAATCATCGAGCTATAATCTTTCAGTGATTTCTGAGCCTCCATTGCTTTGTGTAAACACTTGGGAAAGTGTAGCTTCACACGGGAGGGCCTTCTGCCACTCGCATCTCACATAACTTATGCATGTGAGTCCTGTGACACATCCCCGGATGGGATGGATATACAGGGCGTGGGTCAGTGGAGAGGAGACTGACCCTGAGAGTAGGTGTTGTAGGCTGCGGATGAATTTCACCAAAGTTATTTTGTTTGAAAATGTAATCGTAGTACACGCAAAAATGACACTCTAGCATACTTGTCTGAAGCGGGCATACAAGTCATAAAATAAAATACAAAAATACTTGAGCGAGTATGGGAACTCCACAGATGGTATAAATCGACTGTTTGACCTCAGAAACAAAGAACTGAGACGCTATCTGGATGATACTCGTCTATGGATTACGGTTATACATTATCGGTAGGTACACTAATTGGACGGCCGTACAGTTTAAATTGCTGTTTTTATACGTGCGTTAAGATCGATCTTGTTTATGGTATCGACAGTGAAAAGCGATGTGCGAATTTGCAAGGTGAAATATTGCGGTACTTTGGCATTTCTATAGTTGATAAAAAATTGAAAAAGAATCCAGTATCACTATGCTCAAACCTTCCTCATATCCGTCCTGTATCTAATCTAATCTAATCTAAGTTGCAAAGATATGTTACATTGGAGATTCACATTACATGCATTCTCACAACCAGACACGTACAAGTTCGCGCTTGCACATGCCTCACGTGAACCTACAACATAAAAACCAAATTCTCAAATGGACATACACCCTGCAACTCTTGCCGTCCTTCCCTGAGACAGGGGTGACATTGGCAAAGTGAACCATTTTTACAGCATGGGTGGTCAGCCGCATACCAACCTATAAGTCAAGGAACACACACACACGACAAATTACATTTTATACATCACTAAATAATAATATCCAAATACAAAATATCCATATTTACAAATAAAAACAAATTCCAATTTAATAAACCCTAGCCGCCAACATTCCAGATCAACCGCCATTTCTCTCTGTCCTTACATACTTCTTTCATTTCCTCCAGAGTCATAATTTTCTTCATACAGGCTCTTCTTTTATTATGACTCTGGATATTCCATTCATTCGCAATTTCGGATATTTGGTCCATCCATACCTTTCTCGGTCTTCCTCTTCCTGTATGAATAATAATAATAGAATTAATTATAATTCCTTGTTATATTCCTTGACTTTTAGGTTGGTATGCGACTGACCACCCATGCTATAGAAAATGGTTCACTTTGCCAATGTCACCCCTGTTTCAGGGAAGGACGGCAAGAGTTGCAGGGTGTATGTCCATTTAAGATTTGGTTTTTATGTTGTAGGATCACATGAGGCATGTGCAAGCGCGAACTTGTACATGTCTGGTTGTGAGAATGCATGTAATGTGAATCTCCAATGTAACATATCTTTGCAACTTAGATTAGATTAGATTAGAATCCAGTATCACAATGCTGAAACCTTCCTCATATCCGTCCTGTATGTATAATAATAATAGCATTGAGATGATTTATTTGGTGAGCGCTGTTTTTGTGTGAATCCCACCTCAAGAGCCCTCAACGAGCTTGATCGTCCCTATCTCTATAGCTAAATATAAGTTTCTGTGAGGCTGAATGCACCTTGCGAAGAGCAAAAACGCAACGCAGGACAACTAAATTACACGTATACTGTAACTTCTTGCCGCGTTATCCCCAAAGGGTTTAGCATGTGGCGAGTGGAACCTATTTATTTTTTCAGGTAAGGGGCCGGCCTAACACCAACCACTTCAGTTGAAGTGAGACTTTCCCGGCTCCCAAGGGGGCTGGTATTCATTTCTTGTGAAGACTGAGTAAACCTTTGCCAATATTTTTTATTTTGGGTTTGAAATAAACACCGAAACGGGAAATCATTCCTGACACCCTCAGCGGGATTCGAACCCGAGCTCACGGCATGGAGCCCATGCACTCTACCAACCGAACTATCGAACGGCTGTACTTTTTGAACAAGTGGTTCAAAATTACACGACAAAAATATGAAAAATATAGAAAGATTTGATAGTGGACATTAGATTTATTTAACTAAATTCTTGATAACTTACCATTAGGGTGGGTTGTTGTGAAAACCGGGAATGCACTGCTATACTGGCAATCCGAATCTGAAAAGATTAAAAAAATAATTATGTCAAAACAAGCAACTTACAACAACTGGGTCTTGCTTGAGAATTGGCGCTTTCTACAGCGACGACCAAGCTCTAAGAGAGCTCTTGAGGTGTGATACACACAAAAACAGCGCTCACCAAAACAATCAGCCTAATTTTTATTTTTTAACAGTCCGAACATAATATCTAGTGTTGAATCCAAAGTACTTTATTTTGCAAGAATAAAAACCAGTTTTTTTGCATTGACAAAAAATTCAAAAATACAATATATTTCAGTTATACCTACCAACTAAAATCATGAAAGAGATCCGGTTCATTTTTGAATTTGAAACTTTTTTCTCGGCGGGCAAACGTCAGTCTTGCATGGGGCTGCTGTCCTTAGCAAAATATAGCAACAATATTATTTGTACGAAATTTTCCCTTGCAACTTCAAGCCCGACCGGGTGGCTAAGTACAAGGCATACAAATATTTTGTTATTGGTTGCTAAGGACGGCATTCCCATAAAAGACTGAGGTTTGCTCGACGAGTAGAAAGTTCCAAATTAAAAAATGTTATGATCTAATTGCTGTATCGATTTATTTAATGTGAAATATATTTTTAAGACTATCACAACCCATACTGTAAAAAATGATTAACTTTGTCAATGTCACCCCTGTTTCAGGGAAGGTCGGCAATAGTTCATTTTACGTTAGGATTTTAATTTGTAAATTGTAAGTATACATGCAGCATTTTTAAGCTTGAACTTACACGTGCCTCTTTGTGGGCATGCATTTAATATGAATTTTAAATGTTAATATATCGACGGCTTAAAGGAAGTAGGGAATAAGCGACGTTTTGGACAAAAAATAGTTATGAATACCTACTATCCTATTTACATTTTCCGCTGATTCTAATGCGCTCACTTCCATAGCTGTACGATGATTTTTATTGTTGATTACGCCCAAGCAAACAACTACGTTTTCGAAGTATAGTTTTTATGTAACCGACAAGATTTTGGTCTTTTATGTCCTAAAGGTGTGCACATACAAAAATCGTACAACCACATTAATAGGAATGCCAATAAATGCCTTTATTATTTTTATTTTAGAGCTGTTGTGATTTTAACGATATGATTGGTCCAAATTTAATATGACCAAGCTAATTAAAATAATATACCTACCAAGAATATTAATATTTTTGTCTTTGGTACTTTTGTTGGGTTGGTATTGCATTCTGACAGACGCCTCAGGCATGTAAAATCCAACTTCCCTCTCTTCTCTCTAGAACGCCGCGCTGGTAACTTGTTTCAAACTGTTCATCTAATTTTATTCACGTAATCCTTTGTAATAACTCCTTGTAATCTTTATGGAATAAAGGCCAATTAAATTGTTTAACTAAAATACATGTTTTAAATCATCTCGACATCCAGTATCATCAAAATTAAACTCAGCGCCGAACATCCATATTTCAACAAGAAGTCCGACCAATGATAAAAAATAAAAAAAGTTATGCAATTTTTCTGCAATCTCAAACTTTAAACTGCTCTCCTGAACAATTGAGTTTTTGTCGCTTATTTTACTTCATTTTAACCGTCGATATTTTTGTAACTTAGATTGTTGACTACCAGATTTTTTTCATGAAATAATTTCCGGTGTGGAATAAAAGCCCACATTAAATTTATCATTTGAAATGAAATATATTTACAGATATAATAAATGAATCAAATAAATTAATGTGTCCTGGGATTCTGCATTCTAAATATTATTATTTATGCAATTTTAGCGTTCATAAAATTTATACATCCGTATTGGCCTGTCAATACACATTATGGCAAATGTCATTCACATAATAAAAGAATAAGAAGTTAATAATACTAAGTATTTGGTGTAGGAAGATATTACATTAGTTTTTTTTAAATATATTTATATTGTGCTAAATAAAACAAGTGGGTAGCAATCCGTAGTCTAGTGGTTAACACTTCTGACTCGTGAGTGGAAGATTGTGGGTTCGAATCACGGCGGAGCACAACAAATATACTATTTATATTTTCAAATGATTTTCGCTGGGAGTAAAATTCATATGCCTTTACCAAAGACCGGTCACTAAAGATCCATCCAGCCTTACAGCAACTGGGTCTTGCTTGAGAATTGGCGCTTTCTAGAGCGACGACCAGGCTCGCAGAGGGCTCTTGAGGTGAGATACACACAAAAACAGCGCTCACCAAATAAAAAATCCTAATATCATTATTGGGACCGGTCCGTAGTTAAGTGGTAACACTTCGGACTCTGAATGAAAGGTTGTGGGTTCGAATCCCGGCGGAGTACAAAAAAAATATACCATTTATATTTCCAGATTTGCTCTTCGCTGGGTTAAAAACTTCATAAACCTTTACCAATGACCGGTCACCAAAGGTCCATCCAGCCTTACAGCAACTGTGTCTTGCTTGAGAATTGGGGCTTTGTAGCGACGACGACCAAGCTCGTAAAAAAAGGTCGATAGCTCAATTGGTAGAATGCTTGCATTCCATGACGAGAGCAAGGGTTCGATTTCAAGGTTTACTCAGCCTTAACAAGAAATGAGAACCAGCCCCCCCGGGAGCTGGGAAACCACCACTTCAACTGAAAGTGGGTGGTGTGAGGCCGGCCTCCTTAGCCGTAAAAATGAATAGGTCCCGAATCGCCACATCCCTTCGGGTATAACGCAGGCAATAAGTTACACTATATGTGTAGCTTAGTTGTGTTGCTTGTAGTTATTATAATTGTAAATACCTATATGTCAAACGACTGTAATTTTAGCTAAAACCTAACAATGCTGCAATACATGTGAATGCATCTAACTAAAGGTCAAATTAAAGTCATGGACTGTCATTATAAATGCCTTATACTAATATTGTCCGCTGACCAGATTAGTCATTGAATTGCTGAATATGTAAAAGTCAACATGGCGTCAGTTCGTGTCTCGGGTAACCTCCTTCCAAGATCCGCTGTCCTCTCACAAAAAATATAACTGTACTCCGAGTGACTCACATCATACGAGATGGTTCAGAGCTTCAATCGACGTTATATTAATTACTTTTGTACAAAACAAACATTAAGGTGGGTCTATGAAACTAAGTTGCAAAAATTTGGACACCTTAAAGGTAAAGAGATGTGGTCGTATAGAAGACTACTAGGAATTTCCTGGAGAGACCACACTACAAATGAGGAGGTTCTCCAAAGAATCGAAGGAGGAAGGCATCTGCTCAGGACCTTGTCCGAAAGGCGTGCAAGATGGATCGGCCATGTAATACGACAAGGTCTCTTGCATGCCATAATGGAGGGGATGACCGAGGGGACCAACTCTAGGGGACGCCCACGCCAAGAATACCTGGAGGACCTGTTGGTGGACGTGCGCTGCTCATCATATGCAGACCTTAAAAGAGCCGCACAAGACAGGGAAGAATGGAGGAGAATAGTAAAAGAAATTGCTGCAAGCCAATCCCAGGATTGAAACTGGAGAAGAAGAAAGGTAAAAATGAATAAGTGATTTATCATAAGTTTCTCCCATAAATGCACCTTTTACCTATTTTCTACGAGAGAAATCACTACAAAATTGTGGAAATCCTGTAGAAGTGCACTTTCATGTGCACTTTCTTATAATTTGTTCATTTACTATGAGAAGTTACACACAATAAAAAACTTTATCCACGATTTCTCAAATCAGGACTAATTTACATATAGTTTTACATTTAAGGTGGCGATGTATTTACATTTGAAATTGAAATGATGATGTTCAAACTGAATGATGATGATGATGAGTTGATGATTTATTTATGGCGCCGTTTGGTGATGTAGTCACTCCAAGGGCGCTGATGCAAATGATGCCAGAAATTTGCTTGTCTTCAGTGCATTCCGGAACTTTCCATGGTCCTCTAGCTCTCTCACATGATGTGGCAGGTGGTTCCAAGCCAGAGGACCAGCAACTGCAAATGCACGCTCTCCAAACATTGTTTTTTTTTTTAATTCTCGGCATTTTTTTTTGGGAAATTATCAATCTATAAATCTATAATCTAAGTTGCAAGGATATATTCATTTAAAGCTCTCAGATGTATGCCCACAAACCAACAAGTGTAGTTCGCGCTTACAAATGCTGAATGTGTACTTACAAATAAAATCCAAACCTCAAATGAACATAAGCCCCACAACTTTTGCCGACCTTCCCTGAAACAGGGGTGACATTGGCAAAGTGAACCATTTTTTACAGTATGGGTGGTCAGCCTCATACCAACCTATAAGTCAAGGAATATGAATAATAAATTACATTTAAATATAAAAAAGAACAAAACCTTACAAAGAAATCTATACAAAAAAAAAAAAAAAAAAATCAATGATATCTTTATTTTTACTACTTAAAAAATACATGGTTGTGATCCTTGAAATGTACTCTACACAACCATAGTATTTAAACCGTTTTCCCCACCACTGACGACCAATTGTAGCAGTGCTATGACTGTCTATAATGCTATTCTCTAGCATTTCTTTCACACAAGTCTCTTGTGAGCGGATTCCTCGTGCCTTGCCAAGCGGATCTCAGTTCCGGATTGCACGGTACGGCGTCTCCATGTAGACTCAATAAACAGTATTCTTTACAACTTCGGAGTGAGCGCTGTCTGCAACAAGGCTAACTTGCAGTAAGATGCCAGGTTTATACCTGTAAGGTATCAGGGCATAAGCAAGTATAAAGGCCTCTTCAGACACAACGCGCTGTATCCGGATTGTCTATGGATTACCGGACAAATGTACAAAGAATGAGATATGTAGAAATGATGGATGATAAAATGATATTCCTTAACTTATAGGTTGGTCTGGGGCTGACCACCCATACTTTAAAAAAGGGTTCACTTTGCCAATGTCATCCCTGTTTCAGGGAAGGTCGGCAAAAGTTGCAGGGTTTATGTTCATGTGAGGTTTGGATTTAATTTGTATGAACACTTGCAGCATCTGAAGCGCGAACTGACACGTGCCTGCATATGAACATGCATTAAACATGTATCTTAAATGTCAATATATTGTTACGCTTTCTGCTGGATTCTCTTTTTAATTAAAATGCCAGAATTTATTTTTCACAATATATATACAATTTATTTCCCAACTTGACAATCACTGTTTATATGTGTTACTTAGCGAATTGCTCTCTTGCGACTCTCTGTCCGTACCATTTTGATGTTTTTTATAATGAACCAGAGGTCTTTCTCGCACTTACTAGATCATTCCACCACCAGAACATTATGTACACACACAATCACTAAAACGTCATTCTAATGCACGACTACTCCTGGATGGTTCTTTAGTGCGTGCATAGGCGTGTACAAGCGCACGTATTTCAACTTCACGACAATATCTTTACCGCAACTTAGATTATAGATTGAAGTGGTCAGTCATATCATATAATCTATAATCCTTTACAATAAGATCACTATCGCGATATAGCCCACATCCATCAATCAGTCTAGGGAGCCGGACTCGCGAATCTAGGTAAGGCACGATGACGTCACACCGCCTGTACATTTATTATTTTACAGTTCACCCCTTTAGTGCTTGTTTGTCTCATGTCCATCAGAGATAATTTCACATGAGCGGTATTTGTATTGATACGTTTTCTGCTGGGTTCTCTTTTTAATTAAAAATGCAATACAACAACTACTGTTTAATGGTATTTCACAGCAAATTGCTCTCTGCGACTCTACTTTCCGTACCATTTTAGTCTCTTATATAATGTACCAGAGGGGCCTTTCTTGTATTCTCTAGATTATTCTCCCACCAGAACGTTATTTACAAACACAGTCACTATCACTTCCAGATGGTTCCGTCTCACGTGTATAGGTGTGCGTAGTCACTTTGATGGCATAGCCCGTCATACGATGTATGCGTGTATAAGCGCGCACGTACGTACCTATTTCAAGTTCGCGACAGTATGTGTACTGCACCAATGAGTCTTATAAAAACCGGAAAATATTTAAAACAACTCTCACATTATCGTGTTCTACGTTTTTTTTTCTTTGCTCATATTGTACATAGAATGTGATTCTTAAGACAATTTAATTGAAACGTCATGTTTGATTCAAGTGGCAGATAAGCCATACAAGCACCGCGGGGACGAGTTGGCAGGCCTGCGCGCAGTTTTGGCTCACTTCACTACGTTACCTTTTACTTTCTAAGCCCGCATTACGTATATGTATGTATGTATGCCTTTGTTTTAAATTATTATTTATTCATTTCAGAATGCAAGTCGTGTTGTTGTACAAACGGCAAAACACACAACATTTTTTTTAATGGGTTGTATTTTGGTTGGAGTTGTTGCTAGGCGAAATATTTCGCGGTTTAGAAAGGCTTCGTTGACTGGAAAAAAAACGTTGTTTAATTTATTCCAAAACGCAGATTGCTGCCTTTTATAATTTAATTTCAACTGGTCCGTATTTCCACGATAGGCAGGCTGCCCATAGCGCGAGTGGGCAGGGAAGTATGCCTGTTCACACACATGCCCTGCTCACTTCCCTTCTCACTCGCCTCGCGCTAGGACCTGAATGTAAACGGAGCATTAGATTCGAACCAAGACCACTATCTCATAAAGTAGAAGATTAAAGATTATTATATTTTATTTTCAACTAAGTTATACATAAAGTGTAACTTGTTGACGCGTTCTTCACAAAGGGGTCGCATTTGGCGAATGAACACAATTCATTTTTACATGTACCTAATTGGGCCGGTCTTACGCCAGCCACTTCAGTTGAGTTGGAGGTTTCCCAGCTCCCGAGATGGCTGGTACTCATTTCTTGTGAAGGCTGAGTAAACCCTGCCGTTTATTTTATTTTGGGTTTGAAATAAACACCGAATCGGTAAATCATTTCTGACACTCTCGGTGGAAATCGAACCAGCCATTCTACCCACTGAGCTATCGACTGAACCTTTTACGAGCTCGGTCGTCGCTAAAAAGCGCCGATTCTCAAGCAAGACCCAATTGCTGTAAGGATGAATGGCCCTTTTGTTTCCGGTCTTTAGTGAATGTATATGAATTTTCCAACCCAGCGAAGAGCATTTTTGAAAATATAAATTATATTTTTTGTCCTTCGCCGTGATTCGAACCCACGACCTACCGTTTACGAGTCCGAAGCGTTACCACTAGACTACGGACCGGTCAATGGAGATACAATTTTTGGTTTGGCCGTCCAAAAACAACATTACCATTGTAATCCAAATATAGGTCATACTCCATTCTCTTTCTTGTTTTATATCTGCGGTGGGATTTAAGTGAAAATCAATCATTTTGTTTGGAAGTTGTCCATTACCAATGCGACAAAGCCTTACAGCAACCGGGCGAAATAAAAATGCGGACTAGCGTGCTCGAAGCGATATAATATACCGACCCCAAATTCCATACCTGGAAAACACACACCATTCTGGAATGCCGCCAAAATTTTGCAGAGAATTTTTCAAACTTTAAAACTCGATGGCGAAAACGGAGCGCCAACATATTATCATGCCGTTTTTTCCGAAAAATTTGTTAAAAGTTTGACTGTAAATAAATAATTTTATAATTAGTAATTTATTCAGCGACCTGATGATGAAAACGGTTTGTTTGCGAAATCGCTCACGGAACTGAATGCTCTCATTCAAAGTCAAACTTAATACCTCATGAAAAGTTGGTAGCTTTAACACTCAAGTCTGTGCGAACATTGCGCGCACGCGATATAAAGACAGGTGTAATTATTAGGTGTCGAAAAACAAAATGGAGAAAGCAAATAAATATAGGATTTCATAGGTAAGAACATGTTTCGTTTGACTACACCACTGCAGTGTTTGACAGGACTGGGGACAACTGTGCCCCATAGTATGTATCAATGCCGTAAGTTAGTTTCTACTCCTCTATATTATAGCTCAATGGTCTGGGAGTCTGGACCAACTCAGAGCGATATATGAGCAAAAAATAATGAGAGTCGTCTACTATTTTTACATTTTGACAACGCGAAGTTTAGTCTCCATCTTTTCTTATCTTGCCGACCTTTTTTTATGACATTATTTTTATTTATTTATTTATTTAAGAAGAATAAACGGCTATATAGCCTTTTACAACATTGCGATAAATATAAATATGTAGGTACATAAGTAGGTACTGTATCTATAGGTATAAAACTAATATCTTAAAATATAACACAAATAAATGACACATAAATAATATACAAAGATGTAAATATACGATGGTTATAAAGCAATAGAACTAACAATTTAAAAATAATAACAATAAACTTTAAAAATAATAATGCAAAAACCATAAACCAGTGTAAGTAATTGTTGTATACAAAAATTGTTGTAATAAACAACAAATCTTCATTATTTGATCAGGGTTGTCACAAATATAATATACTAAATCAGGTGTAAAATTTGCTAAAATTAATAGAATAAACAAAAGATCATTTAAAATTTCAAGGATTTTTTTATAAAAAAATTTTTTATACAATGCAATACAACATACAATTTACAATGTGTTGTGCAAGAAAGAAAGAAGATGTGAAACTAAAGGTACAAAAAAAAAATGTGTTGAGATGGCTTGGGCCTGCGGAAAGAATGGATGATGAGAGACCGACAAAATGCGGATACCTACATACTATTTATTATTTTTTTAAATGTATAGAATCCCGTGGAGAAAATATCAACCTCCAGCTTGTTCGCCTCCCTGGGCAGTCGCTGAAAAGGCGAGTAATACTGGTAGTTCACGGCACAGTCTGCCACATCAAAAGTATCCACGTTACGCGTGTTCCTTATTGGGACACGGAAATTAATTTTTGATAGGAGTTGGGGCGCGTCGGTCAAGCCATTAATGAGTTTGTATAGAAAAACCATGTCAGCAGCACTTCTCCGAGCCGAGAGCGGTGCAAGTTTATACGATTCTCGGAGTTGGTTATAATTGATATCCGAGATGGGTATTCCGAGTTTGAAGTTGATAAAGCGAAGTAGTTTGTTTTGTACCTTTTCTATACTACGTATATGTACCTGGTAGTGAGGAGACCACAACACGGAGTTATACTCCAGCAATGGCCTCACCAAACTTGTAAAAATATAAATAAAGGTGTGCACGTTATAAAAATTTTCACACAGTCGTAAGGAAAATCCTAATGTTCTGAGTGCCCTATCCACAGTTGCCTTTATGTGTGGTACAAATGTTAATCCCGCGTCCAACAATACTCCCAAATCTTTGATTTGCGCAACCGACATAAGCTGTGTACCATCAATCGAGTAAGGGTACACCGTGGGATTCTTAATTTTGTGGAAACGCATTACTTGACATTTTTCTATGTTTAAAGTTAAATCATTCTTCACACACCAGTCATAAAGCACGTCAATATTTCTTTGTAATATCTCGCAGTCACCAATACAGTTAACCACTCTGTAAATTTTCAAGTCATCAGCAAACATGACAAATCTCACCCCGTCAAACCCGCTCAGGAGATCATTGACAAATATATTAAACAAAATGGGTCCGAGATGTGAGCCCTGCGGCACACCGCTCTTCGCCAAAAAAGGAGATGAAACAACGCCCGACACACAAACCCTAAGTTCCCTTTCAGCAAGATAGCTCGAAAACCACGCAAGGAGTGCACCATCAATACCAAGAGAAAGAAGCTTTGCCAATAATATTGTATGGGAGACGCGGTCAAACGCCTTGGAGTAGTCTGTATATACACAGTCCGTCTGACTCCTGGTAACAAAAGCATCCATGATATCACAATGAAATTCCAAAAGGTTTGTCAAAGTCGATCGGTTTTGCATAAAACCATGCTGTTGGTCCGATATAACGAGTGCTAAGTCACTCTTAATCTTACTGAGAAGAATACATTCGAACAACTTCGGTATGCAGGATTGTATACATATTGGGCGATAGCTAGTGACATCAGATTTATCTCCCTTTTTGAAAATTGGAATAATGTTGCTAGATTTCCAAGCTGTTGGAAAAATTCCCGATTCAATAGATTTATTAAATATTTTTTGTAAAATCCAACACATAACATTTGAACAATTCTTAATAAAAACAGGCGGCAGTTGATCAGGACCTGCAGATTTATTAGTATCCAGCGAATCAATACCATGCTGCACGTCCGACACGGAAAATATCACACGCGCGATATGAACTCGATCAGTCAGCGGGAGCGCCGGAGTGTTGACACCCATGAGAACGTCCTCGTAGATTGACAGGAAATATTTTCTAAATAAGTCCACTACATCACTCACGCTATTGGCAGACCTGTCATTGAAATACATTATTTTCGGGTAATCGCTATGATCGTCTTTTAAAGATTTGGCAAGTTTATACAAATTCACGGAGGTTCCTGGTAACTGTCTCTCTATGTTTCTATAAAATTCACGTTTTAGCGCTGCTGAAAGCACCTGGCACTCCTTTCTTACCCTACTGAATGCTTCGTAGTCACTGGGGTCCCCAGTTGCCTTATACTGGGCATGCAATCTTTTTTTCAAACTAATCTTATCAACAAGTTCGCGTGTGAACCATTTGGGGTAGTTCCCCCATGGTGGCCGTTTGATAGGCACAAAATCGTGAACGGAACTATTTATAACGTTGTAAAATTGTGACACAATTTCATTTACGTCGGTATTTGTATCAAGGAAAGACCAATCAACCTCATTAAGATGGTTATTTATGACGTCGTAGTCACAAGTTTTGAAGTTTTTTGTAATTCTTTCCGGCAAGGACTCCCTTTCATAATTCACAATAAAATCTATCTCTAATGGGGGGTGATGGGCATCAGCCGGCAGGATGATCTCCGCGGCTGTGGAAACATTAAGACCATCAATATCTGTAAATATTAAGTCCAGTAATCGGTTTAAACTGTTACGTACCAGATTACACTGAACCAAACCAAGGAACGAGGACATGTTTTTAATTTCGGCGGTACACTCATCATCTATCACCGCATTGGCCTCACACTCACACCATTCGGCGCCCGGCAAATTGTAGTCCCCAGCAACCAAGATTTTAGCGTCTGGATATTTAAAACGGATTCTTTCCATATCTTTACAATGATTGGAGTAGGATTCAGAGTCTGAACCTGGCGGAATATATACGCAAGCCACAATTAAAATTCCAATCGGGAGAATGATTTTAACAAATATTTGCTCCAATGAAGTGTTCAGACATTTTATTATACAGGACCTGAACCTTTTGGCAACGCAGATCATAACACCTCCTCCCCTGGACTTGCCACTATCTTTACGATCACGATCTCTCCTATACACACAGTAACGGTCAAAACCAAGCTCTCCGTCACGCACACCTTCATTCAACCAGGTTTCTGTAAAAAACAATATATCATATGAAGTTAAAGATGCACTAATAGATAATTCAGATAGTTTTGTGTTTACTCCACGGACGTTCTGATAGTAGGCAGTTGCGCCGATTCTCCTGGTAAGTTTTTTCGGAGCTTTACAATCTTTGGAATTGAATCGAAAAATTTCACCGTCAGCTCCTCCTCACCAGCCATTCGCCTCTCCTCGACTTCCTTCCATAGACCCCGTAGATGTTCCCTCTGTGAGACAGTCAGATCAGCTTTAGCTCGCACACCATCGCCAAGAAGCCTATTATTACGCAGCACATATCTGGCCTCCGAAGAATCAGCAAAGGAAACTTTAACAGGCCTTACTTTGTCAGCCGCCACTCTTCCAACTCTGGATACCTTGATACAATCCGTTTTGACTTCATCGAACTTACTGACGATATTCATGACAGTGTTGCGGTCATCATTCAGTCGCTGCACCTGGGTAGAGGCCGCGCTTTCTGGAATATTCATCAACATTACATTCTTAGATTTTTCACGTCGTTCCTCGAGTTCGCTAATCGCATCGAAGATAGAATTATGCTTTGAGTCCTCCGACTCGCCCATTGAAATGGGCTTACTCTTGAATGTCTGCAATTCCCCTTCCATTTTGCCGGTTAAAACTCCAATCAGGGACATCGTTCTTGCCAGTCCCGCCGTCGTGGGTAGCAATTTAGAAGTCAACTCCTTAACTGCCTTCACTGCAGAATTATTGCCATTTATTAGCGCCAGTTGCATGGTATTCAAAAGGTTTGATGCCTCCGTTATTAGTTGAACAACGTTTGATTCCATTGTTAAAAATCGTTGGACAAGAGGAAAAAAAAAAGAAGTTACTTGTAATTATAATATATATTTTTTTTTCTCACGGGTTATTTAAGTTTTATATTATTTAAGTATAATATTATTGTTTTATGTCACAGGTACAATTTATTTGATTATTGTGTTTATTTTTATTTATCCCAATTGCAGTGACAGCCCTGCTACAAAGTCTTCAGCAATAATATAAGCAATTATGTTTATTGGCTGCAATTTATTGGACAGATTTACAAAAATAGTCCTTATTGATATTACAAGCGTTGAAACATTTATTTTTAATTTGAAAAAAAAACACACAAGCAGCAGTCAGAGAGAACCGCGAACAATTTGTGATAAAAAATTGAGTTAGCTTTACACTGTAAACACCAATACACTTCACGCAATTCAGTTATTACAGATATTTATAATTATTTATTAGCAAGCAAAAATTTGGAGTGCACTACTTATGATATCATTCAGGTATATCTTGATGATCTTGATTATGAGAATATGTAAAGTGCATTGGACTCTTTTTTTTCACGTTGTTCAAGAGTTTATTTCGTCCTCTGAATAGAACAATTGGAGCTCGTTTAAAATGACTTAAAATATATCTTCCATTGAATTTCGGACGCTTAACAAAGTTTATGAAAATAAGGCTTCACAAGCAGTAGACAAGAAAAAAATACTGAAATATTCTTTTGAGACTGACTTAATCGTGTATTCATTCAGAAAACTTCTTGAACCTCTTGACTTAAAATCATTTGAAAACCCGTCTAGATATCGTTCATTGTAGAAAATATTTATACATATCAAATGACATTCAATTTTGTGCAAGTGAAAAAAAATTAACCTCGAAATGTAAAAAAACGTAAGATTCAAACGGTTTTGTATGAATGAGAGACCAGCGCCTCTGGCTGTCAGATTTGGAAAAAATCCGACGCGATGACAACATTTGGATCCCCGGTTTTCTAAATGCTCGGACCTCATTGATAACCTTTTTCTAAGCATGATATCTCTCACAAAATGATACGTCAAAGAAAAAAATCTCGGTTCTAAAACAATACTCGGGTAAGATATTTTTAATACTACATTAAAAAGAGGTCAGTGCTACCGTAAGTAATGTATTTCTGACCGCTCATGTCACTTAGTGTTACTTAGCGGACTGTCAGAATTAATAAAACGTGTATCGATACATCTACCAAACCAACATACGTAAGGGAGTACCTAATAACAATTAAAATATTCATATAAAAGCGGTTTAGTGATAATATAGAGGAGTGGATACTTACTTATGGCATTGACACATACTTTAGGCCACAGTTGGCCCCAGTCCTGTCAAACACAGCAGTGGTGTAGCCATAAATAGCATGTCCTTGCTTGCAAAATCCTATGTTGCTGTGGTCTATGGGAGCTGGAGCTTCAGGACGTTTCGCCCATATCTACGATGGACTTCTTCAGCGTGAACTATGATGATGAAGATGATCTTGATGAAAACTGTGATGAAGCTCCAGCTGCCATAGACCACGGCAACATATCCCGGAAAGTATCTCTCCAGCATCATCAGCCGGCCGTGTAAACCTAACACTCTTCTTCAAATCCTATGTTTACTCGTTTAAGGATCCGGTTCAACAATCGAATCAAAAATCAGTTTTAAATTAAAAAAAAAAACAAATATGAAATACTTGTAGCACGTCATTTATTTCGTACACCATTATCCTCGCTTTCTTTTTACTTTATTTTTCCCTTATTTTTCTTCAACATTCCTACTTGGAACTGGCGCTCTTACTTCTTATGGGAAATCGCCATCTCGAAGAAGAAAAAGTGTATATTATTTAAGTAGGTAGTCTCAAGACAATACAATAAGTGAAATATGAATCAATTATGATATTTATTTGATCGCATAGCGGGCAGAAAGCCATATTAATGTCCAATAAGCTGACAGATCGTGTGGGCAGCTTCAGGGCCGCATTATGGGCGGTGCGAGCAGTGCGACTGAACCAGGGCCCCAACGTCTTAGACACATTAGAAAGACACCCCAAGACACATTAGAAAAATAAACATTAAAGAGTTTATCAACATATATTTGTTGTATGGATGCGAAGCCTGGAGTCTGACTCAGAAACAAGAGAAATCTCTCCAGGTCTTTGAGAACGAACTGCTTCGTCGCATTTTCGGACCTGTATTTGAAGGTGACAGGTGGCCAACGCGGAGCTGAGGTCCGTGTTCCAAGACCTAAACATAGTGTCGGTAATGAAATCAAGACTCCCGTAGGCCGGACATATAGCACGTGCAGAAGACTCCAGGATCATCGGAACTGTCTTGGATGGTGCCCCCTCAGGTGTTAGACCACTCGGCCGCCCCAGGATGCGGTGAGCAGACAGCGTTGAAGCCGACACCGAAGTTCTGGGAGTGAGGGGACCATGGAGGGAAGCAGCACAAGACAGTGAGTCCTGGAGGATTGTAGTGCGGGAGGCGCTGAGCCTTCAAGGCTTCTGAGTCGAAGAAAGTAAAGTAAAAGTAAGTATATTTGTTAGGGGGCCCAGGTTTTTAAGGCATTCACGACCGAGGA
Organism: Agapetus fuscipes; assembly: GCA_951799405.1. Classification (NCBI taxonomy): domain Eukaryota; kingdom Metazoa; phylum Arthropoda; class Insecta; order Trichoptera; family Glossosomatidae; genus Agapetus; species Agapetus fuscipes. Next base: position 15,330,971 of record OX637349.1, on the reverse strand, counting down.
GGCTCCAAAGACTTTTTAGAAATCAGGTAATGAAGTAGAATTAGGTATTTATTTTGAATTTTTTGGGACCCAATAAAAAGACGAACATATTTTTTTAGATAAAGGACATGATGAAGTTCCATACAATAAGTGTCATAAACCTTCAGATTTTTTGAACTCTGGGGAGTCTTCCAAACAGGTGTCTACAAAATGAACTCAAAACGCCGTTGGTAATCACTTTGGTTCGCAATAAGTACCTTTTTCTTGCTGGCGTGGTGAGAGGGAGGGGGGGGATTATGGGGTGCCCCAACGGTTCCCCGCACCAGGGCCCCCAATGGTCTTAATCCGGGCCTGGGCGGCTTTTATCCGAGACTGGTTGGTTGGTTACCTCTTATAATCGGATCGAAATCTAAATGCCAAACGCTGTAAGTGGCAGTGTGTGCCAAAGCAGCTCAATTGTTAAAACAAAAAAAGATTTAAAAGGTGAAAAGAAATACTAATGGAGTCCGTATATTTGAATAGGAGAAAAACTGTGACGTCGCTTGGCTGGATTGCTGAGCACTTGTGATTAGTAGAATGGTTGTTAAAGACCTTAGTTCTGAATCTGATGTACGGCATTGGCAAAGTGAACCATTTTCTACAGCATGGGTGGTCAGCCGCAGTTGGTAGAATGCTTGCATTCCATGCCGAGAGCAAGGAAACAGAAATGATTTCCGGTTCAGTGTTTATTTCAAGTCCAAAATAAACACCGGCAAGGTGTACTCAGCCTTCACAAGAAATGAGAACCAGCCCCCTCGGGAGCTGGGAAACACTCACATCAACTGAAGTGGTCGGCGTGAGGTCGGCCCCTTTCCCATAAAAATGAATAGGTCCCGAATCAACACAGGCAACCCCATCGGGCAAGCCTTTTAGGCAAGAAGTTACACTATATGTGTAGATTAGGTACTTGCGTTTTTTTAAATTTGGAATGGAAAGCGCGGAAGGGGAAGGCCGAGGAAAGAATGGTTAGACCAAATAGATGAGATTGCGAAAGAATGGAACCTGCAGAGTGAAAATAAGAGAAGAGTATGTATGAAAAAGGTGATGAATATTGAGGAAATGAAAGTGGTTTGTAAGGACAGAAAAAAGTGGAGGCGCATCTGCGGAGGTACCGGCCACCCCTAGTGGAACGGCGGCAGGATACAGTAACAGTAACAGAATTTAATATTTATTATCGGAGAGATCAAGATTGTGACGTCTTCCAGCCGAGGGCGTATTTTGAATGCGCCGATTTCATTATGAAAATAAACAATATGTATCTAATCTAATCTAATCCAAGCTAAGTTGCAAAGATATGTTACATTGGATATTCACATTACATGCATTTTCACAAGCAGACACGTCCAAGTTCGCGCTTGCACATGCCGCATGTGAACCTACAACATAAAAACCAAATCTCAAATGGACGTACACCCTGCAACTCTTGCCGTCCTTCCCTGAAACAGGGGTGACATTGGCAAAGTGAACCATTTTTACAGCATGGGTGGTCAGCCGCATACCAACCTATAAGTCAAGGAACAACAAAGTATGTATAAATGGAAGATATACAAAAAAATGAAAAACAAAAGAAAAATGGTGGAATGTGTTGCAAATATTATGGAATAATATTAATGGATATTAATTGCCGGAAAGTAATGATTTGCAGAAAAATGTTAAAATGGAAAGATGGCGGACTGCAAAGTTCAGCTCAAATCAATTGATGATGAAATGTAACGTAAAAAAATGTTTAATTACAAAATTCAATTAAACCATAAAACGAAAGTAAGAGGGGATGACGTAATGTATTTGTAAAATTCGCAATATGGTATGAGGCTGACCCTCTATCCTAGAAGACTTGGTACACTTTTTATCCCCCCAGTGCTTGTTTGGCTTATATACCATTTGAATCAGAGTTTTAGGCTTACACGGCCGGCTGATGGATGCTGGAGAGATGTTTTTCAGGATCTCTTGCCGTACGGTCTATGGGAGTTGGAGCTTCCGGACGGTTCGCCCATGTCTACGATGGGCTTCTTCAGCGTGAAGTGTGATGATGATCATATTTTTTCAAACGAAACTCGTCTCTCAAACAATTGCGGTACAAATATATAGCGTCCAAACGGACACCTCTCGCATATTCCGGACACGCTTCACCTGAAGTGATAGGTGTGAGGCTGGCCCCCTTACCTGTAAAAAAATAGGTTCTACTCGCCACATGCGAAAACTTTAACGGGATAACGCGGCGAGAAGTTGCACTATATGTGTAGCATAGTTGCGTTAGTTGCCAACTTTATTTCGTATTGCTATGATTTTAGTTGGGTTCTTTCAATTAAACTGCAAGATTTATTTTACACAATGTCACTTTACAATGTACTGATTTATAGCTCTTGGTTTATCGACTTCACACGGCTCAGCGTTTCAATCGACACCCGTCTCTCACACAATTGCGGTCCAAATATATAGCGTCCAAACGGACACCTCTCGCATATTCCGGACCCTTCTACGGTGAACCACACACTTCTGTTTTGTTCCATATTATTCTAGTTACGCAAACCAACAACTACGTGCCTGGGCACATGCACACATTCAAACTCACAGCAGACTATACTAGAAGCGGACACACACACATGATAAGTTCGTGACAGTATATGTATGCATCCAACATGGCGTTCATCTGTTCACAAAACAAAGGTACGCGGGGGGCAATGACCTCTCCTCCAAGGAGAGAGAAAACAGCTGACTCTTTGTTTTCACTCGCGACGAGAAAGAAATAGTCGAGCAGGGGTTTTAAATATTTATTAAAGAGCGTATTTTCAACTGTAGCTAAGCTACTTTCTTTGTACTGAATGTAACGGTGACGGCATAGAACAGCCAAGTCGCTCCCCTAGTTCTTGTTTATCGTATACGCCAATCTTGTCAAAAATTACTTTTTCATGCAGTTGTCTTATGAATCAAATTCTACACAATCTGAGCTTAGAAAAACCGTAAAACTCGATAATGTGAGAGTTCTTTTAAATATTTTTAAAATAAATTTCTTGCTTTTATAAGACACATTGGTCCAGTACACTTGCAAACATTGCTCATGTAAAATTTCTCAATGGCGTATACGATAAACAAGAACTAAGGCAGCGAAGTGACAAAAAACAGATGCTATAGCGTCACATGACAAAACACCACATGACAAAACACCACATGACATTACATCACAGTGAACAGCGCTCACCAAATAAAGCAACCTAATATTATTATTCTGACTTTTTTTTTTTTTTTTTTTGTATAGATTTCTTTGTAAGGTTTTGTTCTTTTATATATTTAAATGTAATTTTTTATTCATATTCCTTGACTTATAGGTTGGTATGAGGCTGACCACCCATACTGTAAAAAATGGTTCACTTTGCCAATGTTACCCCTGTTTCAGGGAAGGTCGGCAAAAGTTGTGGGGCTTATGTTCATTTGAGGTTTGGATTTTATTTGTAAGTACACATTCAGCATTTGTAAGCGCGAACTACACTTGTTGGTTTGTGGGCTTACATCTGAGAGCTTTAAATGAATATATCCTTGCAACTTAGATTATAGATTATAGATTATGCCCTATGGCCTATATCCTTTTAATCGTCGATGTATCCATCCTTGCACACGTGGATTGCGTGGTATAATGCACAGATCACTTGCACGTGTCTGTGCGAGGGGGCGAAGTGGGATTGAAAATTATAAGAAGAGAATGAAGACCCATTTCTTAACCCTTGCGTCAAGTCTGAAAGCGCCATTGCAGTGACAGTAGTCACGAAACGGCGCTCTACAAATCATCATCATCATCATCATACGGTAGACGACAGTGTGTATCAAAATGTACAGCAGAGATGGGTGCGTCGTTTGAGCCGCATAAAAAAGTGACCGTTGATTTTTGTGCAAAGGAGTTCCACCCAGCGTGTTGATAGCAGCTGTGAAGGTGCACAGTAACTAGGGTAACCTGTTGTGCACAATAACAAATCATATATCCATCGTTGCACACGTGGATTACGTGGTATGATGCACAGATCACTTGCACGTGTCTGTGCGAGGGGGCGCAGTGCAGCCTTGTGCCCCACACCAAGGGCGGCAGACGCTGGGGAACAGGTTCAGCGCCCGCGAGACCAGTGACCCCCACCGAGACTTGCCAGAGCGGCATTACAGACCGCAAGATGGTATACGCTGCTGCCATTGAGCAGCGAGATATAAAGAAAAGTGAACGCAAGTAAGCTGCACATATAGTACAACGTATTGTTACGATTTTACTGGGGTTCTCTTTCAATGAAACTGCAATTATTTATTTTAACAGAATTTATTTTACACGGTTTGGTTCACATTTACAATAATTGATAATCTCTGCGTGCATGGTAATCACGTCCAAATGTTGAATGCAACTAATCCACTGATGCCCTTTGCAGTCCATATGTGCAGTCCACGCAGAAAGAAATGACGGTTGATCTGTAATGTTGGCGGCTAGGGTTTGTTAAATTGGAATTTGTTTTCTGTTTACTTTTGATGTAGTTTTGATGATATTACCTATTATTTATTGATTAATTTAAAATGTAATTTATCGTGTATGTTCCTTGACTTACAGGTTGGTATGCGGCTGACCACCCATGCTGTAGAAAATGGTTCACTTTGCCAATGTCACCCCGGTTTTCAGGGAAGGTCGGCAAGAGTTGCAGGGTGTATGCCCATGTGAGATTCGGATTTTTATATTGTAGGACCACATGCGGCATGTTTAAGCGCGAACTTGTGCATGTCTGTTTGTGAAAGTGCATAATTATAATGTGAATCTTTAATGTTACATATATTTGGCAACTTAGATTAGATTAGATTACAAATAGCGAGACTTGCCGGCCTACAGTGGATAAGGCAGCAAAGTTACAGTTACAGCGAGTAGAAAGTATTCAGTTATATGTATGTGAGTTGGATATGAAATTATTCATTGCATAAATACATAAATACATAACACAAGGCACTCGTCTTCAATACGTATTTTTTTTACATTTTCTGCGAGTCATTCATTCCACCATGTTGTTTTGTTTGTGAATGATTTATTAGAGCGAAAAATGGTGGCGAAACGGTGCTTTCATTTTTTTTGGTATTTTCGCAAAATTTTGAACACATGCAAATGGTGTATTTTCGATGAAGAGATCCAAAAAAAACATGATTGTATCTGTGATATTTCGAAAAAATAAACTCATCAAAGACTCAGACGATTACTTAATAAGTATGAAATAAATAAATTAATATGCGGAAAATAATACACTATGAAGACCGCATAAATGATATACCTACCTACTCGTACAAAAAAATGTGTAAAGTACTTATTTAATTTTCATATTATTGCGTAATAAAAAATGTCACACCATGTCAACATACTGTATCTGCTCAGTTTACTTTGAGGGTACGTAAAAATATACAAGGTGAAAAAACGTGGTGGATTTTTAAGCCTTTCGCTGGCTGTCTCTCCACGCAACGCCATCTCTCCACGTCGCATGTTGGGAGCACGCGGGTGCGCGGGGGACGACAGTCAAGGCCTTTCAAACGCAATGCGGAAACACGTCAGTACGGCGAAATTAAAAAGCGAACAATCCTTTATTATATTACCCTTCGTCGTCGTCATTCGTCGTCGAGTTTCGATTTTCAAAATCAATGCCATCACAGCAGATGAAACACATTCATGCTCTATAGCAAATTAATTTTTGTATATATGCTGCAATGCGGCGAGCTTACGCGTGTGTGTTTACAAATGTATGAAAACTTTTGGGAATTAATCTGTTTGTTCATACTAAAAATGTATGGAACAATATTGACATCTAGCGGCAAAACGTAAAAGTTTTTTTTACATTTTCTTTTATTTCATGCAAATTAAAAATTAAAAAAAAGCCAAATAAAAATGGATTTCAATCTGTAATCTAAGTTGCAAACATATATAACATTTGAGATTCATATTACATGCATTCTTACGAGCAGACATGTATAAGTTCTAATCTAATCTAATCTAAGCTGCAAAGATATATATCATTTAAGATTTATATTAAATGCATTCCCACAAGCAGATATGTATAAGTTCCCGCTTACATATGCTGCATGTGTACTTACAACATAACAGCCCATTCCAAATGAACATAAGCCCTGCAACTCTTGCCAACCTTCCCTGAAACAAAGGTGAATTTGCAAAGTAAACCATTTTTTAAAGTATGGGTGGTCAGCCTCATACCAACCTATAAGTCAAGAAAATTATTTTGTGTATTTCTTTACATTATCTAAGTTGCAAAGATACATACCATTTAAGATTCATATTAAATGCATTCCCACACGCAGACAGGTACAAGTTCACGCTTACAAATGCCCAATGTGGACTTGCAAAATAAAAAAACTAATCTCAAATGAACATAAGCCCTGCAACTTTTGCCGACTTTTCCTCAAACAGAGATAAAATTTGCATGGTAAACCATTGCTTACAGTATGGGTGGTCAGCCACATACTAACCTTTTAGTCAAGGAAATTATTTTGTTTAGTTCTATAATCTAAGTTGCAAAGATACATACCATTTGAGATTCATATTAAATGCATTCCCACAAGCAGACATGTACAAGTTCACGCTTACAAATGCCCAATGTGGACTTGCAAAATAAAAAAAACTAATCTCAAATGAACATAAGCCCTGCAACTCTTGCCGACTTTTCCTCAAACAGAGATAAAATTTGCATTGTGAACCATTGCTTACAGTATGGGTGGTCAGCCACATACTAACCTTTTAGTCAAGGAAATTAATTTGTTTAGTTCATTAATCTAAGTTGCAAAGATACATACCATTTGAGATTCATATTAAATGCATTCCCACTAGCAGACAGGTACAAGTTCACGCTTACAAATGCCCAATGTGGACTTGCAAAATAAAAAAAACTAATCTCAAATGAACATAAGCCCTGCAACTCTTGCCGACTTTTCCTCAGAGATAAAATTTGCATTGTGAACCATTGCTTACAGTATGGGTGGTCAGCCACATACTAACCTTTTAGTCAAGGAAATTAATTTGTTTAGTTCATTAATCTAAGTTGCAAAGATACATACCATTTGAGATTCATATTAAATGCATTCCCACAAGCAGACAGGTATAAGTTCGCGCTTACAAATGCCCCATGTGGACTTATAAAATAAAAAACTAATCTTAAATGAACATAAGCCCTGCAACTCTTGCCGACTTTTCCTCAAACAGAGATAAAATTTTCATTGTAAAACAATCTTACAGTATGGGTGGTCAGCCACATACTAACCTATAAGTCAAGGAAATTATTTTGTTTAGTTCTATAATCTAAGTTGCAAAGATACATACCATTTGAGATTCATATAAAATGCATTCCCACAAGCAGACAGGTACAAGTTCACGCTTACAAATGCCCAATGTGGACTTGCAAAATAAAAAAAACTAATCTCAAATGAACATAAGCCCTGCAACTCTTGCCGACTTTTCCTCAAACAGAGATAAAATTTGCATTGTGAACCATTGCTTACAGTATGGGTGGTCAGCCACATACTAACCTTTTAGTCAAGGAAATTATTTTGTTTAGTTCTATAATCTAAGTTGCAAAGATACATACCATTTGAGATTCATATTAAATGCATTCCCACAAGCAGACAGGTACAAGTTCACGCTTACAAATGCCCAATGTGGACTTGCAAAATAAAAAAAACTAATCTCAAATGAACATAAGCCCTGCAACTCTTGCCGACTTTTCCTCAAACAGAGATAAAATTTGCATTGTGAACCATTGCTTACAGTATGGGTGGTCAGCCACATACTAACCTTTTAGTCAAGGAAATTAATTTGTTTAGTTCATTAATCTAAGTTGCAAAGATACATACCATTTGAGATTCATATTAAATGCATTCCCACTAGCAGACAGGTACAAGTTCACGCTTACAAATGCCCAATGTGGACTTGCAAAATAAAAAAAACTAATCTCAAATGAACATAAGCCCTGCAACTCTTGCCGACTTTTCCTCAAACAGAGATAAAATTTGCATTGTGAACCATTGCTTACAGTATGGGTGGTCAGCCACATACTAACCTTTTAGTCAAGGAAATTAATTTGTTTAGTTCATTAATCTAAGTTGCAAAGATACATACCATTTGAGATTCATATTAAATGCATTCCCACAAGCAGACAGGTATAAGTTCGCGCTTACAAATGCCCCATGTGGACTTATAAAATAAAAAACTAATCTTAAATGAACATAAGCCCTGCAACTCTTGCCGACTTTTCCTCAAACAGAGATAAAATTTTCATTGTAAAACAATCTTACAGTATGGGTGGTCAGCCACATACTAACCTATAAGTCAAGGAAATTATTTTGTTTAGTTCTATAATCTAAGTTGCAAAGATACATACCATTTGAGATTCATATAAAATGCATTCCCACAAGCAGACAGGTACAAGTTCACGCTTACAAATGCCCAATGTGGACTTGCAAAATAAAAAAAACTAATCTCAAATGAACATAAGCCCTGCAACTCTTGCCGACTTTTCCTCAAACAGAGATAAAATTTGCATTGTGAACCATTGCTTACAGTATGGGTGGTCAGCCACATACTAACCTTTTAGTCAAGGAAATTATTTTGTTTAGTTCATTAATCTAAGTTGCAAGATACATACCATTTGAGATTCATATTAAATGCATTCCCACTAGCAGACAGGTATAAGTTCGCGCTTACAAATGCCCCATGTGGACTTATAAAATAAAAAACTAATCTCAAATGAACATAAGCCCTGCAACTCTTGCCGACTTTTCCTCAAACAGAGATAAAATTTTCATGGTAAACCATTCTTACAGTATGGGTGGTCAGCCACATACTAACCTATAAGCCAAGGAAATTATTTTGTTAAGTTCTATAATCTAAGTTGCAAAGATACATACCAATCGAGATTCATATTAAATGCATTCCCACAAGCAGACATTTATAAGTTCACGCTTACACATAATGCATGTTGACTTATAACATAAAAACCCAATCTCAAATTAATATAAGCCCTGCAACTCTTGCCAATCTTCCCTGAAACACAGCTGAAATCTTCAAAGTGAACCATTTTTTAAACTATGGGTGGTCGATTTTCTTTTACAAAGGCTGCATGTTTTTATTTTACATGTTTTCCGAATTTTAACGCGAGGAAACTATGCGCAATATACACATTCACCAAATGTTAAGGGGTTGGGCTGCGTAGCAGCCAGGGGCAACGCCCCTAGTCTAATTAAATACCTACCGGCGTAATGGGGAATAGTATTTTTAGGCTGGTATCATTTGGCGTTGGCAACATTTTTATTGCGCGCTTTTGAATTTGGAACTGTCGTAATATTTACAAAATGGCGAAAAGTTTTATTGACGCGGCGCGACATTGGGATTGAATATTTTTAAAATTATATAAGTAAAATGTGAAGAATAAATATTGAAATTGTAAAATAACCGCATGGAAAATTTATGGATGTTTGTTATGCCACATGGAACGATTGTTGTCTTTGCTTAACATCTTGGTGAATTTATGAAATTGTTTTTCAGAAGTCAGTTGCAAGATTTTTTGACTAAATGGACTCTGCATGAAATGACATAGATAAACAATACTGTGATGTCACAAGTCCAGGTTTCTAAGGAAAATGCAAACAAATATTTTGTTATCGATTTCTAAGAACGGCAGTACCTCCACCAGGACATGCAAAAACCCCCTATTTGTCGAAATTGTCCGTTCTTTCCGTCAGTATGACATTTTATTGGGTGTAACTTCTCATACTAAGTGAACAAATTATAAGGAAGTGCGCATGACAACCTTTCAAACTACAGTATTTGTACACTTTAGTAGTGTTTTATCTAGTAAACATAGGAAAAAAAGGTGAATTTATCTGTGAAACCCATGTTAGCTTAATATGTTACTTATGCAGTCTATTTTGAAGCATCTTGGGGACCTAGGGCTGGTCTCATCACCACGGTAACTCTTACCAACCGAATATCGGTAATATTTGTATGAAGACTAGTCAGTTGTTCACTTGCGGCCATCTTGGATTGACAGGTCTTCAAACAAATATTACCGATATTCGGTAGGTAAGAATTACCGTGGTGATGAGACTTCTAGATATATATAACACTTCCTTGACTTATAGGTTGGAATGCGGCTGACCACCCATGTTGTAAAAATGGTTCACTTTTCCAATGTCACCCCTGTCTCAGGGAAGGACGGCAAGAGTTGCAGGGTGTATGTCCATTTAAGATTTGGTTTTTATGTTGTAGGTTCACATGAGGCATGTGCAAGCGCGAACTTGTACGTGTCTGGTTGTGAGAATGCATGTAATGTGAATCTCCAATGTAACATATCTTTGCAACTTAGATTAGATTAGATTAGATTTAACACATTAGATACACCACCCCATAAAAACGCAACATATTTTAATTTGTTTTAAGTTTAATAATGTGTGTGCTGCCATCCTTATGACAGTTTACCATCATGCTCCCCCGAGAGATGGCCCTGCATAGGAAGTGAAGCCGTTAGATATAGGTACATATGTATAATAATAATTTGATGTTGTCACGCACCTCCGTTGTGAACTCTATACTTTGTATGGAGAGTTCACACAGGAATGGGATAGGCCAGTGGTCGGCAAAGTGCGGCTCTTAGAATGTGAAGCTGCGGCTCTTTAGTTACGTACGCAACGCAAATTAGCTACACATAAAGTGTAACTTTTTTTTTTTTTTTAAGAAATCCTGTGCGGGAGACTCCCTAGATTTTAGAGACTCTAGGGGTCTATGACACTTGTTGCAGTGCAGCAGAGGTGTACGAGCTTGGTCGTCGCTACAAAGCGCCAATACTCAAGCAAGACCCAGTTGCTGTAAGGCTGGATGGACCTTTGGTGATCGGGCATTGGTAAAAGTTTATGAAATTTTCAACCTAGCGAAGAGCAAATTTGAAAATATAAATAGTATATTTTTTAGGCTCCGCCGGGATTCGAACCCACAACCTTCCATTCAGAGTCCGAAGTGTTACCACTGAACTACAGACCGGTCAATATGGCGCTCAAAAATCATTTATTAAAAATCTCCTCCCCGTCGACGCTATTTATTATTGGCAAGAAAACCATTCGTGGCTCTTTACACACACACAGAAATTTGTTAATTTAATTTTTGGCTCTTCTAACTCCAAAGTTTGCCGACCCCTGGGATAGGCGCATCTCCCACGCAAAACACACATCCAGTATCCTTTATTATATTACCCTTCGTCGTCGTCATTCGTCGTCGAGTTTCGATTTTCAAAATCAATGCCATCACAGCAGATGAAACACATTCATGCTCTATAGCAAATTAATTTTTGTATATATGCTGCAATGCGGCGAGCTTACGCGTGTGTGTTTACAAATGTATGAAAACTTTTAGGAATTAATCTGTTTGTTCATACTAAAAATGTATGGAACAATATTGACATCTAGCGGCAAAACGTAAAAGTTTTTTTTACATTTTCTTTTATTTCATGCAAATTAAAAATTAAAAAAAAGCCAAATAAAAATGGATTTCAATCTGTAATCTAAGTTGCAAACATATATAACATTTGAGATTCATATTACATGCATTCTTACGAGCAGACATGTATAAGTTCTAATCTAATCTAATCTAAGCTGCAAAGATATATATCATTTAAGATTTATATTAAATGCATTCCCACAAGCAGATATGTATAAGTTCCCGCTTACATATGCTGCATGTGTACTTACAACATAACAGCCCATTCCAAATGAACATAAGCCCTGCAACTCTTGCCAACCTTCCCTGAAACAAAGGTGAATTTGCAAAGTAAACCATTTTTTAAAGTATGGGTGGTCAGCCTCATACCAACCTATAAGTCAAGAAAATTATTTTGTGTATTTCTTTACATTATCTAAGTTGCAAAGATACATACCATTTAAGATTCATATTAAATGCATTCCCACACGCAGACAGGTACAAGTTCACGCTTACAAATGCCCAATGTGGACTTGCAAAATAAAAAAACTAATCTCAAATGAACATAAGCCCTGCAACTTTTGCCGACTTTTCCTCAAACAGAGATAAAATTTGCATAGTAAACCATTGCTTACAGTATGGGTGGTCAGCCACATACTAACCTTTTAGTCAAGGAAATTATTTTGTTTAGTTCTATAATCTAAGTTGCAAAGATACATACCATTTGAGATTCATATTAAATGCATTCCCACAAGCAGACAGGTACAAGTTCACGCTTACAAATGCCCAATGTGGACTTGCAAAATAAAAAAAACTAATCTCAAATGAACATAAGCCCTGCAACTCTTGCCGACTTTTCCTCAAACAGAGATAAAATTTGCATTGTGAACCATTGCTTACAGTATGGGTGGTCAGCCACATACTAACCTTTTAGTCAAGGAAATTAATTTGTTTAGTTCATTAATCTAAGTTGCAAAGATACATACCATTTGAGATTCATATTAAATGCATTCCCACAAGCAGACAGGTATAAGTTCGCGCTTACAAATGCCCCATGTGGACTTATAAAATAAAAAACTAATCTTAAATGAACATAAGCCCTGCAACTCTTGCGCGACTTTTCCTCAAACAGAGATAAAATTTTCATTGTAAAACAATCTTACAGTATGGGTGGTCAGCCACATACTAACCTATAAGTCAAGGAAATTATTTTATTAAGTTCTATAATCTAAGTTGCAAAGATACATACCATTTGAGATTCATATTAAATGCATTCCCACAAGCAGACAGGTATAAGTTCGCGCTTACAAATGCCCCATGTGGACTTATAAAATAAAAAACTAATCTCAAATGAACATAAGCCCTGCAACTCTTGCCGACTTTTCCTCAAACAGAGATAAAATTTTCATTGTAAACCATTCTTACAGTATGGGTGGTCAGCCACATACTAACCTATAAGTCAAGGAAATTATTTTATTAAGTTCTATAATCTAAGTTGCAAGATACATACCATTTGAGATTCATATTAAATGCATTCCCACTAGCAGACAGGTATAAGTTCGCGCTTACAAATGCCCCATGTGGACTTATAAAATAAAAAACTAATCTCAAATGAACATAAGCCCTGCAACTCTTGCCGACTTTTCCTCAAACAGAGATAAAATTTGCATTGTGAACCATTGCTTACAGTATGGGTGGTCAGCCACATACTAACCTTTTAGTCAAGGAAATTATTTTGTTTAGTTCTTTAATCTAAGTTGCAAAGATACATACCATTTGAGATTCATATTAAATGCATTCCCACAAGCAGACAGGTATAAGTTCGCGCTTACAAATGCCCCATGTGGACTTATAAAATAAAAAACTAATCTCAAATGAACATAAGCCCTGCAACTCTTGCCGACTTTTCCTCAAACAGAGATAAAATTTTCATTGTAAACCATTCTTACAGTATGGGTGGTCAGCCACATACTAACCTATAAGTCAAGGAAATTATTTTATTAAGTTCTATAATCTAAGTTGCAAAGATACATACCATTTGAGATTCATATTAAATGCATTCCCACAAGCAGACAGGTATAAGTTCGCGCTTACAAATGCCCCATGTGGACTTATAAAATAAAAAACTAATCTCAAATGAACATAAGCCCTGCAACTCTTGCCGACTTTTCCTCAAACAGAGATAAAATTTTCATGGTAAACCATTCTTACAGTATGGGTGGTCAGCCACATACTAACCTATAAGTCAAGGAAATTATTTTGTTAAGTTCTATAATCTAAGTTGCAAAGATACATACCATTTGAGATTCATATTAAATGCATTCCCACAAGCAGACATTTATAAGTTCACGCTTACACATAATGCATGTTGACTTACAACATAAAAACCCAATCTCAAATTAATATAAGCCCTGCAACTCTTGCCAATCTTCCCTGAAACACAGCTGAAATCTTCAAAGTGAACCATTTTTTAAACTATGGGTGGTCGATTTTCTTTTACAAAGGCTGCATGTTTTTATTTTACATGTTTTCCGAATTTTAACGCGAGGAAACTATGCGCAATATACACATTCACCAAATGTTAAGGGGTTGGGCTGCGTAGCAGCCAGGGGCAACGCCCCTAGTAACAATTTAAATACGCTGCGTTTCAATTCAACCATTGTGTTCACCGGAAAATACATGGAAATGAAAACAGCGCCTCTAGTGGGCATTTTAGTTTCCATTCCTAAATAATCATAAAAATAATAATTGGACTTTATTTAGCGACGTTTAGTGGTAGCCACCCAAAGTGATTCTCAGTCCACTCCTGGACGTAAGCCTCCTCCAATCCTCGCCATGCTGCTGTGATCTTTTTACTGTATCTGCTGTGATCTTAGTAGTGCTGTGATCTTTTTACTGCTGTGATACTTTGAGGCTTTTGCAAAGTTTTGTGGCAGCTATGGCTCAATAATGGTTCACTTTGCCAATGTCACCCCTGTTTCAGGGAATGTCGGCAGGAGTTGCAGGGCTTATGTTCATTTGAGTTTGGATTTTATTTGTAAGTACACATTCAGCATTTGTAAGCGCGAACTACACGTGTTTGTTTGTGGGCATACATCTGAGAGCTTTAAATGAATATATGCTTGCAACTTAGATTAGGTATAGATTATAGATTATGGCGAGAACTCGTCGGTCTAATTAGACCGACATTCTTCATATTTTTTCTATATTCTTTTCCGCCTCTAGGTGGTTGGCCACTTAGTCAGGAGAGCGCCTCCCGAACAGTCTCAGTAGTAGCATCTCGAATTCTAGGCCTAAAATTCATATCGCACGCTTAATAATAAAAAGAAATAACTCGAAAATTGGGAAAATCGAGATTTTGTAATAAAACGCAAGAACAATGCAAGAAGAATAGGTAGAATGCGACAGCCGTTCAATTTGGACGAATATAACCGAGATAAAACATCGGCCGCCTTTTTCATCCCATACAAGTTGTACTGGTTGTCTGAACTTCAAACGTGATTTTCCAACATTCATGTTTTTTGAGTTATTGCTCTTTATTATTAAACGTGCGATATGTTACGACGCGACGCTCAGAATCACTTTGCATTTTTGTTTGTAAATTTAAATCATCGAGCCCTAAACCCTCACGGCTATAATCTTTCAGTGATTTCCGAGCCTCCATTGCTTTGTGTAAACACTTGGGAAAGTGTAGCTTCACGGGAAGGCCTTCTGCCACTCGCATCTCACATAACTTTGCATGCGAGTCCTGTGACACATCCCCGGATGGGATGGATTTACAGGGCGTGGGTCAGTGGTGGGGAGACTGACCCTGAGAGAAGGTTGTTGCTGTGATAAGCCATCCTCTGCCTGCAGTTCCCTCAATGTCGTCCAGCCACTTTATCTGCAGTCTCCTGGGAAGTCTCGACAGCCACCGATAGATCTTACCGTACCTATTTGATGTTGAACAGAATAAGGTATGGCGGTGCCTGAACAGCTGATTGTTGTTCCATATAAAATGTATCAGCTGTTGATACGCCGCCATGTTTTATTCTTTCCTGTCTTCAAATGGGTAAGGAAGGATCTATCGACGGTCGTCGAGACTTCCACTGGGCCGCCACTGGACAATCCTTTTCAGCTAGTAAGTGAACTAATTATAAGGCAGTGCTCATGAAAAACTTGTAAACTATAGGGTTTTCACACTTTTGTACTGTTTTCCCTCGTAGAAAATAGGAAAAGGTACGCATCTAATCTAATCTAAGTTAGAAAGATATGTTACATTGAAGATTCACATTACATGCATTCTCACAACCAGACACGTACAAGTTCGCGCTTGCACATGCCTCATGTGAACCCACAACATAAAAACCAAATCTCAAATGGACATACACCCTGCAACTCTTGCCGTCCTTCCCTTGTAACAGGGATGACATTGGCAAAGTGAATCATTTTTACAGCATGGGTGGTCAGCCGCATACCAACCTATAAGTCAAGGAACATTACACGACAAATTACATTTTATAAATCAATAAATAATAATATCATCAAAACTAAACAGAAAACAAACCCTAGCCGCCAACATTACAGATCAACCGCCATTTCTTTCTGTCCTTACATACTTCTTTCATTTTCTCCAGAGTCATAACCTTTTTCATACAGGCTCTTCTTTTATTATGACTCTGGATATTCCATTCATTCGCAATTTCGGATATTTGGTCCATCCATACCATTCTCGGTCTTCCTCTACCACGGCATCCATCTAACTAGTAACTAGCATTGATCTGAGAAACCCGTGTTAGCTTAATATGTCACTAATTCAGTTTAACATTTAAGGTATCGATATCTCACTACCACTTAGATTATGGAAACGATAGTTTGATCTCATTTGTTCTACATTTTCAGTGCAAAGATATTATTGTGTGCGGCCGTCTAACAATGACACTATTAGGCAAAAACCGGTTACGTACACAAAAAATAAAATCTTTTGAAATTTAGCAACAGACCGCGTGTTGTGTAACGGAAAGTAGGCCATAACAGAGCAGGCCGCAGCCGCGTTAAATAACAATTCCTCCAAGTAGCATGGTGCCATTGCTGTTTGGGTGCTCTCCATCACGACGCAATGCCCATTCTAAACATGGCTCTCTTGCAATAAGCGAACAAAGAAGAAGAATGGTCTAAATTTAATATGAGAAATATAATTGAAAGAAGAAGACGATTTGACATCTAATCTCATGTTGTCTAACAACCAAAAAGTAAAAAGAGGAAGAAGACTTGTCTGACGTCTTCTGTCATTTTTATATTGTAAAAATCTCTCCTCTTACGACCGTTGTGCTGGCAAGTTGTCTTGACATATTCATCCAACTTTATTCACGTAATCCTTTGTCAAATACATTGTAATCTTTATTTAATAAACTCCAACTAAATCATTCAACATGTTTTAAATCATATTTCACATCAAGCACCTAAATTTTAAACCCAGTGCCTCTATCAATATTTTATCATGTTTGCATCCAGCTGCGCTGGATAAAGATTAAGAAATCGACCAAAGAATAATAATCGGTTATAGGATTTGTGCAGGTTTACTAACAGACCAACCATTTTTAGGCCCTCAATTTTTGTTTATTGACTTGTGTGTCGCACATCGCTAGGGGGGGGGGGAAGCAAGCCATGATCCAAAAATGATCATTTCAGTAATTGCAATACAATTTAATAACGGTTTTGGATTGTTTGGGTTGATTTTTCTCTTCCAGCAACCAGGAAGGGGGAAGGGGGGGGGGCAGTTGCCCCCCCCTCCCCCTTCCTGGTTGCTTCCTCATACTAACCTATCAGTCAAGGAACTATCAAACTAAAACAAGACGGAAATTCTATCTCTACCCATACTCAGTAATCAGGTTGATATTTAAAAAAAATGGCAGAAAAGTAAATACATAATGTTTACATTCTTATCAAGGTTTTGATAATAATTTTATCATAACAGATTGAACTATGACAGTAAACAGCTCGTCCCCTCAGTGCTTGTTTGTCTTATCTCCAACAGAGGTTATTTCACATAAGCAATGTTTGTATATAATTGTATGTGTACTGGTGTACCTATGTATACAACGACTGATAGGTTGGTATGAGGTTGACCACCCATACTGTAAAAAATGGTTCACTTTGCCAATGTCACCCCTGTTTCAGGGAAGGTCGGCAAGAGTTGCAGGGCTTATGTTCATTTGAGATTGGGTTTTTTATATATTGTAGGTCCACATGCGGCATGTGTGAGCGCGAAATTATGCGTGTCTACTAGTGGGAATGCATTTAATATGAATCTCCAATGATACATATCTTTGCAACTAAGATTTAGATTTAGATGCTAGAAATTGATTAGGAAAATATTAAAAACAATTCTCGCATCGTGTTCTACGTTTTTTTCTTAGCTCACGTTGCGTAGAATGTGATTCTTAAGATAAGTTCCCTGAAAGTTCATCTTTGAATCAAATGGTAGATAAGCCAAACAAACACTGGGGGGACTAGCTATGAAACAAAACATAGTAGGTAGTTACAACGAAAACATAAATAATCGTCAGCAATTCGACTGCTCCAAGGAAGACAGCACTAAGTCAAAAAAGATAGTTTTGCAGGAAAACCAATTGAATGTTATATTTTATTCCATGGAGTACAATGCCTAAACTATTTTTTACATTAATTTCTTAAAGAAATTAAAAAGAGATAGAGACACGGCTGTCATCTTGGAATGAAGATAATGATTTGTTACCTTCAGAAATGGAAATAAGTCAAAAACCTTAATTTCGAAGTTACTGCCTTCTTCCTTGGAGCAGTCGAATTTTAAAATTCTATCATTACTACGCAATACAACGAGGTACCTTCGCCCGTGAATGCGCATAGACAATATTGTGTCGTCACCCGGCCGGGTTGCTAGGGAAAAGGCATCCAAATAACATTGTTATTGGTTGCTTAGGACGGTAATCCCATAGAAGACTAAGGTTTGCTCGCCGAGAAAAAAGATCCAAATTAAAAAATGTCTCAACCTCTATTTTTACAAAATGTATTTTTCAATCATATAAATCCCCACCAGTTACAATTGAATAAGTGCTGATTCACTGATTTGAGAAATCATGGAGAAATCATGGAGTATGGAAGGATCAAATCTCTGAAATAGCGAATGACTGGGATATCCAGAGTCATAATAAAAGGAGGACTTGTATGAAAAAGGTTATGACTCTGGATGAAATGAAAGAAGTATGCAAGGACAGGAAGAAGTGGCGGCTAATCTGCAAAGTTGATTTCTAATGTTGGTGTATTCATTTGCTACATTTTTTGCATAGGAAATTTTTGACTTTTTTTGTATAGATTTCTTTGTAAGGTTTTGTTCTTTTTTATATTTAAATGTAATTTATTATTCATATTCCTTGACTTATAGGTTGGTATGAGGCTGACCACCCATACTGTAAAAAATGGTTCACTTTGCCAATGTCACCCCTGTTTCAGGGAAGGTCGGCAAAAGTTGTGGGGCTTATGTTCATTTGAGGTTTGGATTTTATTTGTAAGTAAACATTCAGCATTTGTAAGCGCGAACTACACTTGTTGGTTTGTGGGCATACATCTGAGAGCTTTAAATGAATATATCCTTGCAACTTAGATTATAGATTATAGATGGATTAAACATTTTATTGGGGGTAATACTGTGAACTTAAAGGAAGTGCTCATAAAAAACTACTAACCTACAGGGTTATCACTCTTTTTTTGTGTTTTCTCTCGTAGAAAATAGGGAAAATGTGTATTTACCTGAGAAACCACTATTAGCTTAATATGTCTTAAATGAAAGAAGTATGTAAGGACAGAAAGAAACGGCGGTTGATCTGTAATGTTGGCGGCTAGGGTTTTTTAAATTTGATTTTTTTTCTGTTTTAGTTTTGATGTCCATAGATATTATTTATTGATTTAAAAAATGTAATTTGTCGTGTATGTTCTTTGACTTACTTATAGGTTGGTATGCGGCTGACCACCCATTCTGTAAACATGATTCACTTTGCCAATGTCACCCCTGTCTCAGGGAAGGACGGCAAGATTTGCAGGGTGTATGTCCATTTGAGATTTGTTTTTTATGTGCAAGCGCGAACTTGTACGTGTCTGGTTGTGAATCTCCAATTTAACATATCTTTGCATCTTAGATTAGATTAGATTAGATTCAGTTTTACCTTTAAAATATCGAAATTTCGTTATTTTCAGATAAAAACACAGAAAAAGTATTAGATACGCATTGTACCTATGCACAGAACGGATCCTCGGCAGTCAGCTGTGAAGCTTCGCATCCAAAATATATTAAACTCGTAAGTAAACAATATGTTTTTTGTAACAATCTTATTTCCTTTCAGTTGTTTTTATCAACAAGCCTTTTATTAAGTGTTTCTAAATCAAAGAAAACAAAACATTTACAGCTAAATTTGACAACGGAGCACTGGATAAACAAATCGATACAACGAGCGAACATAGCAAGTAAATACAAGTCAATTGTCATTTTAAATACATGAAAACAAATATTTAATGTGTGGCTGAATTTGCTTGATACATTTTATATAAAATACTCACAAAAATTGAGGGGCAACGTCTCCTATTCCAGAATTGTAACACAATAAAAGAGAACTCACTTTGTTCTGTTTGTTCTATATAAAAATTGGTAAGCGTAGAAAAATAATAATCCGTTATTGGCACAGCACACAAATAATATTATAACGGTTTGAATTGATAATTTTGCTTTCACACAGATTTTGTTTTAACACAAATGGAAATGGTCAAGAAATAACAAGTTTATTTATATAAACTCTTGCACAAAAATTCACACACGTCAAAACTCAGCGACCGACGTAAAATTTTGGGAGAGAAATCGGAAACACAACACCGGGGTGGCGACCGCGCAAACACAATATCCCCACAAAATATTGTTACAAATTGAAAAATGGCGTTTCTAATTATTACCTATTGTATTTTTAAAAATATTTATGAAATAATTTGGATCGTTTGCTGGATATGCTTTTTTAGAAACTTGTTTTTTAAAATATTTATTTGAGAAGTGTCAAAAATGCTAAAATATATTATTTTTTGACATGCAGACGTGGAAAAAAATTAAGGAATAAAATGTATGAACAAAAGTGGAAAGAATAAACTAAGGGAAGTATGTCAACAAAAGAATATGTGGAGGTGACTCTGCAGAAGTTCTGTCCACCCCTACTGAAAAGACGGTACTGTTTCATTATTTTTTTAATGCAAACGTGGAAAAAAAATCAAAGAAGGAAATGTATGAAAACAGTTAAATAAACAAACAACTGAGAGAAGTATGTCAGCATTAGACTCAATGGCATTAGAATAAATGGAAGTGACTCTGCAGAGTTTTTGGTTACCCCTACTGAAACGTCTTTACTGTTAGAGAATTTTTATTTTGTGTACTTGATACAGTCCATAGGCAAAAAAATGTGAAAAAATGTGCACGGTCGGGAAGCTTAGTTTAAGGCAAACTTATATTTAGTTGTAGGTTGCTAAGTACACAGGTCATATTTACCTGTGACGTTTGCTTGCCGAAAAACCCCCTACTATTGCATTTTGCGATTTAAAAAAAATATTTTTTGTATTTCTTTATGATGTTTACAATATATTTTTTAGAAAAATAAAAACGAAGTTATCATACTATAACAGTACTAGCAATAAAATCATATGGTGTTAATTATTTATTTAGTATTTTCATGAAATGATGTAAAAAATTATGCCATCACCCGGCCGGGTTGCAAGGGATAATGCAAACAATTTTTTTTTATTGGTTGCTAAAGACGGCAGTACAAAAGACCGAAGTTTTCTCGCCGAGACAAAAGTTCAATATTAAATAATTTTCCAAATCCATTAGAATAAACCATACAAATAAGTATTTTTTTAAAGTCTTGAAACACTGATAAAATTACAGCTGGTCATCAACCTGAAGTTAGTTTGCGAACGTCAATACTGTGTGGTATAGACATCTGTGGTGGCGGATACAAAGGTGCTCTTATTTTCCATAGAAGCTGCTTTGCCTAATAACCCGGTGTAAAAGAGGTTTTGTAAATTTCTAGAGATGGCAGTACAACTTAAAAACATACTATATAAAATACACTCTTATATGTATTGTTTTTGAAAAGTGTATTCAAGTTTTGAAAAACATTTTTAAAAAGCAATAAGAAATTAAAAGGAATGAAAAAAGAAATAGCAAAAACAGGGCCCCTCCGGGATTTGAACCCGGGACCTCCTGCACCCAAAGCAGGAATCATACCCCTAGACCAAGAGGCCGCTGAGAGAAATTGCAAATATAATAGTAGATAATCATCTTTGATAATTATTTCTATACTCGAACCGGTTTTAAAGCAATTTGACGTGGGAAATTGCAAAAATAGAAATCCGCAAGAAATAACAGTGCAAAGTATTTCCATTTTTAAATATCTCACTGCGAAATCATAAAAACACTGTTTACAGTAACTTTGTCGCTATTCCACTAAGAGTGGCCAAAGCTTATGCAAAGTTCTCCTTCATCTCTGACCTTTTATATCTCCCAAATAAATACCCTTTTTGCATGAAATCTTTAATACCTCTGCGGCACTTCAACAAGAGTCATAGACTGATATGAGATTCTTTTAAATTTGGGGAGTCTCCCGCACAGACTTTTTTTTAAAAACAAATAAATAATATCAATTAGTAATTAAGTCGAACTTACTTTTTATTACAGTTTTTTTCGAATCGTATCTACATCTACAAGCTAACTGGCGTGGGCTTATAAAAAATCACGCATACATCCTCCAACTAATGCACCTACTCCCTTCCACTGGTCCCATTCAACCGCAAAATATAGAGGTATTATGGTATATAATATCAAAAATTATAATGTGTATGTACCTACACCTCAATACGCTACTAAGCTACACATATAGTGTAGCTTCTTACCGTGTTTTCACATTTTGGTAAGAAGGCCGGTTGGCCGAACACGTCGGTTTAAGTGGGGGGTTTCCCAGCTCCCGTGGACTGGTACTCATTTCTTGTGAAGACTGAGTAAACCTTGATGGTATGTATTTAAGTGTTGGTAAGCCGAGCTTTGGTATGGCATGCCAAGCACTCTACCAACTAAGCTATCGACCGGTCAATGATGCCAAATAATTGAAAAAAAAAACCCCCAAATAAATGCCATACAACAATACTTCTTACCTTAGAGACGAACTTTATCGATCAAACAGAGCACATCGCCAGTTTCTAGGAAGAATCGTTCTATAACCATTTCTGCACATTATTGGGCTTCAAAAATGAAGTTGTGTAAGCTCCATCTACGTTACTATCCTCCTGGCATCATTTTGGAGTACCAGCAATCTGGATTCTTCAAAACCAAAGCTATTGACATTTTGCATCTGACAGCTACGTAAGTTTGGGTTCCACATCTTATGTAATTCAAGGTCACTCAAATTAGTAAATGATTTTCCTGGACCCTGTGGAGTATCAGAAACTCTTTTTTATGTTTGAAATAACATCCCCTATTTCTAAGGCAAATAGTATTTTTCAAGTTTAGTTATATTTTAGCTAACTATTACTTGAACTATTACTCAATTACAAAAATTGATCGGTGTTATGGCCGAAGGGTTCAAGTGGCTGATCTTTCTAGCGTATTTGGAATAGTATAACGTTGGTTCGATTCCCGCCTGGGTCATTTGACCACAACTTTGATTCTGGTTCAACAGTTAAAAAAATGTTCCTACCTCATTGGTTAAATCATGCACACTCATTTCTTTTTTTATTTAGCTTGATGACTTCATAGTGAACGAAAAAGACAAACTTCGAGTTTTTCTCATTTTGCAGTTACATATGTACGCCTTATTTTAAACACTCGATGTATTCTATTATATTCGAGTTGTATTATATTGCTATTGCAGAAGCAGCATTGACGCCATAACATCAGATTTGATACGAAACGAGTGTCTGCTGACGCCAGATGTTGCAGGACAAGTGAAACAGTGTCTCAGGATATTGCAGGGAAGACTTCAGGAGGACGGACCAGCGGGGAAAAGGTTTTACATCTACAAAACCCTCCAGACGCATCTGCTGCCTCTCACGAACGTTGCCTTCGACAAGCAAGGGAGCAAGTAAGTAAATACAGGATTCGGATTCTGCTTGCACATTTAGCGTCGAAATTTAAACAATATAATATTTACGTGACGTTGTAGTATAGTCGTAACGCTTCAGACTCTAGAATGGAAGGATGTGGGTGCGAATCCCGGCGGAAAAATATACCATTTATAATTTAAAAAATGCTCTTCGCTGGGTCGGAAAATTAATTGCCTTTACCAAAGACTGGTCAGAAAAGATCCATCACGCCTTATAGCAATTTGGTCTTGCTTAAGAATTGGCGCTTTGTAGCGACGACCAAGATCGTAAAATGTGTGGTCAATGGCTCAATTGGGTAGAATTTGCTTGCATTCCATACCGAGAACAAGGGATCGATCCCCACCGAGGATGCCAGAAAAGATTTCCCGTTTCAGTGCTTATTTCTCAAATCCAGAATACGCTACCGACAAGGTTTACTAGCCTTCACAAAAAATAAGCCCATTTGGGAGATGGGAAACCCCCAATTCAACGGAAGTGGTTGGCGTTAGGCCGGTCCCCTTACCTGTAAAAATAAATAGGTTCCACTCGCAACACACGAAACACTTCGGGAATACCGCCGCAAAAAGTTGCATAGTATGTGAAGATCAGTTGCGTTTTGCGATACGTACGTGATGAAGAACGATGGCTCTCAATTTTATATTTTTTTAGTAATGTCTTCTTTTTTTAGATGCCTGACAGGAAGTTACGACAGAACTTGCAAAGTTTGGAATGTGGACCGAGGAAAGGAAGAATATTCCTTGGAAGGTCACACAAATGTGGTGTACTCCGTTGCCTACAATTATCCAAATTGGTGACTTGTTTACTTACTTCCTTAATCAATCAACAATATGATATTATCCCAATCTTTCAAATAAAAAATTGAAAATTGAAATTGAACTTATGTTTGTTATTTCAGTGACAGGGTATTGACAGGATCATTCGATAAAACTGCTAAGATTTGGGACTCTGGAACTGGAGAATGCTTAGCAACATTGTGGGGTCACAGAGCAGAAATTGTTGCAGCGCAATTTAGTCCAAAAGGAGATTTGGCTGCCACGGCTTCCATGGACCACACGGCTAAACTGTTTCATTGTGCCACTGGTGGGTGATTGGCATTTTCAAACCTAAAATCGACTCTAGTGGTAACGCTTTGGGCTCGTTAACGGTAGGTGGTGGGTTCGAATTCCAGCGGAGCACAAAAAATATACCATTCTATTTTCAAATATGCTGTCGCTGGGTTGATTTTTTTTTTTTTTTTTAATTACAATTTTTAAAACATTTATTTTCTTAACTCTAGTACACGATAGATGTATGGTTTCTACGCTTTACCTCACCAAAAAGAGACTGGTCAACAAAGGCCCAGCCAGCCTCACAGCCAAACTGGGTCTTGCTTGAAAATTGGTGCTTTCTAAAGCGACGACCAAGCTCTCAGAGTGCTCTTGAAGTGTGATGCACAAAAAAATAGTGCTCACCAAATTATGCTAATACAATAATGATTATATCAATCACCCTAAATCAAGATTGAGTTTAAGACTCATGAAATGATGCTTATTTTTTCTGAATTTTGTTTTCCTTGTTATGGTTGATCTTTTTCATGTAAATTGTGGTGGTTTCAGGTCAAGAAGTTTCAACCCTCAAAGCGCATTCTGCAGAAATCATTGCTCTCAGTTTTGATTGCACAAACAGCAACCAGCTGATTACTGGGTCATTTGATGGAACATTTGCCCTGTGGGATGTACGATCAAAAGAGTGAGATAGTCATCACGATTACTGCACCTTGATTATTTCATCTTCGCGATCTGATAAATCTGTTTCATTTTGGGCTACCAGTCCTGTTGCAGTAATGGCTGATCACGAAGCAGAGATATCCAACTGCTGTTACAATTGGAATTGCAATCTCATAGCAACGAGCTCATTGGACAAAACAGCCAAAATTTGGGATGCGAGATCTACAAAAGTCTTGGCAACAATAATCGCTCACACAGAAGAAGTAAGGCATTGCAATATTTCTTGATTTCGTGAACTCATTTCAACTTGGCGGCCACATCTAGGCGTGACCATCTACTCGTGAATCGAGTACCACTCTGTAGGAGGTGAGCTGATGCAACCCTTTGATTCAGTGAGACTTTTAGGAGTCTTTCTGTATCGGAATCTGACATTCGAAAGGCAAATAGATGCTGCAATAGCTTCTTCTTTTTCTTCACTACGCCAAATAAAGACATTTAGAAAGTGTCTACTTAGTGTGATTTGGTTCAGCCGCATCGTCAGATCAGCACAAATTTCGGATATCGTGCTTTCCGTGTTGCGGGTCCGGTGGAGTGGAACAGACTGTCACCCGGTGTGAAGAACTTCAAATTTGTGAGTGTGTTTCGTAGAGCGTTTAAGATAAACCTTTTTAAAAAGTTTGTCCGTGATCGGAGAGGGCCCTTGCTGTGTGACACACACAAAAACGGCGTTCTCTTATTATTTGTATTTTTAAATAAATAATCCTGATATATAAATATGTATAGCTTGGCAGCAACTTATGAATGTGGTGTTTCAGGTTTTGGACGTGACGTTTGATTGGTGCGGCAAGCGTTTGGCCACGGCGTCCGCCGATTGTTCTGCTCGTGTTTATGACGTGGCGACTGATTTCAGAGAGATGGCCATCATGATTGGCCACAGAGAGGAAGTGTCCAAGGTCACTCTAGCATGTCTAATGAGCGTGCCATCATGGCGCTGCTGTGACAAATGCGCTCTACAATAATTGATTATGTTGATTATTCCGCAGGTTTGCTTTAGTCCCGGTGGCGCATGCTTGCTCACTGCCTCAGCTGATTCCACTGCGAGAATATGGAACTCGGAAACAGGAAATTGCACTCAGGTAAATAAACTTGATAAACAATAACTAAATCACAATTTATTTTTGGGTTCGCAATTGAAAATTTTAAATTTTATTTTTTATTTTGTAGGTTCTGTCAGGACACGAGGGGGAAGTGTTTTCATGCGCCTTCACCTATCTCGGTGACACACTGGTGACTGCATCCAAAGACAATTCTTGCAAGCTGTGGAGATGATACGATTGGTTTCTATCAAACAGATAGAACTCAATGCAAGTTCCATTGGAACGCAAGAGAGACGAGACATTGCTATGAAGCCTCATTCCCATTGCTGTCTATAACTTCAATCTAGGATGCCATGTTGATGTCATAAACGATCATGCAAAGCAACAAATGTTTGTAATTGAGATGTTTATTGTGACATAAAATTCTCTGAATCATGGTCGTTGCAGCAATAATGTATCTAGGATGTAAAAAGAGAAGAACGAAATGATCAAAAAATGGAAGAGATTCTATATAAAATAGACTGCAAAAATGCTGGAAGATAGCGTGGTTTGATATTGTGGCAACAAAATCAGCAACACAGCCAAACAAATCAATTCACAATTAGGTAGAGCGTTACCTATTCAAAATGTTATGTTTCTAAAGGAAACACATACATAATTTGAACTTGCACGACTCTATATTTTTGTAGAAGACCTTTAACTCAAAAATGTGGCTACTGTTTCACAAACCTGTGCAACATGCTTTCATCATTATCATCACGACAATCTAAAATGGTCTCCTTTATCAACCTCAGCTAGAAGTGCAATTCTCGATGTTCGGTTGCACTAAAGATATTAGTTGCCGGTGGAGATTAATATCCCTTGCGAAAGAGTTCCTTTGCCGTTTTGCGATTCTCGTTCCCACCGACCTTCCGACTATCCTTACAAGGGACAGCAATGGGTTTTTTAAGTTTTTTCTCGATTGGCCAGACTGACGGATGATCGATGTGATAATCGTCCGACAGGTGCCAGCTCAAAGAGTAAATTTCCCCATATATTTAAAAAAAATACTAAAACTCCATCAAAAAGTAGTAAAACAGTAAAAAGTGCAAATAAGTACGTAACAACTGAATGAAAATACAAAAAACTACATTACAATGTAATGAAAAACTCAGTTCTCAACAATACGATGTTTGGTAAAAACTATTTTTTTATATTTTACTTTAACTCCTTCAACTTGTTAAAACTAGCCCAATTTATTTTAATTAAAAAATTAAAGGTGATTTGCTTATTTCAAATATGCTAAAATTAGGAAATAATTATAAATAACATTTTAAATGAAATTATTTTTCCTTGGATTTTGGGGGCAATTCTCATAGTTCACAGCTCTCACATATCAGGTTGGCATATCAGGCTAACTTCACGCCTGCTGTCAACTGACATTTGACAATTAAATCTATGCTTAAATCTTTTAAATTTAGCGTTATAATGATTGAAAATCACTTGTAAATAATTATGTTTACAATTTATCACAAATAAAGATGAAATTATGAAGAAATAACGCAATTTCTTGATGCAAATTTACTGTTGTCAAAAGCATAATTATTATCTGCATGACGTACCTACTTACCGACGCGCATATTATGCCGTTCAGAATGCCAATTTTCGTAAGATCGTAATTCCTATTCTACGTCATAATTTTCTATAATAATGTCACGTGGGTCACAAATAAACATAAGGAATGAGTTTGCGAATACATTTATTTAGGTCATTAAAGAAAATAAGTCATATATTTGTAATAATCTACTGACAATTTCTGTCCTTCGCTGTACGGCGGGGTAAATCGGCCGCGCTATATTTTGACAGTTCCGGGAGATTCCTCACCTTTATAAGAAATAGCCTTCAGCCAAATTTTCAAACGAGAATCACAATTCACCTTTCATTCGGCAACGAATCGGTATCAGTCGCCTTCGGCCTCGCCTTTGAGATCCCGAATAGCCCTTCAGCACTACTAATCCAAGGCCTTTTACCTCTGGTCAGCACAAACAACTTCCACCACTTCATCCAGCCATCTAGGTCTAAGTTTTGACACTGTCTACAAACCTTTGGATCTGTCACTCAGGGTGCAAATGCAGACAACTTATTGCTTTCGAAACTCTAAAAATTCGCAAAAAATTAGATAATCTTATTAATAAACAAATACTTAGTCCTTCTCCCCTACCAACAGCACCTGCCCGTAAAACTCACCCACTTTCTCTTCCCTGCCTTGAATTTTGATCCTTTTGTTTTTGCCTCTGAAGATGGACGGATAAAGTCCGATAGCGCTTAGGCAATATAACTCAAGCAAACTGAAAATAAAACTATGTATTTTAAACAACAATTTCGTTTTTCCTGGATATGAAGATACAATTTCTGGATGCGACCAAGCCAATGCAGTCTGCCAGACTTTTATTGGCCGGAGCACTTCCTCGTTTTGTTCCAGTCGCATCGATGAGGAAGCAATATTAAATGGAATAAACAGCACATTGTCCTTGTGTCAAATCACCAACCCTCAAAATTAGATTCATAGGACACGGACAGGCCAGGCTGTAGACCACTGGGGACTCTGGTGTGGTTGAAATCAGGGGGCCCCAACCCCGCCCCCACAAAAAAAAACTTATTGCGAACCAAAGCGACCACTGCCTACGTTATGTAAATTTATTTTTAGGAATCTTGTTCGGCGGACTACCCAAATTTCTATCTGTGAACATACAGTAAAATAAATAAAAATGTTTTGTAAATATACTTCGTCTTGTGATTTTTGTAGCCCCAAAGAAATTAGAAGTGCATGTATTTTTAAACTAATTTCTAAAAAGTCTTCCTGTGGTCGTGGATGCATTAAAAACCTGGGACCTTTAAAAAAATAAGTTGAAAAAGTTTTTGCAGTAAGTACCTAATATTCGCTCACAACTGAGTTGAGAATTCGCCACCTTAAAGGTAAAACTGAATAAGTGCTGATTCACTGATTTGAGAAATCGTGGATAAAACCTTTAATTTGCTGTAAAGAGTGATCATGACAAAAAGGATTCGCACACTTTTTTGTGTTTTCTCTCGTTGAAAATAGGAAAAAAGTGCATTAATCTGAGAAACACATGTTAACTTAATATGTCACATATTCAGTTTTACCTTTAAGGTGTCGATATTTTTAAACATATTGGGTGAGGGGGGGGGGGGCTGGGCTGGAAGTCTCATCACCACGGTAATTCTTACCTACCAAATATCGTTAATATTTCGCACGTTTAATAATAAAGAGCAATAACTCAAAAAACATGAATGTTGGGAAATCACGTTTAAAGTTCAGACATCCAGTACAACTTGTATGTGATGAAAAAGGCGGCCGATGTTTTATCTCGGTCATGTTCGTCCAAATTGAACGGCTGTCGCATTCTACTTATTCTTCTCGCATTGTTCTTGCGTTTTATTACAAAATCTCGATTTTCCCAATTTTCGAGTTATTTCTCTTTATTATTAAACGTGCGATTTGTACGAAGGCTTATCAGCTGCTCACTTGCGGCCATCTTGGATTAACAGGTCTTCATACAAACATTACCGATATTCGGTAGGTAAGAAATACCGTGGGGATGAGACTTCTAGCCCGCTCGAACCGCCCTTAATCCGGGCCTGGTTGGGGAGTCCCCAACAAAAGCCCTGTACTGTTATAAATAATAAAGATAAGCTCATAAAGTACCAAGTCGTGACATATTTGGTGGCAAAATGAGGGGTGCGTGAACAGGGTATCTCAAATCAAGCGTACGCAGCCGCGGTTACTGCTGAATATTGAAGGATTAGATCCACGATCCACTTCTATAATAATCTATAATCTAAGCTGCAAATATGTATTAACATTTAATATTCATATTAAATGCATGCCCACAAACAAGGCACGTGTCAGTTCTTAATTACAAATGCTGCATGTCTACTTACAAATTAAAATCGAAACCTAAAATTAACATATTACGCAGTGAAACTTTTGCTGTCCTTCCCTGAAACAAGGGTGACATTAGCAAAGTGAACTTATTTTTACAGTAAGAGTGGTCAGCCTCATACCTACCTATAAGTCAAGGAATACAAATATTGTAAATTACTTTGAGCTATTTAAAAACAGCATAAACACAAAAATAAATATAAGTACCTAAGCAAAAAAGTAAATTACATAAAAATTATAAATAAGCCGCCAACATTACAGATTAACCGCCATTTTTTCTGTTCTTTCATTTCATCCACAGTCATAACCTTTTTCATACAAACTCTCGTTTTATTATGACTGGATATCCCATTCATTCGCCATTTCAGGTATTTGGTTGACTTATAGGTTGGTATGAGGCTGACCACCCAAACCCATACTGTAAAAAATGGTTATCTTTGCTTATACCACCCTGTTTTAGGGAAGGTCTGCAAAAGTTGTAGGGCTCATTATTAGTTTGAGGTTTGCATTTTAATTTGCAAGTGCGCATGCTGCACTTATAAACGCAAACTTACACGTGTCTGCTTGTGGGCATTCTTTTTAATATAAATTGAAAATGTTACTTTATCTTTGCAACTTAGATTTTAGACTATTTTTGACACAAAATTTTTATGCGGTATTTTTTTTAAACAGGAAAGATACTCTTACTTATATACTTCCTCATGATAAATAAAGAATTAAAAAGCATTTTATGTATTGTTTACCTTGCTTTATTATTATTAATCATGATTCAGATTTCTAGCAGGATATAAGTCGTTATAGTCATAAACAGGTATTTGCGTCACTTTCCTCTATGCATGTGGGTTATGACGTCACAATAGAAGATTCTAGCTGGCGCTATGGTTTATATAACACAAGGTTCCACGTTAGAACAGAAAAGTGACTTAACAACATTTACATTATATCACAATGACAAGACAACACAATGACGAAACATAACAGGAAATAACATCACATGACAAAACAGAACAAACTCTGAACGGCATATGAAAAAACATCACATCACAGAATACAAAAAACGGCACATGAGAAAATGGAACACATACATAGGTATATAATGAGTAAATTTTACAACTATACCACCTTTACCTTCAATCAGGGTAGGCATATGAAAAAAACATCACATCCCAGAAAATACCATAAACGGCAAAAGGAACATGAGAAAATATCGAACACATGCATATTATATTTTGAGTAAATTTTACAACTTATGCCGCCTTAACCTTCAATCAGGGTAGGCAACGGCATAGAATGCATTATTTTTTACAGGTAAGGTAGCCAACCTCACGCTTATCTTTAAGTCAAGAGAAGATTAATTAAAAACGGCAAAATATTGTTTTGTGTTGTTTGTAATGCTTTTTCATTAGCCGTTTACGGTGTCCTGTTTGAGTTTTGTCTTGCGATTTTTTGTCCATTTTTTATTTTTTCCGGGTGTTGTTTTGTCATTGTGATGCTATGTCATGTGATGCTATGCCATGTGATGTATTGCCATGTGACGTTATGTCATGTGCTGTTTTGTCACTGTGCTGTTCTAGCCCATCACACATACATACATATCATACACATTTTATAGCATAAAGTAAGTAAGCAAGTTACACGTCCCATGCACTAAATACGTGGTAACACAACATAAACATTACGTCCAAACTTTGCCATTATGTTTTATCAAAGAATGTATGGGAGCTCGAACAGTGTCTCTATTGAGTGTTTTAGTATCCATACGTTTTGTTGAACGCTATGGTGGAGTTTTTAACGTGTCATTTCAACAACGTGGTTAGTGGAAGACCGGCGCACCTCAGTGTGCAGCGAGCGACCAAGTAGTACCTGCACAGAACCAGTTATACACATCACATGGTTAGGCGAGGCGATGAACGAGACGAATATTCGCTCACAAAAAGGTAAAACTGAATAAGGGCTGATTCACTGATTTGAGAAATCGAGGATAAAACATTTTATTGGGTGTAACTTCTCATAGTAAGTGGACTGATTGAATGGAAGCGCTTACAAAAAACTTCTCTCGAAGAAAATAGGGAACATTTATCTGAGAAACCCATATTAGCTTAATATGACACTTATTCAGTTTTACCTATAAGGTTTCAAAATATACTGTTATTGATAATGATTATGAGTTGATGATTTCTTTATAGCGCCGTTTTAACTACATCCCGATTGCTATTGGTTGCAAAGGACAGTAGTTCAATACAATACTGACGTTTGCGCGCCAAGAAACATTTTCAAATTCAAAAATGTTCCTACCTCACTAGAGCCTCTTCAGACACATCGCATTCTACCCGGTTTGAGTATGGACTACCGCACAAACCGTGGGAAAGCTTTTATCAGTAGTGGCCGTCGCTGAGCCGCCGAAGAGAAGCAATGCCTCCGTCATACGAATAGGTATTATTATTATAAAACAGCTAGTCGTTGTGTGGAGCCGGCATGCAGTACACGGATGTAGAACAAAGCCAAAAACAAATATAAACTTTACTGTATTGTATTAAAAATGTGTTATCGCAGTGTTTAATAATGTGTAAATAGTGTGACGGGTGAAAAAACAAGAATGAATTCATGGAACGTGAAGCAACATTTTATTTATTTAGTTTTCACTTCATCTCGTTATAACAGGAAGAGAAGATTGTCAAGAAATAACCTATTATTACTGAAGTAATTTCTGTGATACACTTTACATCAATAAGTATAAGTAAGTACCTACTTTACTTTGAATAAATTTTATGAATTTAAAATTTCGAACACGTATCCATCAAAGGTTGTTCCGTTTTCAAATTGCGATTTGTAATAATAATTTTCATTAGTACACATAGATGTCGTTATTTTATGTATTTAAATAATAGTATTATTTAAAATTATGGTAATGTTAGTATCTTTTTCTGGCTAACTTTTTTTGAATTAAATATTCATGATTTATATTACCTCATTGCATGTGTTTCTCTGTTGCTTGTACTTAGAATTATTTTAATTGTAAACATAACCTCAAAGTTGCACTGCAGTTTATCGAGGACGTGAACCTAGTTTTTTCTCAACCTATTATTAAGGGTGATTGAGAGGTCAGCGCGCCCAACTTTGATGACCAAAATAGCCCATATTTTTAATGGTAAGGTAGCATTTTTTTTCCAAATTAAATTAACACGTAAAATTAGGTATTTTTTTCCATAAAAAACCAATTCAAAATAATTTTATTTACGGAGATACCTTAAATGGAGATTTCCACTGTTCTTATGAATAAATCCTAACTTTTTTTTATTTCAAAACATTAATTTTGATTAGTTTTATTTTTTCTACTTGTTAGTTGTTTTTTTTTACTTTTCATTGATTTTTTATGATTATTTAAAAAGTACCCAAATTTTGCATACGATATTGTAGCTACATTCGTCTTTTAATGGTTTATTTTCCTTTTAGGATTTGAAGTGATATTTTTTATGTTTGTAATGCCATACTTGTTTTATTTTTTCTCCCCCGATTTCTATTTATCCTGGAAAAATAAAGATTTCCATACAAAAAATGACCCGGTCGCTAGCGTCACCTGCGGCCGGTAGATGAACTGCGGAGAAAAATATTATATCTCCTTAGTTTTATGGAAGCAAGATTTATATAATGCAAAAGAGTACAATCGTTTACGTTACAACTGGACCAACTGGTTTCTCAAAAATGCATGGAAATCAAAACGCCATCTAGAGTTGCTGTTTAAGATTCCATACATTTTTTGGTTGCGCTGTATTTGCTACATTTCATACTTCGGGTACACTCGTGTATCATCGTATATTGCCGAAGATGCTCGAGTCAGCCCTCTCTTATATTGTGTGTGTAAGAGTATATACATAAACGCTATGGTAGTATAATACGTACGTACATAAAAACAGTTTGCAAAGTTTAACGAAATGGCGAAAGACAGCGAAAGATCATTGAAGCGCGATGAAATGAATTGTTTGTACGGAGAGCTGCACACGACTTTATAGTATTCTGATAAGTTTTTTTCCATTACATGAATAATATGAAAGTTTGTTTGAATTTCAAAGTGAAATTCATTTAGCTCAATGATTTAGCTGGAAAGAATTCTGCTGGCTGGCCTTTTTTGTTGAATTGAAATCATTTTTTGAACCTAGCGTAGAGCAATTTGAAATTTTCAGGCCTGTAATTTAGTCTAGTGGTTAACGCTGAACTGAACAGATTTCAGTCTGTTTTGAATGCGGCCGCAAGACTGATCTTCGGGATGTCCAAATTCTCTCACATCACTTCGCTGTTGAAAGAACTACATTGGCTTCGTTTCCCTGAGAGGGTTCCGTGTGTGTTTGATGGTATTTAAAGCCCTAAATGGTTTGGCTCCATCATATCTGGCAGACATATTTTCCCCCGTTGAAGTGAGTGTGAGGGGGCGGACACTTAGGTCAGCGGGGTGTCAAGCTGTCAGATTGATGCAGTCTCGCCGTCAAATACGCACTAATTTTGAGGATCGCGCTTTCCGGTTTTCGGGGCCGATGGAGTAGAACAGACTGCCACCCGGAGTGAGGGTTTCGGAATCTGTTGGCATTTTTAAGGGAGCACTGAAACGGCACCTTTTTAAAATATCTAATTCATGATTAGGAGGGCCCTTGAGGTGTGAAACACACAAAAACGGCGCTCTTTGGTCATGTAAAAAATTAAATAAATAAATTAACTTCTTGCCTGCGTTATCCCCGAAGGAGTCGCATGTGGCGCTTCGGGACCTATTTTTTTTTACAGGTAAGGGGGCCGTCCTCACACCAACCACTTTTAGTTGAAGTGGGGGTTTCCCAGCTCCCGTGAAGGGCTGGTTCTCATTTCTTATGAAGGCTGAGTCAACCTTTGAGATCGAACCCTTGCTCTCGGCATGGAATGCAAGCATTCTACAAATTGAGCTATCGACCTTTTTACGAGCTTCATCGTCGTCGCTACAAAGCGCCAATTCTCAAGCAAGACCCAGTTGCTGTAAGGCCGGATGGACATTTCGTGACCGGTCATTGGTAAAGGTTTTATGAATTTTTCAACCCAGCGAAGAGCAAATTTGAAAATATAAATGGTATATCTTTTGTGCTGCTTTTATGCTTAGAATATATTCCATCACTTAGTTGAATTATTAGAAAAAAAACTTCATGTTGCTATTTCAATGTACACATCCAATGGTACAAAAAAGTATACTATACAGGCATATATAGCACTTGGATGCGTTGTCTTCCGTCGTACAGGGTGAAGTCCATGAGCACACACACACTGGCATATTTACTGAACACATACGCAGTCACGGCCTCAACAAACATTCCCTGGCTACGCAGTAATATGAAACCTTTTTTTAACTTTAAAAATTAATATCATTTAGGAGACGAAGATGAAAAGAAAAATGAAAGTTGTATTTTTATAGGTAAGGAAGCCGGCTTTACGCCAACCATTTCAGTTGAAGCGGGGGTGTCCCAGCTCCCGAGGGGGCTGGTTCTCATTTATTGTTAAGGTTGAGAAACCTTGCCGGTATTTTATTATTGAGTTGAAATAAACACCGACACGGGAAATCATTTCTGACATCCTCCGTGGGATACGAACCTCAGCTCTCGGCATGGAATGCAAGCACTCTATCAACTGAGTCATTGGGACATAATCACAATGTATAATCTATCATCTAAGTGGCAAAACTATGTTAACATTTAAGGTTCATATTAAGTGCATGCTCACAAAAATACACTTGTAAGTTCGCATTTACAAATCGTGCATGCGCATTTACATATTAAAATCAAATCCACAAATAAACAAAAGCCCTGCAACTTTTACTGATCTTCCCTGAAACAGGGGTGACATTGGTAAAGTAAACCATTTTTTAAAGTTTGGGTGGTGAGCCTCATACCAACCTATAAGTCAAGATAAACATTGAAAATGAAATATATATATTTTTTTTTCATATTTTATTTTAATACACTTGTATAGGTCTGCAACCACTGGAGTCTACACTTTGATAAAATATGCAATGTAAAAATACAGGGCACACACGTGTGTGCTTCTGTGTGACTATAGTGTAAACTGAACTGTAGCGTTTTATTCCAATTCTGTGAAATGTAAAACGCTCTCTAGAGACCTTATGCCAGTTTCTTTGCATTTTTGAGTAATCGGTACAGGGGGAATAATTATTTACTTATATACTTGGATATATCTGTTACCACGAACGAAAGTGAATAGTTGTAAATTTGTTAACAAATAAAATGAATACCTTTTTTTGTATTTGTATATAAATAAAATAAAATAAATGCTTGTTTTTAATTAATGTATAACTTCGCTTCGCTTTCGCTTTCATGTTATTTTATTGCTAAAAAAAACACAAAATGGTTCAGATACAATACGATCTCCTACCGACGAACTCTCAAAGCTAAACGCGGGATTTGATGCATTTTCGCGGCTACTGGATAATAGGTGGTCGTGACGGGCAAATAAATTCATATTAAAATGAAATCATACACCCTTAAAATGATAACTTTTTTACTAAAAATTATTGCAGTTTACGGAACACAAGAGTGTCAAATTTTTTAACCAAGTAGGTAGACTATTTAGTGTGATTAGTGATATCGACAGTTTAAAATATTTACCCGTCTTCTTCTTTTTATGCGTGAATATCTCTAACAATAACATGAAAGTGCCCAACCAAAGTATTTAAAGCTTAGCATTTCAATATTCAGGTAATAACTGACTTCAAAAATATAACACAGTACCTACCAAGGAGGAGGTAAATTTTAAAGTTAATTTTTAATGTAGGTACTTACATAATAAATGAAGATTATGATGAGATACATTAATTTTCTTATGATTAAATTTCTTCCAATTAATAAAAATTTTGGACATAGCAATAGCAAAGCGAAAAATATACCTAAGTATTTTTTAATGGCATTTATTTATATCTAATCTATAATCTAAGTTGCAAAGATATATAAACATTTAAAATTCATATTTCATGCATGCCCACAAAGACACACGTGTAATTTTTTTTTTTTTTTTTAAGGAATCCTGTGCGGGAGGCTCCCCAATTCTTGAGAGTCTTGGGGGTCTATGTCACCCTGGAAGGGTGCCGCAGAGGTGTTTCTTGAAAACTGAAAGTACGCGCTTACAAATGCTGCATGTGCTCAGACAAATTTAAATCCAAACGTGAAATGAACATACACACTGCAACTTTTACCGATCTTCCCTGAAACATTTTCATGTGCGGTTTGCGGTTTATTTTCTACGCTGTTCAAAAAGTATCGCGAATTTTATATTTTTTCAAAAAGTATTAATTTATTCATGAAAATCTATTTTGTCCCATTCAAAGTAATTCTTCTCGGATATGATAAACTTAACATAATATTTCAAAGTTTTTTCCAATCATTTTTTGTTAGTGCACAATGCACATGCAGCGTTTGTAAACGCGAACTTACACGTGACTGTTTGTGGGCATGCATTTGATATGAGTTTTGAATGTTAATAAATCTTTGCAACTTAGATTATAGAATATCACTGTTTTACGAAGACCATAAGGTTTAAAAGAAACAAAAACAACAGGTTATATCGCGCTCGTCATTTGAGGTTTTGGTTTTCTTTTGTCAGAATCCATGCAGCATGTGTAATGTGAACTTACAAGAACGTCGTATACAATCAAAGGCGGCAATCTAGTATTGTTTTCCGAAAGTTAAATCAATGAATGAA
The DNA here is from genome assembly GCA_951799405.1 of Agapetus fuscipes. Classification (NCBI taxonomy): domain Eukaryota; kingdom Metazoa; phylum Arthropoda; class Insecta; order Trichoptera; family Glossosomatidae; genus Agapetus; species Agapetus fuscipes. The sequence goes on along the minus strand of OX637349.1, from coordinate 15,292,862 downwards.
CACACAATTAACGCCATTTTCCGTGTTTTCATATATTTATCTCATTATCTACAAAAAATCATGATATGCACGGCGAAGTAGACTTCCTTTATTCGCAAAGTTGCAAACTTATAGACACGGCACCGTGCAAATTGATTAACCTAACCTAACCTAACCTTAATATGAATAAGTTTATAACAACCGTGCTGTAAAAATCGGTTCACTTTTGCCAATGCCACCCCGGTTCAGGGAACGGCGGCAGGAGTTGCAAGGCTTATGTCCATGTGAGGTTTTCATTATTTGTATGCACACATGCAGAATGTGTAGGCGCGAACCTACATGTGCCTGTCTGTGGGCATGCATTTCATATGAGCCCTAAATGCTTACATATCCTTGCAGCTTAGATTATAGATTATAGAATCACATTAACAAACTTACCAGCGGCTGCCGTGCGCATAAGAATAATGAAAAATCATTGATGGCCGCGTTTGATTATTATTTATCGTATATGTTTGTGCATGAAGTGCGAATTTTAAATTTTATTTAATCTTTGCAACTAAGATTATGGAGTAGATACAGGCAGTTTTACACGATGAAGGTTATTTTATTGTTTGTATTTTTTATGTTTAAAACATGCGTATCAGGAAAAACATGTTTGTTTTTATTATTATTTATTTTTTGTTTATCATGCCAAACTTCTAATTCCTCATGTATAATTTATAACCCGTGTAGCAAAGGTTTTTGTATATTAAATAAGTGATTTTATAATATAATGAAAATTCTATCAACCGTTTTTCCTCTTTTGGGGGAGAAGTCTCGACTTTTTAGCGATCGTCTGGGTAGATTATTCTTCTTTTCTCCTCATTCTGTTCCTTATTGCTGAGGGTTGTGACCCGTGTGGAAGCAACCACTCTCTCCTAGTTCTCTCTTGACTGCGTTGCCCGCAGCGCTCCAACCACCGAGGTGCCTGCTGCTGTCTTCACTTGTCGTTCCTTCTTCCTCTTCCTCTCTTCCCCTCCAAGCCGCCGATCACAACCAGTCGTTCCAGGCTATCCTCATTTCCACGGACAACGTATCCGAAGAACTAAAGAATACGGCTTGTACATATATTGGCCAGAGTCAAGCCATCCAAACGTAGCTCCCGACGAATGGACTCGTTGGTACGTCTAGCCATCCATGGGATTCGGAGCATGCGCCTACAGCACCACATTTCTTCGTCATTTTTCTCCTTTCTTCATCAGGGGTCTATGACACTTGTTGTAGTGCCGCAGAGATGTTGGTTATGTGGCGGTTGATGTCCTGATTCTTTGTGGCAGGGCTGTTAGCTGCGCTGTGTTGTGTGTTGCGTTGGCTTTGCTTTGAGACACTGAAAGGAAGTGGCAATCGATATTGGTTTTGAATAGGACATAGTTAAATTGGGATGGGAACATAGACACCGATAACTCATTCTACAAGCGGGTAGTCTGGTAAAGGAATGAGTCGTGAAAACACCAAGTTCTCATAGTTGTGATATCGACTGCAAAGGGATGAATGTGAGCCATTCTACGAGTTGCCCTTGTTGTGACCAGATGAGTAGGTATAAGTGATGTTATGTGAGGTATAAGTGCATTTTTAAATAAATAAAATTAAAGGTTTTATTATTTATTGCAACATCGAGCCGGTTCATGTTTCCTCATGGGAAATTTGTGCAGGAATATACAGGAGAGGTGTGAAGCGGGGTTGCATTTGCGCTCCCTGGTGTCTCTGGGGAAGGATAAATTATGACAGGTCGTGTAGACTGCGGAGCAAGGGAAGGACCTTGTTGTGGTCCGGTCCGGATTAAGGGCGAATTAAGCGGTGCGACTTAACCAGGGCCCCCGCGTCCTAGGGGGCTCCGAAACGTTTTAGAAAAATATACTTCAAAAAAATTTTCAACATAAATTTCTGTACCTTAGAACATAATAATAATAATAATATTAATAAGCATAAACAACGGAAGTCCACTTTTTGCGTTTTTGAGTTAATGATGCAGAAATTATTATAATTAGCTGTTCTATAAGTGGTAAAAATATTGGAGTCCTCGGACTCATAGTTACTGAGATAATAATCTAAGTTGCAAGGATATATTCATTCAAAGCTCTCAGATGTATGCCCACAAACAAACACGTGTAGTTCGCGCTGACAAATGCTGATTGTGTACAAATACAAATAAAATCGAAACCTCAAATGAACATAAGCCCTGCAACTCTTGCCGACATTCCCTGAAACAGGGGTGACATTGGCAAAGTGAACCATTTTTACAGTATGGGGGGTCAGCCTCATACCAACCTATAAGTCAAGGAATATATCAAGTGTATATATCAAGTGTAATAAATATGGGATGCACATATAAATGCGAGCATAAACCACGGAAGTTCCACATACGTTGTTCACATTACTTTAAATTAAAATTCGACGGTAAAAAGCCTATTTGACTTAAGCGACAAAAAGTCAATTTTACAGGAGAGCCAAAAAACTGTTTTTTTTTTTTATTATCTGCCATAACATTTTTGTTAGTGGATTAAATAAAAAATAATGTAATGAGGCAAAGCTTATTTTTTTATTTGCTTTTTTTTAACATAAGTAGATTTTAGATAAACATATACATTATTGAGATACTGTCGTTTAAGCAATTTGGCATTCATAATTATTTGAGGATAAATGACTGATGCGCCATTTTACTTTCTGTCATAAATGTATGAAAATGCCTTAAGTACCGACTCAACATTTTTTATTTCGAGGTAAAATGACTTAAATCCATATTTTCCTTTTGTTTAAATAGGGCTATACAATGCATACGCCACATAAAGTTTATACCTTGAGAAGTAAAATGACTTATCCGTAAAAACAATGCCTATTCGTAAAGGGTATATCTGACTTAAAGACAAGGCTGTTTTATTTTTCGATACGAAAGAACTGTGGTAGGAATAAATAATAGAAGTATACTTTCCTAAAAATCTTTTTAATTGAGCCAAAATATGAAATATTAATTAGTAAATAAATGCAAAAAATAGCAGTAAACTAAAAAAGGTAACCTGATGATGACCTACTAGGTCGAAAACGTTTGTAATTTGTTTTAAAGGTTTTAATCTTTTTAAATAAATTTTATTGTGCAAATAAACAGTGTTTTGTTTTGAATTCATTCAAAAAAATTATAAATTAAAAAAGGTAATTTGAGACCACAAATTAATGATAACATTATATTTTGAATTGTTTGTGTATTAACACTGTGAAAATTCATATTCAATATTATTTTATTAATTTGATTGAAGATTTAAATCAAAACACTGTTTTGTATTTTCACGATTAAAATCAATTTATTATTTAATTTACAAACGTTTTCGATAAAATATCATCGTCAGGTATACAAAAATTTAAATCGATGATATTTTATCGAAAACGTTTGTAAATTAAATAATAAATTAATTTTAATCGTGAAAATACAAAACAGTGTTTTGATTTAAATCTTCAATCAAATTAATAAAATAATATTAATGATAACACATAATTAAGAACAAGCAAAATAATAGCAATAAAGAATAATTGAAACATTACATAAAAGTACACATTGCAATAGCTTTTAATCAAATTATTTATTGTACAATTGTATTGTACCTGAGTGAAAAAACTACGAACACAATTTTTGTTTATTTCTATACAATAAATGGTTAATGCTGGAGTGAAGTTTTCCGGGATCTGTTGCCGTGGTCTGTGGGAGCTGGAGCTTCCGGACGTTTCGCCCATTTCTACGATGGGCTTCTTCAGCGTGAAGTATGATGATGATGAAGATCTTGATGAGAACTGTGAAAGGTCCGGAAGCTCCAGCTCCCACAGACCACGGCAACAGATCCCGGAAAACTTCACTCCAGCATCATCAGCCGGCCGTGTAAGCCTAAAACTCTTATATAAATGGTTAAGTTTATAAAAAACATGTAACATGAATTTAATACTTTTGATGTTTTGGTATTTTTGAAAAATATACTTACAAGAAAATAAAATAATAAGTAATGACTCCACACAGAGAGTGGCAAATTAAAATAACTATGAAAACACAAAATTCAAAGTACGGAAGTAAAATTAAATTAAGAAAAATATCATGCAATTAAATGTAATAGCACAGGTTCCACATGAATAGGTATTATAAATAAGGACGTATTTTAAGTAGGTATTTCGATATCCTCAACATCAGAGTCCAAGAGCACCTCAACTGTTTCATTACCGTGAGGAATATCAGCTGTACACTCTGCGCAATACCTTTGTGGTATGACGAATGTTTTACACAATTTTACCAAATCATCATACTTCTTCTGTGGTAAAGCCAGACGTCTTTTATAAATATTTTCTGCAGGTTTTCCTTTCGTGCCACACACTAGGATGTCCTCGCTTGTGGCATCCATCGTGTATTTTACCACGATTTTGTTGGGCATCTGCTTTTTAAATGTAGCTATTCTGATTCGGTTTATTTTGCTTTGTAAATTTCCTTTGAAATATTTATCGGAAATTCCACTTCACCCAACAAAATCAGTAGGTATGGCAGAGTTTCGACATGATAAGGCTTGGGTGATTTCCTAGCTAGCTCAAATACTGTGCTCCATGGTGATGGAGCCCAAATAATATTTTTTGACACACTGCCTTCTATCACGGAGTGCATAGAATCAACAGGCATGTATGTGTGACCCGGAAGAAGGTAGTTGAGTTGAATGGTGCTGATGTTTTTACATACATTATGCAATGTATAGTGGATTGTGGCAAAAACAGTGCGGTTCTTATTCTGCCCCGGGCAAGAATTACTGTATAGTAATAAAGTTTTAACTGTGCCCCTCTGGTCAACATTTTGGATATATTTGTTTAATATAGTTGACACCTCTGTGGCTCCTCTTTACCCATCTGCTTCACCCCAGCAAAAACAAAATCCTCTTGTTCCAGATTCGTAAAACGTTAAATTATACATCCCGTATTTCCTGGAATAGTACAACAGCATGCTTTCCCCGTATGGTGTATTTAAGACCTTTTAAAGGTCAAATGATGTGCTCAATACATTATTGCTTAAAGAATGGATCTGCTTGTGAAGTTTGAATCTCTGGTCTGAATGTTTCCCTTCCCCAATTTTCATTTCAGCTAGTTCGGCGCTTGTATTGTTCTCAAAACGCAGGCATTTCGCACATTTATCTTTCTTAGGAATGTGGAAACCTATATTGAAATCGTTTTTGAACGTATTTTTGAATACCTGTTCCCCTACCACATCCATCCCTTTAGTGGTTAAATCCAGTTTATAGAGGGTGTACAAATAGCTCAATTTTTTTCAAGGATTGCTGAAGGTAAAGCTTACTGGAGTCGCGCCTACAGTAATGTAGGGAACTGCTGGTAAATTCTTAATACAGGATTGTAGTACTTGCATAATTACCTCTTTGGTTTTATTCGGTCGTATGATTTTCCATCTGGAATCTTCTTTGGCGAAGCCTTGAATGGCAATAAATACTGTAAAGTGAAGATTTTTTTGTGATGTGTTAAGGGTGTTTAACAAAAAAATTTGGCACACCTGTTTTCTCTTTTCACCTTCATTTATGAAATATAAAAATGTATAATGATGTTTGTCGGAGTCTTTCGATCTTTTTCGCTTATTTTTTCCCTTTTTGTCATTGCCACTAGCCACTCTTTCGTGGCTTAATTTTCAATCTTCCAATAATGTGGAAATAAATCGTCTTCTGTAATTTCTCCACATTTATTGGTGCACGTCTTTGTACTCGCATCATTACCAGTATAGCAGGGGGTTCGCATCTTTGTTTTTGGGAACAACTACTCCTTTTCTATCAATGTGTTTTTTTTTCACTGGAATATTTCACTGGATACTGCTTAATAAAATTTAATTCAAATTTAAGTAAGCAGTATTGCAGCAGACTGACCGGTCAATAGCTCAGGTGGTAGAGTGCTTGCATTCCATGCCGAAAGCTCGGGTTCGAATCCCACCGAGGGTGTCAGAAATGATTTCCCGTTTCGGTGTTTATTTCAAACCCTAAAATAAAATACCGGCAAGGTTTACTCAGCCTTCACAAGAAATGAGTACCAGCACCCTCGGGAGCTGGGAAACCTCCACTTCTACTGAAGTGGTTGGCGTAAGGCCGGCCCCCTTACCTGTAAAAATAAATAGGTTCAACTCGCCACATGCGACCCCTTCGGGGATAACGCGGCAAGAAGTGGCACTATATGTGTAGCTTAGTTGCGTTGCGTTTAGTATCGTTTATAATTATATATAATATAATTATGTAAACATAGATACCTACTCATTTTGTGAACATCCACTTGTCAACAGTAATAAAATATGGAAATATTTTTCATTGACAACAAACAATAACTTCCCGTAGATACATCGATTCCGAGTGTTGACTGAGATCCTGGCGTTGCAGAGCATCAACCAACCGATAGCACGCTCAACATACTACTGAAGCGACATCTTCAATGCACTTCTATTCACACAAGACTACATTAAACGACAACCCATGTTTATTTGGTGCAGCTTAAACGCCAACGACCATTCCAAAATCATTTGTTTGAATAGATTCAAATGCCAATAATCATTACATTGATCTTGAAGATAAATAGCTTATGCGCCAGTTCTATTATAAAAATTTGGAAGGACACTTTGCTCAAGCGACATCACCAGTGATGTATTGCAAGAACGCTTAATGCTGAACCGACAGTCATTTAGTAAATAAAAGGAGGATATATGATTTAAGCACCATTTGTGATAGATCCACTATGAGTCTTATTAATTTATACGACAAAGTCATATTTTTTATGGTAAAGTGAAATTACTTATGCGACTTTGAATATTGAAGACACAGCATGCCTATCTAACTTAACTACCTCGTCCACTCTCAAGTCGTCAAGTACATTTAGGATATGCACCACCAACAACTTGTAAGAGTATACTTTAACGACATTTCGTTAAAAAGTGTCATAAATCGTGGGACATCAGTCCATGAAATTTATAAACGCCATACAAGGTGCTTTATGACTTAAGCGACAAAAAAGTTATCTGATCGCGCCAAAAGTTAGACCATTCGACGCAGCTTGAAAAACCGAGAAAAACGATGTATATAACTCAATATCGCCCATGATGTCGCTTAAGTCAAATAGGCTTTTTACCGTCGAAATAAATATCGATAAAAGAAGATAAACAGTTTTTACAGATCAAAAATATCTCGTCTAGTTTAGAAGTTATGATGGTTTTATAAAAGTGCACATTTTCACTAAAACTCGTCTCCTGCTCATTTTACTAAATGTGACTATCGTTGTTTATGTTTTGAGGTCCAGTATTTTAATGCATTCCTGACTACAAGGCCCCAAAGACTTGTTAGAAAGAAGTTAAAGAAGATATTTTGTGTTTGATTTTTTGGGGTCCAAATCAAAAAGGGATTCGGGTACCAAAGCGTTGTATGAAATTGTATCGAAAAAATTACGTACTTTAAAAAAAAACAAGAGGATGTACCCTCCAACAAGGGGCATAGACCTCCCAAACAGGTTTCCCTAAAGTAAAGTTCAAACCCCGCCAGTAATAATATTTTTTGTTTGGTTGGATATTTTTACTTTGATTAGTTTGAATATTTTTTCATGGTTGGATTGGTTTATATATAGTGTATGTTCTTTAAATTATAAGTTGTATGCGGCTGACCACCCATGCTGTAGAAAATGGTTCCCTTTGCCAATGCCGCCCCTGTTTCAGGGAAGGTCGGCAAGAGTTGCAGGTTTCATTTGAGATTTCGATTGATTTTTATGTTGTAGGTTAACATGCAAGCGCGAACTTATACGTGTCTGCTTGCGAGAATGCATATAATGTGAATCCCCAATGTTACATATCTTTGCTACGTAGATTAGATTAGGTGCGGGGAGAGGCGGGGGTTAGGAAGGTTGTGGGGACCCCCTGATTTTCCCCGTACCAGTGGTCTTAATGCAGGCCTGGTTGTGGGTCGCAACTCACAACGCACCCTTCTGCAGTTATATAAATTATCATCCCCCGTCATGGAGAAATGTGGACAATGTCGAAACAAAGTAACAAGCGAAAACACCCCAAAACAGAATAAATATAATAAATAATTAAGTATACTGGAAGTTGCTCTCCCGGATCTGTTTATGTGGTCCATCAGACCTGGGCTGGAAGTCTCTTCACCACGGTAATTCTTACCTACCGAATATCGGTAATATTTTTATGAAGACCTGTCAATTTTAGATGGCCGCAAGCGAACAGCTGATTAGCCTTCATACAAATATTACCGATAGTCGGTAGGGAAGAATTACCGTGATGATAAGACTTTTTGAGAGCTTTTAAGTCTTTGTTCTCGGATTTAACTCTGGGATTGGTTTGGCGTTAATACTCATCCACCTTTTTTGCATTTGCAAAGCAGAGATAGGAAAAAATTACTTCAAGGTCTGGAGATCATAAACGAGTTCCAGTTCCTTGGATCTGATATTAGCAATGAAGGAACTTTGGAAGAAAAGATCAGACGTCGTATCGCCATTGCCAAAGTGCCATGTCTAAGCTGGACAAAATATGGAAAGACCGGGGTGTGAGTACCTAACGGCACCAAGATAAAGTTTGCAAGTGCAATGATTAAAATGACCTTGCAATGAACTGTGATGACTGTGATCACAGTTTTCATCAAGATCATCTTCATCATTGCACGTTCACGCTGAAGAAGCCCATTGTAGACAAGCGCGAAGCGTCCGGAAGCTCCAGCTCACATAGACCACGGCAACAGATCCGAGAAAACATCTCTCCAGCATTAATAGTTGTAATAAATAAATCACTTTTGTGTTCTTTCGGGTTTGACCATGTTCTACTTGCAGCTCCCACATCTGCCGACGTTTCGCTTTCATGAGTAAAAAGCATCTTCAAGGCGAGTTTTTTAAGCGCCGTGACGGTCTTCGATGTCTTCGCGGACGCGCGTTGACGTAAACTGGTTGGAAATTCTTCGCGTTGCTCTCATCATCCTTCGTTCTGTCGTGGTGGGTAGGTGTGATGGGGAGTGAGGGTGGTGACGCGGGGGTCAGCGCAGGTGTGTGCGCAGACGCGTGCGCAAGTAGGGGTGCGCAGGGTGGATCTGGTCCCACGTGGGTAGAGACAGGTACCTGTTTTGCCGACTGGTCGACTAAGTCGATAGAGGTAGGGGGCGCTTTTATCGACCGGGGCGGCAGAGCTGATCTCCATATTTTATTTCATTTCCGGCCTTCTTCTTTTTTGTTGAAATTTTTGTGCTGGTGGATTTCAATGGCCTCTCTATACATTCTAGCAAAATGGCCTTTGGTTTTTGCCAATATTTTGGTTTTTTCGAATAAAATATCGTGGTCGTCCAAGCAGGCGTGCTCCGCTACCGCTGATTTTTCATATTGGCCTAAACGGCAGTTTCTTTTATGCTCTTTCAGTCTTGTGCCCAAGTAGAACATGGTCAAACTCGAAAGAACACAAAAGTGATTATTTATTATTAACATTGGTCATGAAAGTGAAAGTGAAAGTTTAAAACTTTATTTAATTAATAGTTGTGTTTGGTTTATCTGTGTTAGTCAAATAATAAGTAGATACTTATGTAGGTAGCTAAAAATGATGCTAAAAATGGGGCTGACTCGCGACTTCCAAAAACTATCAACGTTCAGTTTTAATTGTTGCATTTTTTGTAGTATATAATCTATAATCTAATTTACAAAGATATGCTAACATTTAAAATTCATATTAAATGCATGCTCACAAACAGACACGTGTAAGTTCGCGCTTACAAATGCTGCATGTGTCCAAACCTCAAATGAACATAGCCCCCTGCAAATTTTGTCGACCTCCCCTGAAACAGGGGTGACATTGGCAAAGTCCAATTTATACATTTTGGGTGGTCAGCCTCATATCAACCTATAAGTCAAGGAATACAAATAATAAATAACATTTAGTAGTTATTCTTGGCGGGTTTCAACTCACCTAAGTACATGAGTTACCTCCCGCAACCCTTTTGAGAGGGGGCGTGGTCTAAACCTGTTTGGAAGCGTGGCCTAAACCTGTTTGGAGGCGTGGTCTAAACCTGTCTGGGTTACCCCCCACCCTCAAAGGGGTGTGACCTAATGTGGGTCATTTTATGTAGGTCAGTAATTATCTGTGTAGTAAACAGGTATTGACCTAGTGACATAGTGTTGCAGTAAACATTTTTTCTTCTTCTAAATGACCTTACAACACTAGTATGCAATTGTTCAGGTTAGTGACCTCTAGTCTAAGTATCTGTGTAGTAAACAGGTATTGACCTAGTGAAATAGTGTTGCAGTAAACATGTTTTCTTCTTCTAAATGACCTTACAACACTAGTATGCAATTGTTCAGGTTAGTGACCTCACTCGCTATATATCTCACGGGTCGACCTTGGGGGCCCCCGACATCTATCAAAGTTGCAAGCATATATTCAACAAGCATTATGAGCCTTGCAACTGTTGCTGGGGTGACATTGGCAAAGTGAAGTTTTTTATACGGTGCTCAGCCTCATACCAACCGTCAAGGATTTTTAATTGTTCCAACCTTGTCTGGGTCGATGACTCATATTGGGTAGGGTAGACTTGTACAAACTTGATTCTCAGGGCTTGCGTTGATGCAAGTATGAACTTTCTTTGAAGATTATCATACTTGTAGCTAGGTGGCCGTTTAAACGAAAAACAGTTTAAAATAGCTGCTTTTTGAAAGTTGCTTCTGCTTATTTTATACGCTTTTTCAAACGCTTATGGCGTGTTATAAAGCTAAATCTGCCGTTTTTGTTTCTTACACTTTATGGTCTTAGCAAAATAGTTACAGTAATGAAAAAAATCAAGCATGTTTCTTATTTTTTTTTCTTAATTATAAAGCTTAAACAAAATATATAACTTAAGAATTGCCACCACAAAAAAATATTTCAAAAAACGCGTTTTTTTTTTACATTTTTAGCTTTTTTTTCGTGTGTGCTGTATTTTGGATTTTTTTTTTTTGCTTTTAACTTACAGAACTATACATTGTTTAGGTTAAATACTCAAATTTTTTTCAATAATGTCAATAGTTTTTGAGTAAATATGGAAAAACTGAAACTACTAAATGAATTAAATTTTATATTTACAATAAACCCGTTTAGTGCGAGATTTTGAGAAACCAATTTAAATCTGTACCAGCCCGCTAAACCAAAATAAATAAAAAGGTGATTCATTAGCGAAATACGTGCATTTTTTTTTTTGGTTTACCGAATCCTGCTTAAACAGACTTCCGGTAGCTTTTTCTGTATGAAAAAATACGAAATGCTCGACATTTATCTAGGTATTTTGGTGTCTATGATTTTTTTTGAGGTTTTTGACAACTTTCGGAGATGCTCGGATGCATTCGGGTAAACGCCCCCTCCCGAACGTTTCCAAACATTCCAGCTGTCAAACTCATGTCGATTGCAGCTTTGAATGAACTAAAAATGGAAACAAGTATTTTTCAAAGCATGACTTAATTGTGGCTTCAGGTTTTGGCTGTAGGCATCACGAAGAAAATCTCAAAGATGGGCCTTCATACTTCATTTACAAGAAAAGTGACAGTTTTACAAAATTGGTGACTTGAAAAATAACACGACGCGGCATCTGTCACTTTTTTTCTTGTCACAGTTTTTATATTTGTTTCGTTGCTGCATGCCGTAGATTTGTTGTTATAGTGTAAAATTCTAATGTTTTAAAGTTACTGTAATTGCTGAAACTCTTATTTGATTCATAAATCTTTTATTCTGAAAGTTATCTCGTACATTACGATCAGCTGGGGAATGAGGAAGATCGCCATTTTGCGTATGTCGATCTAGTTTAGAACGAAATAAACCTACTCGTAGGTGGTTTACAAATGTGATCATGTTTTGAAACACGTTTAGTGTTAAACTGAATTATAAAGTTTTTATGAATCACCTTTTTTGTAAATTGAGATTAAATCGAGAAATTAAACCAGATCTCTAAAGAAATCTGGTTTAAAAAATCTAATGAATAACACTGATTGGGTTTTTATATTGTAGGTCCACATGCGGCATGTGTTAGCGCGAAATTATACATATCTGCTTGTGGGAATGCATTTAATATAAAACTTAAATGATATATATCTTTGCAGCTTAGATTAGATTAGATTAGATTAGAACCCAAAAAACGAAAAAACGCTTTTTAAGCTGCTTATTTTAAAAAGCGTAAGCGTTTTTTCGTTTTTTTTACTAAGCCGTTTTTTCGATCTCTACTTGTAGCGTATGAACAGACTGGGAATGTATGCGAGTTCTTTTTGTTTCGTGAAAACCTGTTCCAATTTAAGATCTCACGATTGAGGTTGCATGCTAAAACGCACTTCGTAAATTGTACCATTAAAGCAGGTATAACATCACTTGAAATAAAAACAACTATTTAAAATTTAAATTCTTTATTTCATGAAAAACTTACATAAAATGTTTCACAAGCTTTAAAAATTATAGAAGTGAATGTATTTCATTCCAGATCGCGAAATCTTCTCAATATATCATAGTTGACACTTCAGTTGAAGAATATTTATTTAAAAGTGATTTATGCACATGTGAAAATCTCTCAATTGGTTCTCAATTGTCTTGCAGGATTTCAACAAGAGTCACTTCGTCGATGTATTTCCAATAAAGTTTCCCACTGAGATCCACTTTCTTGTTATAATAAGTAGTCATTTTTATGAGCTTTGAGTCTTTTCAAAGCTCTTTTGGAATGGTTTATACTGTTTATGTATACGCAGAATGTTTGCTCAAACAATGAGTTGGGGTGATATATTGTGAGCATATTGAAACGTGTGCTGCTTTGTTGATGGTGGATATCTCAATGAAACAGTCACAAAACATACAACTCTTCCATTCTCGCCTTCTTTCTTCTCCGAGCGATTACATCTGAGGGTCAATGGGGTCGGGTAGTCGCCATGAATAATCTAGGATCGGGCTCACAATCGAGGGAATGTTCATTATGTTACAGGCTTCTATCAAACTTACAATGTCAGTACGCCTTACATGATGATGATGAGTTGATGATTTCTTTATAGCGCCGTTTCGTGATGTAGTCACTCCAAGGGCGCTGGTGCAAACGATGCCAGAAATTTGTTTGTCTTCAGTGCATTCCGAAACTTTCCATGGTCCTCTAGCTCTCTCACATGATGTGTATACATACATATGACTTCTTCACCTCCACCCTTGTGTTGCGGTAAGGAGACATTTCCACAAAACTATTTAACTCCCGTAAATCTCTCCTTGATTGTTTTACAAAAATAATATGCACCAAAAATGCTAATATAAAAAGTGAGGTTGGATTGTACTGCTCTTTGGGTAATTCCATTTGCAATGAGTGTTTCCAAGAGTGAAACTTATTTTATAGCATCACCCCCACCAACAATGCCGGTTCCACAAACAGTGTTCCACAAACTTTTTGTGTTCAAGGTACACCTATCAAATCAAAATTTTTTGGAGGTACACCAAAGAAAAAAACAATGACTATTTAATATTTATTTATTACTAAAATCTATATAGCTAATATGAAAAGATGTTTAGTGAGAAATGTAAGCCTGCTTAACTGAGCACAGGAGATGAAAATTTGAAGCAATCGTTGATAAGGCTGCTCTCATCTCTTCATTGTTCATCCTCAGGCGCTCTCTTTTTCGATTTAATAATAGTGAGACTAGAAAATCCCAATTCGCATAAGTAGGTTGTGGCAAATGGTAAAAGAATTGCAACAGCATGCTTTGAAAGCAGTGGATACTCATTTTGTATGCACTTCGTTTATCGGTAAGTGTCTAAGGGAAATCTTTTACTATAATTAACAAAACCTTAACTTTTCCGTGGCACCCCAACTGATAAACACGGTACACCAGTTGTCGCGACACACGTTTTGTGAAACACTCTACAACAACATTGTATTTCGAGTGGGCATGAAAACTGGTTATCTCTTGTGCATTGCGTGTAATCGATGCAATTAATTCGAAACCTTTTTCAAAGTTGCGAGAAATACATAAATCTTGTCCTCAAAGAAACTCCAGTTGATCCTTTCCATACCACATGCATTTTTTGCTATCGCTATCAGAGTGTTTTTCAACACAAAATTTCTTATATTTTCCTTACAACTTTAACACCTTGCAACTATGTGTTTTCACATTTCAAGAGTAAAAATATGCAGGTTGTAGCTAAAAATTAATTTAAATCCATATATATTATATTTTTTTCATTTTTAGCGTGTACAACTGTCAGTATGATCGATAGAACAATTGTGACTTAAAATTAAAATAAATGTATTCAATGGTAGAAAATCTAACAAAAAATTTTTGTTAATCGCCTGTTAAAGACATTTAAGAAATCATCAATAATTTAAAAAAAATGTCTATAGATACATTAAAATAATGTTTAAATGAAAAAGACGGCAACTCGATTCCCGCGGGGTCGATATTTTGAACATGTATTTTTACCCTGTGGGAGAGACGGAGTCGGTACGGAAAGGGTCAACAGCTGTGTATAAAAAGCGTATGCACTTGAATTCAAGCATCACTCGCACACAGGCAAAAGGACCATGGACTTCAACCCACTGAGCACTCCGTCTATGTGGGATATTTTCGTACAGGACAAGTCTCTTACACTCGAGGAATTAATTAAATTTGGTATGCATTCTAAATATTTACATATAATTTGATTTTGCTCACCATAAAATGTAAACTAATTTGTTTGTTTATTTTTCAGTGAAAGAAAACCTAGGGCTTAATAAAACCCTTGAGGCGATCCATCAGGGAGTCCGAGTGACCCTGCCTTACTGCATAAAAAGAATCACCCTAGAAAGAAAATTAAAAGAGAAAATAAACTGTTTAAAATTAAAATTTGTGCCGAAAGAACCATAAAGAATTGTGTAAGTATATTTTTAACTATTTTAAGCTGTTGAATTTTTATGTATGTGTATTAATTTTTGTTTTTTTTTCTAGTGCATCCTTGTCAAGTACCTACTCTTCACTGCTGATCCTTGTCAAGCAGTCTCCAACTAACTCTCCATCCTGAATCATACCACAACTTTGCAGGTATTTAGAGTGTTTTTAATTTTAAACTGATTTACATTGAAACGTGGTTTAAAAATGTTTATGTGCACAATTTGAAACGCGCATGCATCAAATCCTGTTTTGATAGAGAGAGTTTTTTTTGTTTTCTTCGGCTCATAAGCCTTGAAGGCTCAGGGCCTCCCTCACCACAATCCTCCAGGACTCTCTATCTTGTGCTGCTTCCCTCCATGGTACCCTCACTCCCAGAACTTCGGCGTCGGCTTCAACGTTGTCTGCCCACCGCATCCTGGGACGTCCGAGTGGTCTAACACCTGAGGAGATAGAGAGAGTGGTTTTGTAAATTCAACCCGTGTTCTGCCCGGTTGCAGTGGTGTAAACTCACACGACAATAAATTGGTTATCGAAAAAGATTCGATTATCTAATTCTTCTTCGTGTCAGCTTCACACCGTATTGGCCCAGTAACGAGCAATGTCTACAGCTCTTTGGTTTCCCGCAAAGAGATCATCCATGGAGCAGCTTGTCGGACAGGAGGGACAACACCGCAGGTGCTCCATTGTTTGCTGAGCTCCACACTCACATAGTGTAGAGTCCTCCCGTCCCAGAAATCCCCAGGTCAGCATGTTGGCCCGGGCTCTTCCAACATTGGTCCTCAATCTGTTCATGGATCTCCATACGGGCCACTCGAGGTTCTTTCCTGGAGGTAGGCTCTCTGAAGGCTTCACAAAGCTCTCCGGGCATTCCTCTATCATCTAATTGGGTGTGCATTTAAATCTCGAATCAAAACATTTGTCGTTGTTAATCAAGACAAACAAATAGTTGACCCTCAAGTTGTTTTGCAAACTTTGTTTGAAAAATCGAAACATCTTTAAGTTTAGAATTTTCACGCTTGCGTTTCTTCAAAATTAATTTAAATTTATTTGGTTTGTTTCATTTTCCCGGGAACTAAAAGAGGTCAGAAAGTTGAGTAATGAAAAATTTTAATTCCAAAAATTATGTAATTTGCAACAATAATGACATTGTAGAAGCTTTTGATAATGCAACTATCTCAATTTTAAAGCAAACTTCAGAATTTTTCGCTCACAAAAGTGGGCATGCACTTCTTCATTGGGTCAGACTAGAAATTGCATTCAATGCTTACCAACCGCTACCAGCTTCTAGCTATATAAAATTACCCAAAAACATTGAAGCTAAGCGTTGTGTTGTTAACGTCAAAAACAATGATCATTTGTTTGACAGGACTGAGGAATGCGAGGAAATTGAGATGATGATGATGATGATGATGATTTCCTTATCAGCGCCGTTTCGTGACTCAATGTCACTCCAAGGGCGCTTAGTATTTTACTGGGCGAAGAAAAATGTCTTCATCCCCCTCTTTAGGTCCTCTAAGATAAGACTATGAAACAAGAGTGGAGGTCGTGAAAGAATTTGATTATCTGGGAAGCAAGTTTGAGTCGAATGCGAAATTAACGAAAGAATTGGAAAAGCGCGCTAGTAGAGGAAGAAGTGTAATGGGAACGATTGGAAGAATTGCAAGAAATAGGAAACTTACGAAGAATATAAGATTGGCGGTCCACAATGGCATATTGGTTCCGACATTGATGTATGGAAGTGAGGCGTGGACAGTTAATGAATGTGAGCTGAGTAAAGTATGTACGGTTGAAATGGCTTACCTGAGAGCAATGCACATTCATTTTAAAAACGAGTTTGGAGTTGATGTATCGTTTCAAATTCGATTTATTGATAGTTTTAAATTTCTTTTCTATGGTTTGAATACTTTGTGTAAGTCATTCGATTCGAACGATTTTAAGAATCTCGCAACACAGTTCCCAGAAAATTCAATGAAATTGAAACGAAAAGGGGTGCTCCCATATTCGTATGTAGACTCTTTGGAAAAGTTAAAAGAGCATTCACTTCCACCAATTGAACAGTTTTACAATACCATAACAAAACAGGTATTATCCGAAGAGGATTATGCGCACGCTCAAGATGTTTTTACCCCCTTTAAGTGTAATAATATTTTGGATTACTCAATGCTTTACTTAAAGTGTGACGTGCTCTTGCTCTGTGACGTATTTGAAAATTTTAGGAAAAATTCTTACGATACATACCTACAAGCTAGATTGTCTCCACTATATTTCGCTTCCATCATTTGCTTTTGACTCATTCTTAAAAACATCCAAAGCTAAATTGGAGCTAATTACAGACATTGAAATGCTTCATTTTTTTAAGAAAGGTATCAGAGGGGGGTAGACTTGTGCTAACCGACTCAATTTTTTTTTTTTAAGGAATCCTGTGCGGGAGGCTCCCCAATTCTTAAAAGTCTTGGGTGTCAATGTCACCCTGGAAGGGTGCCGCAGAGGTGTTGCTTGAGTTCTTGCTTCTATCGTGAGGCGCTGCAAGGAAGTGGTGATTGATGTTGGTTTTGAATAAAACCGGATTCAGTTGGGAAGGGAACACAGATACTGGTAGACCATTCCATAAACGGGCAGTTTGGTAAAAGAATGAGTCATGAAAACGCCAAGTTCTAATAGTTTTGAGATCGACTGCAAAAGGATGAATAAGAGTCGTACTACGAGTTTCCCTTTCTGAAATGTGAGGGGGAGGGATTAATGAATGGAGCTCATTAGAACAAGCTTCGTGGTAATATCGATAAAAAAGCCTGAGCATTCCAACTTTTCTTCCGTGCTGGAGCGGCTGCAGATCGGATGTCAGAGAAGGATCATTGATCAACCTCACTGCCCTCCTTTGCACAGAATCAAGTTGGTCACTCAACTTCTTAGACATACCACACCTATGCAAGCGTATCCAATAAATACACACCAGGTTATCAAGATTCCACTGACACTTCAAAATTTATAAATTATCTTGATATAAACGCAATTTATAGCTTTGCAATGTGCTCACTACTGCCTGTTGGAAATTTCAAGTGGTTATCAAAGTCCGAGTTGTCAAATTTAGATGTTACAAATTGTAAAACCGATTCAGAAATCGGAGTTGTATTGGAAGTTGACTTGGATGCACCTTTAGATATCCAAGATTATACAAATTTGTTTTCTTTTTGCGTTGAATCTTTAATTCCACCCGGTGGAAAAACCAAAAAATTAATTGCACCTCTATTCAATAAAAAAAACTATATCATACACAAAAGAAATTTACAGCAGGCGTTAAATTACGGTTTAAAATTGATTAAAATTCATAGAGCTGTTTCTTTCTCGAATCGAATATTGAAAAACGAAAATTGTCCACCAATGTCTTTTCTAAAGATTTATTTAAATTATTTAATAATTGCATTTTCGGTCGCACCATAATGAATAAAAGCAAATTCCTCAATATAAAAAAAAATCCAACTGGGAAAAATTGGGGTATAGATTTGGAGCGAGAAGATATCTCGCTTCTCCCCATTTCCAAAGAAGTTTAGCCTAACACGAAAATTTAGCAATTGTTCAGTTAAAAAAAAAACGTTTTTAAAAAACACACCAATCTACTTGGGTTTTACAGTTTTGAAAATTTCCAAAACATTCATGTTTAATTTTTTCTATGGATTTTTGAAGAATAAATTCAACAAGTCGAGCTTTTATACACAGACACTGATAGTTTAATTATTTTAACACAAACGGATGATTGTTACAATGATATGAAAGAACACATTGAATGTTTCGATACCTCAAATTTCCTTGATGAAGGCATCCATACAATGGAAGCGAAAATTAAAGGTTGTCTGGGGTTGTTTAAAGATGAATGTTTGGGAGATGTAATTACAGAATTTGTTGGCGTACAAGCAAAATGTTATTCTTTCAAAACTATTTCAAATTATATAAATAGGTAACAATTCCTTGACTTATAGGTTGGTATGAGGCTGACCACCCATACTGTAAAAAATGGTTCACTTTGCCAATGTCACCCCTGTTTCAGGGAATGTCGGCAAGAGTTGCAGGGCTTATGTTCATTTGAGGTTTGGATTTTATTTGTAAGTACACAATCAGCATTTGTAAGCGCGAACTACACGTGTTTGTTTGTGGGCATACATCTGAGAGCTTTGAATGAATATATCCTTGCAACTTAGATTATTATTATTATTATTGTATTCTGCTTAAAATAAAAAACTTCTTTGTTACAATTCACATGAGCTTTCGAGCATGAGCGAGAAAATGAACTTTCACGAAGTTACTGCCAAAAACCTAGATAACCATTCTGCTCTTGAAGATGCCTCATTAGGCGAAAATATTCGAGCAAAAAAAAAAAAAAAGAATAAAGTGAATTAAAACAATGTTTTACCATTTATATTTTTAAATATTTATATTTCAAATTGTATTATATTTTGGTTAATATTAATTTTAGTTGATACTTAATAAAATAGTTTTAATAATTAAATCCATAATTGCAACGCTTGATTAATTGAATCGCGAGATAGATATCGAACAGAGAGGGGGTCACTAAAGTCATCAACATTTAGTGAAAAATGGATCCGGTGTGTGCGTTTGTAGATTTTCAAGGTGTTGTTGGCAACAATGGTGAATTTTTTTTATAAAGAATTAGCCATTAGA
This sequence comes from Agapetus fuscipes, assembly GCA_951799405.1. Lineage (NCBI taxonomy): Eukaryota > Metazoa > Arthropoda > Insecta > Trichoptera > Glossosomatidae > Agapetus > Agapetus fuscipes. The sequence continues at coordinate 15,273,287 of OX637349.1, read as the reverse complement.
ACTTAGTCTAAACGAAGAACATGTTTATTTTTTAAAACCACCCGTGACGTATGTATGAAAGTTTGAGTGTTAGCAAAAAAAAGGTCAACAGATGGTTGGCTTGCAATTACCATGGTACATATTTACTTTGAATATGGTGATGTCGATCACAGTGAATTATTACCAACTTTGACTCGTGTTTTGGACGAGTCTGGGGTTATTTATGTCAAGGGAGAAGAAAAGAAAAATAACTTGAAAAAGCTTTTGCCTGTGAATTTAGAAACTATTGGAGATTTTCCTTCGCTTAAAAAAATAAATTGGAAGCTTAAAATGTGTTAATTTCACATGTACCATAGCGGGAAATGTTCGTTGAATAATATCAATATTATGTATCAATTTTATATTAGAAAGTAATTTTTTTCCGATTTGATTGTTTAACAAAATAAAATGGAATCCATAGCAGTAAGACGTAGTTTAATTGATTTGTAATCCATAGTGTTAAGCTGTAATGTAAGGGAGAGTACATACTTATTGTTAGGATCATGGTTTACACAATGGAAAAACAATTTAATATGTTGAGATTTTATTGTATACAAATGTAATACATTATCATTTTTAAAATAAATTTTTCTTATCAAATGATACATTTTTTTTTTTTTTAATTATCCACCCACTCGTTGTGTGATTTATCCATTCCTAAATATTTCACATAAGTACACCCTTTTTCCTTTCCTTTTCAACACCTTTTCAACCAAATAGATGTCTGGATACTTCGTCTTTTAGCTCCTCTTTAGAAAAACATCCCTTTACTTCTCGATTGTTTGAATCTCTCAGTAAGTATGTCCTTGGATAGGATCTTTTCAATTCAGATTTTATCAATTTTAAATACTTCATTGGAATATGTTTGATTGTAGCCTTTGTCAAACACACCCTTATATTTACTTATTCTCACTTGATCTCCAATGTTGAGCTTTGATGGGCGAGAGTCAATCACTTTCAAAACATTAAATGCCTAAATGCCCACTATGTCTATAATCTATCTATAATCTAAGTTGCAAGGATATATTCATTCAAAGCTCTCAGATGTATGCCCACAAACAAACACGTGTAGTTCGCGCTTACAAATGCTGATTGTGTACGTACAAATAAAATCCAAACCTCAAATGAACATAAGCCCCGCAACTCTTGCCGACCTTCCCTGAAACAGGGGTGACATTGGCAAAGTGAACCATTTTTTACAGTATGGGTGGTCAGCCGCATACCAACCTATAAGTCAAGGAAAGTGCTTATGAAAAACTGCTAAACTACAAGATTGTCACACTTTTTGTTTTTTTCTCCCATAGAAAATAGGAAAAAGGTGCATTTATTTGAGAAACCCATGTATGACACTTATTCAGTTTTAGTTTTAAGGTGTCGATAAAACGACCGGTTGACCAGTCTAGTGGACAATTAGTTATTAATTATTATCGTCATTTTGGAAAGAAAACAACATCATTTAGGTTTTTTTTTCTTTTTGCACAAATCTTCCGTCTGTCACACATTATCTACTAAAACAAATCAATAATTCCACCACCAAGCATGTATGAGTAAGTTTAGTATGAATGTGTTTAGTTTTCAACAAAGAACTTGTTTACAGATGTACACAGTGGTCAGCCTCATACCAACCTATAAGTCAAGGAATCAAATCAGAATATTAAAATGCATAGTTCCAAAAGAAATAAAAAAAGAAGCAAAAGATAATCACAATATATTATTTAACTATGTCAACGTCTTATCGGTGGAAAATCTATGCAAATACAAAATAATGACGGATCATTTTCTTGACGATGGGCACAAAATAAAAATATCACACTCGATTGAGACAAGACTAGTTTCGGCACAGCGGCTGAGGGAGCCTCGGCAGGTAAACTACTACGGGAAAAGAACATTGGCATGTGTTATTCCTAAATTATTTAATCGGCTTCCAAAAAGTATTAATGAAGAAAAAAATATAAATAGATTTAAAAAAAACATTAAGACCCACTTAAAGGGTAATGTATAAGGGCTTAAGAAACCAATATGTAATATAACCTGCAGACAAGCCTCGGCTTTGCGGGAACAAAGAAATACATGTATGTATTGTTAAAAATATTAAGATAATAAAGGAAAATTAAAAAAAAAAAAAAATTAGAAGAAGAAAACAAACTTACTACAACACTATGTCACCAGGTCATACCTGTTTACTAAACAGATAATTAGACTAGAGGTCACTAACCTGACCAATTGCATACTAGTGTTGTAAGGTCATTTAGAAGAAGAAAACATGCTTACTACAACACTTATCACTAGGTCAATACCTGTTTACTACACAGATAATTACTGACCTACATAAAATGAACCACATTAGGTCACACCCCTTTGAGGGTGGGGGTAACCCAGACAGGTTTAGACCACGCCTCCAAACAGGTTTAGGCCACGCTTCCAAACAGTTTTAGACCACGCCCCCTCTCAAAAGGCTTGCGGGAGGTAACTCATGTACTTAGGTGAGTTGAAACCAGCATAACCTTAAAAATAAATTGATACAAAATAAAGTCAATAAAAATATGAATGAATAAGCCGCCAACATTACAAATCTAGAAGTATATTACTATAGTAACTCGTAGGAGATTGACAAATCTTTGGAAAATACACAAGCCCATCGAATTATAGAACCAAGTAAGGCTTCGCGACCCACATTTTGAAAATCACTGCCCTGTAGGGTTCATAGAGAGATGAAAACATTTCCAATTTCCTGTCACACGTAATAGACGTTTCCGGTTTTTGCAATTTGAATAACGAATTTTTCGGCGGCATATAAACAAGATAGGTTTTACAGGAAATTTTTCATTTTTGTGATGTACAAAAGAAAGTAGTGAAAATAAATTGTGTTACGAATAAAAAAAAAAACTAGTTTTACTTATGAATAGACTCTTCTAAATTTTCTTTTTTTTTCTCGGCGATCAAACCTCATTCTACTATGAGACTTGGAAACCAATCACAAAATATTTATTTTAAAAAAATACCCAGTTTTAGTTCACTTTTTAAATTTAGTTCATCCGAATTTAAGTCTGCTCAATAGACTTTCACTGTGTAAAACACCAAACCCTAATAAACGTAAAAAAATATTTGTTTGCATTTTCTCTAGCTACCCGGTAGGGTGACGACACAATTTCATCTATACCAATTATGTGCGGACCTAATTTTCACAGTGCTAATGCACAGACTAAATTGTAAAAAATATAAGTTACTATTGTTTTGATGTTCGCTTCTATAATCTATAATCTAAGTTGCAAGGATATATTCATTCAAAGCTCTCAGATGTATGCCCACAAACAAACACGTGTAGTTCGCGCTTACAAATGCTTATTGTGTACTTACAAATAAAATCCAAACCTCAAATGAACATAAGCCCTGCAACTCTTGTCGACATCCCCTGAAACAGGGGTGACATCGGCAAAGTAAACCATTTTTTACAGTATGGGTGGTCAGCCTCATACCAACCTAAAAGCTTAATTCTTTATTATTTAATTTTCTTTTATTTCAGATTCTAGTCTAGCACTCCAAAATGCCGTCCCCCAAGCGAGGTCCCAGCCTGGGCTACGTAAACGAAGGTTTCTCCAGCTTCCGGGATGGAGACCCTGGCTTGGAGCTGGAGACGGTGGACCTGAACGACCGCTCCGACGACAGCGACTACCATTCTGCTGCAGGAGGAGCCTCCTCCAGGAACAACGGCTCCAGCAACCCGGCCTTCCAGTCTGATGATGGAATCAGTTCCATGTACAACTCTTCGAGCGGAGACGTCACCTTCAGTGTGGTAAAATTATCTTAATTTGTTACCCAGCCATTTATATCTTCTCTATTGATTAAAGGAGAATGTATCAATATTTTCCTAATATTTTCCCATATATTCTTGTTCTTCCTCTTCTCCCTCTTGTTAAAGATCTATTATCTGTTTATTGTGGAACTCCCTCCTGTGATGCAGAAGACCAGCTGTTCTTCCATCTTTTGGGAGGGCGACCTGGTAGACGCTGGCCGTCCGGTATCTCCTGTGCCACGACTCGGGCTATCCTTCCTTCGTACATGCGGTCTACATGGTCCCTCCAGAACTGTCTCCTCTTCCTGTTCCTTCCGTTATAATTCCAAAGATGGTCCTATATGCTTAAATACAGAAGTTTTAAATTTTCCCGAAAACTATTCGCGTTTTCAACATCGACTTTTTGTATAACATTTTGTATAACCCGCTACAGCCCACATGCGCCTTTGCAGCGATATAAATCACAAAAAGGCGCATATAAATTTAGTTCATTATTGTTATTAGATATTATCACTTTTGTTAGTTCAATGTGAACTTAGCTAAATCGCTAAAATTAAAGAAGTATCTTGTATTAAAGTAAAAGTATGTAGTTAAAGTATGTATTAAGTAAAAAGTAATAAACATTCATTATGTATGTATATCAGTTTGAAGGCCCTCAAGTCGTTATAGCGCCCTCATTTAGCTGTCATCTTAATTCAACATCTATCTAAACTATACATAAAGTGTAACTTTTTGCCAGCGTTTTCTCCAAAGGGGTCGCATGTGGCGATTCGGAGCCTATTTGTTTTTACGCGTACGGGGCTGGCCTCACATGAACCACTTAAGTTGATGATTTTTTTTGTCTGTAATTATTGTTTTTTTTATAACCATGTTGAAAATAAATAGTTTTCCCTCGCCACGCACAATACCTTCGAGGACAACAGATTAAAAAGTTGTGCTTCATGTCAAGCTTAGTTGCGTTGCTTATGTTAAATATTTAAAAATCAAGCATCCGGTCTGATATAATTGAGATTTGTTTCGTAAAGTCACTTCCTTTGCTTGTTAATTCTCCATACAAGTGAGTGAGTTATCGCTTATTAAAGACATCAGATTATATTAATTTATTGTCTCAAATTGGGGGCAGAATTTGTCATAAGAAAAAAGAAGATATATATGTCAAGTATAACGTAATTCATAAGTATCAGTGGTGAAGTAGGTAGCCTGATTGAGAAAAATATAGCCATTACACAATTCCTTGACTTGACGGTAAATAAACTGTGCCATTGAGTGCTAATCTAATCTAATCTAATCTAAGTTGCAAAGATATGTTACATTGGAGATTCACATTACATGCATTCTCACAACCAGACACGTACAAATTCGCGCTTGCACATGCCTAATGTAAACCTACAACATAAAAACTAAATCTCAAATGGACATACACCCTGCAACTCTTGCCATCCTTCCCTGAAGCAGGGGTGACATTGGCAAAGTGAACCATTTTTACAGCATGGGTGGTCAGCCGCATTCAACTGAGAAAAATGGGAAAAAAAATATTTCAAAATGTATACATTGGTATGATGCTGACAATATAATGAAAAATTCAGTTCTATGATAGAACAGCACGGTGAAATCACATCACCCGACAAAACATAACATGAAATAACATCACAATCACAATACATCACATGACATAACAACACAATTGCGGTGGTTAAGATGGTATGAGGCTGACCACCCATACTGTAAAAAAATGGTTCACTTTGTCAATGTCACCCCTGTTTCAGAGAAGGTCGACAAAAGTTGCAGGGTTCATGTTTGGTTTTAATTTGAAAGTACCTACACATTCAGCATTTGCAAGCGCGAACTACGCGTGTCTGTTTGTGGGCATGCATTTGATACGAGTTTTGAGTGGTAATATTAGGTCCTTAGATATGAAATAGGCGTTTTGTATGGTAGGAACAAAAAGTCTTATTTTTTTTTAATATAATATATTTAGATTTTCTAGGGTTTGTATATTCACACAGTGACACAGTCTCGATAATGACCTGAGTATTGAAGGTCGAAAGTACTTGAGGTAGAAAATATTATAAATGTTAAAATAAAACTGCGTTTTAGAATTTTTTATTTTATTTTAAATAATATATTTATTTAATCAAAGTACCATTGCATCTATGCACTTTTGCCATCTCATAAGTAGTTTATTGATCCCTTTACTAAAATAACCATTCGGACGGCAATCAATACAATATTTGAAGGCGGTTTGGACTGCCCCATCGAAGTTGAATTTTTTCCCTTGCAAGAAGTTATCCAAATTTCGAAAAAAATGTTAATCTGTTGGAACAAGGTTCGGGGAGTACGGGGGATGTCTTAAACATTCCAATTGAAGCTCCTGTAATTTGGTAGCCGTCTGTTGCGCAACGCAGCAGCACGCGCGTTTGTTGATTTGCTTCACTCAATTAGTGAGGTACTCACCTTTCAAGCTTTTTCACCTTTCCAATTTGCTTCAAGTAGATTAAAACAGTTTTATCAGTAACTTTGAAGCCTACAGCTAATTTAGATTATAGATTATAGACACATTCAAATTCCAAGGCGAAAAATAAAAATATTATATCTAGATAATAGAAACAGAAAGAAGAAATTATTTTTTAAATAATTAAAGTGGCTTTTAAAAATTAATGTAGTTTTTTAGTATAGTTTTAAACATGACTTTTTTCGTAATTTCAAAAAAGGAAGCCGACGGGAATTGTGCTATTAGGACCCTACGCCACTGATATATACGAGTATGTACGTGTTCTAAGTAGTTTAAGGATTGTAGACCCTAGTAAATCTCGTATAAACAGCATAATCTAAGGGGCTTACAAAATAAGTGATGGATAAAATTTATGTTCCAATCTAAATAGAAAGAGATTATTTAAGGACCCGCGGAAGGTCCCTTGTAAAACAATCTAAAAATAAAATTATCTGTTTTTGTCCAACTTACTGTAAACCTTACTGTAACTTACTGTAAACCATACTTTAAAAAAATGGTTCACTTTGACAATGTCTATGTAATATTTTTTAAAACAAATTCCAGTTCTCATAAGAAACATTGGCTCTGTAGTCTGTACACATACAAACACTGCTCATTTGAAATTACCTGTGATGGACATAAGACAAACAAGTCTTAAGAGGACGAGATGGTTATGAAGTGATAGTACCTGAATGTTTTTTTTAGGTTATGTTTAGGTTAAGAAAACGAATAATAAACCGGTTGGTATGCGGCTGACCACCCATGCTGTAAAAATGGTTCACTTTGCCAATGTCACCCCTGTCTCAGGGAAGGACGGCAAGAGTTGCAGGGTGTATGTCCATTTGAGATTTGGTTTTTATGCTGTAGGTTCACATGAGGCATGTGCAAGCGCGAACTTGTACGTGTCTGGTTGTGAGAATGCATGTAATGTGAATCTCCAATGTAACATATCTTTGCAACTTAGATTAGATTAGATTAGATTAGATTAGAAAGTACCTAAATGAATTACGAACTTTTTTCTCACTTCTATGCTTAAGTGCTAATCCATTTAATCTTATGTAAGATTAGATGTTTTCAGTCCCAGCCTGTAAATAAACTGTGCCATCGAATGCTTAACTGAGGAAAATGGCAAAACAATTATTTCAAAATTTATACATTCATTTATAAATTATCTCCTTTTCATTCAGTTAAAGCTCGCTATACCAACGTTAAAAATACAGGGCCTATATATCCATTGCATTATAAGTGACTGCATGAGACAATATCAAGATGGATGGCAGTTTAATGTGGTCCAGTGGCAGCTCTCGCGTGCCTAACATTCACACTGGACTAGCGGAAATCACTGACGAACGGAAGTAAATACAGGGTGGCGCGCAGACAGAACAGAAGTGACATTGGCAAAGTGAAGCATTTTTTTTTACAGAATGGTCGGTCAGTCTCATACAACCTACAACATTGTCAGTGCTATGGCCGAGGGGGTAGAGATGGTGTTCGACTAGTTCGACTAGCGCAGGGGTCGGCAACCTGCGGCTCGCGAGCCTTATGCGGCTCTTTGGGAGTGAAGATGTGGCTCTTTAGTTGCAAAGGCAAAATAGGTTGGTGAATTGCATTCCTTTCCGCAAACTTATTTTTTAGAAAAAAAAGTCAAAGAATATTATATTTTAGGTATGCGTTGTTTGCCATGTGATGTTTTGTCATTGCCATGTAGGTACTTTCCTGTTGTGTTTCGTCATTGTGTTGTTATTTCATGTGATATATTGTCATGTGTTGTTTTGTCTCTGTGCGATCTCATCTTGGAACCGAATTTTTCATTACACACCCTAAGCGTCCTCCCATTACCATAAAAAACTTTTAACAAAATATTACCTCGGCTTTATTAAGCCCCTGCATTATTCTAGCCATCAAATTAAAACTTGGTAAACTTCTTGTTCTGTACCCAAAGTATACAGTACCCTTAGTACGAGTTGCAAAACTTGAGAAATGTAAGGTTTACTCCAATTATTAAAGAGTGATTTCTCCCAAAATCTGCCGATTTTGTTTGTTTGAACTTGATTTTCTTCATCACTGTAACTCTTTTGCCAAGACCATAAAGTGTGCGAAACAAAAACGGCAGATTTTGGGAGAAATCACTCTTTAATATTTTCCGTAAACTTTACTTTTCTCAAGTTTTGCAACTCGTACCAAGGGTACAGATAACGTTGCGTAAATTTCGCCTCGATTGCGTAAGTCAAAAAGTGTATGGAATATACGATGGCATTTCTAGAGAGTGATTTAGTTTGGATACATTTTTTTCGATTTGCGCTATCGAGGTGAGTTTACACGTTTTATACTACGGGTACTGCAAGGTTAGTAAAGACTTACTTAGCTTAAAATGAACGTGGCGAGAAACCTTAACTAATGCCACCACATTATATTGTTACTATTTTACTGGGGCTCTTTTTAAATTAAGCTACAATTATTTATTTGAACAGAATTTATTTTACACGGTTTGGTTCCCAATTTACAATCTTTGCTTATTGGTTTTCACGGCAAAATGCTTGGAGCGACTAATCCCTTTCGCCACCATTACAGTCCTTATATATAGGTACAAAAGAGATCTTTCTCGCATATTCCAAATCATTATTCGATTTCTCGCTCACACCAGAACGTCGTTCTATGCACTATCACAATCATGGACTACTCCTAGATTTTTCTACCCACACTATCGTACATGTACTGGTGCGCGTAGGTACTTTGATTTCATAGTCTAATCTAATGTAATCTAATCTGAGTTGCAAAATATAAGTGAAATTAGAGATTCACATTATACGCATTCTCACAAAACAGACATGTTTAAGTTCGCGCTTTAACATGCCGCATGTAGTCCCACAATATAAAAACATAAATCTCAAATGGACATACACCCTGCAACTCTTGCCGTCTTTCCCTGAAACAGGGGTGACATTGGCAAAGTGAACCATCTTTTACAGCATGAGTGGTCAGCCGCATACCAACCTATCAAGTCAAGTCAAGGAAAATTTGATAATAATAAGGAACGGAGATCTAAATCTAAATCTAAGCTGCAAAGATATACATTATTAAAGATTCATATTAAACGCATTCCCACAAGCAGACATGTATAAGATCGCGTTAACACATGCCGCATTTGGACCTACAATATAAAAACCCAACTCAAATGAGCATAAGCCCTGCAACTCTTGCCGACCTTCCCTGAAACAGGGGAGACATTGGCAAAGTGAACCATGATAATAATATAATATTAATATTAGGATGATTTATTTGGCGAGCGCTGTTTTTGTGTGTATCACACCTCTAGAGCCCTCTTTTTTAAGAAACTTTTTTTTTCAAAACACACAACACAATTTTAGGGGCGGACCCATGTTTTTGGTAAAACACTACGCTAGAGGGTAAACGCAGAGTCTTTCACTTTGGGTATTGTTGCTGGTCCAGCTGTGACGTCACACAGGTTCGCTGATCCCTCCCATATAAGAGGAAGTACTCTCACACGGGGTTCAGTCGGGGACCACCCTCTGCACGGAGAGGAGGGCAATGCGCGCGCTCTTACGATAATCCACCCCTAAACATTTATACGACAAATACGCAAGATTTTAATTTAAAAACGGAAAAAAGTTTCGCATCAAAATATGTAATAAATTATTATGTTGAGTTTACATTAAAAATGTGATTAAACTAAAAAGCAAATGGTTAATTTAGTGTACTCATTTACGTTTTAAAATTACTTTATTTTAATTCGCATGAAAAATAAAACAAATTAATTTTTTTCTTAATGTTTCATGTGCACGTGTTCGGTGTTTATTTCATTCAAACCCCAAAATAAAATACCGGCAAGGTTTACTCAGTCTTCACAAGAAATGAGCACCAGCTCTCTCGGGAGCTGGGAAACCCCCACTTTAATTGAAGTGGTTGGCGTAAGGCCGGCCCCCTTACCTGTACAAATAAATTGGTTTAATTCGCCACATGCGACCCCTTCGGGAATAACGCGGCAAGAAGTTATACCGTGTGTGTAGCTTAGTTGCGTGAGTTGAACAATACCCTATTGAAATGAACTTTGTTGAACTGTTTGGGAAACTGTAACTGTAGCTCTGTTGCCATTCCGCTAAGGTTGGCCAGAGCCTCTGCAGATTAGCCTCCATTTTTCCTACCCTTGCATACCTATTTTAGTTCGTTCATATCCATCACGTTTTTCATACATTTCCTTCTTTTGCATCCGCTTTGTACATCTCATATTTTCACAATATTACCAATCTGATCCAGCCATACTTTTCTCGGTCTTCCCTTTCCTTTTTTTTCCTTTCACATTTTCCTGTGTATGCACACTTTATTAGACTTTCACCGACCATTCTTTCTACACGTCCAAACCATCTCATCACATTCTTTTGCACCGCTACTTTCACATCCTCTTTCAACTACCTATTCATTCTTAACTCTATCTCTGCTGAAAAAATGACAAGAAATAACGCTGCATGTGTAGCTTAGAAGTATTTTTTTTTAACAAGATGGACACTTGAAATTTATATGATTCGGTTAGGAGACACAGTTGTATGTGAAACAGGAAGTGTGGAGGAGGCGAGAGTGTGAAGTGTGTGTGCACAGGCGAACACTCAAAACGCAACACATTTGCGTGATATCACTGCGTGTCATTTTTTAATGCTTGTCATTGAAGCACCTCACCAATGCAGCAATTGAATCGTAGGGAAAGAGAGGCGGCAAACTATAATATATGTTGCAAAGAAATGTTGACTTACAATATTCACATTACATGCATGCCCACAAGCAGGCACATATAAGTTTGCGCTTAGAAGTGCCGCATGTGTTTTTATAAATGAAAATCCAAATAAACATAATAAACATAATCCTGATATTTTCAAAAACCTTCCCTGAAATAAAAGGAGTGACATTGGTAGAGTGAACCATTTTTTGCAGTGTTGGTGGTCCAGGATTAAATTCGAAAATGAAAGACATGCCCCCTTTGCTGTAAGAATAAATATGTTCACTCGCCACAGCGAGCTCTTCGAAGAAAAAACGCGGCTAGAGGTTACCCTACATATTGTGTAGCTAAGTTCAAAGCAACGCAACACACACACTGCGCAGGTAGCGGCCCTGCAACTGGATAAGGACATAAACTTCTACATCAACAACACCCCTGTGGCACTACAACAAGAGTCATAGACCACTAGAGTCTCTTGAATCTAGGTAGTCTCCCGCACAGGGAACCTTAAAAAAAGCTAAGTTGTACGGTATAAGAATTATAACTGAAGATGATAGTAAGGTATCGAAAACGTTATTGCAGTGTACTCATGTAAAATGGTTAAAAACATCGTTTTATTTTGTTTGTTTTTCTGAAAATAATTGTACATATTTATTAAATATATTAATCGATATATTATTACAATAAAATATAATAAATATATTAGTCACCCCTGTGTCAGGGAAGGTCGGCAAAAGTTGTAGGGCTTATGTTCATTTGAGATTTGGATTTTATTTGCAAGTACCCATTCAGCATTTGTAATCTTGAACTACACGTGTTTGTTTGTGGGCATACATTTGAGAGCTTTAAATAATATATTCATGTTACTAAGATTATAGATATAGATTATTTTGGAATAAATAAACGTGTATGTGAAAGCTAAGTTGTGTTGCGTCGTGCAAACCTCTCACGCAAGCGTGATGGTCTGTTGCGTGGATAAGGACACACTTATGTTTAAGTAAAACGACACAATTGAGATTGCTTGACAAAGAATCACAACTAGGACAATAAGGCACTTGAAGGATAAAACATATTGTTGAATTCAATGCATTTTATCAGGACGAATTTATTTCAATTTACTTCAAGAGCGAATGTGGGAGAAAAACCGGTCAATAATATAAAATCTAAGTTGCAAAGTTTTTTTTTTAAGAAATCCTTGGAAGACTCCCAAGATTCTAGAGACTCTAGGGGTCTATGGCACTTGTTGTAGTGCCGCAGAGGTGTACGAGCTTGGTCGTCGCTACAAAGCGCCAATACTCAAGCAATACCCAGTTGCTGTAAGGCTGGATGGACCTTTCAGTGACCGGTCTTTGGTAAAGGTTTTATGTTTTTTTTTTCAACCCAGCGAAGAGCATATTTGGAAATACAAATTATATATTTTTTGTGCTCCACCGGGATCCGAATCCACAACCTTCCATTTACGAGTCCGAAGTGTTGCCACTGGACTACGGACCGGTCCAAGAAATGCCAACTACACGCGGTGTACCTGAGCGGTCACCCATCCAAGTAGCATCCGCGCCCAATGTTGCTTAACTTCGATGATCTATAGGTTGGTATGCGGCTGACCACCCATACTGTAAAATGGTTCACTTTGGCAATGTCACCCCTGTCTTAGGGAGGAACGGCAAGAGTTGCAGGGTGTATGTCCATTTGAGATTTGGTTTTTTATGTTGTAGGTTCACATGAGGCATGTGCAAGCGCGAACTTGTTAGTGTCTGGTTGTGAGAATGCATGTAATGTGAATCTCCAATGTAACATATCTTTGCAACTTAGATTAGATTAGATTAGATCTGATGAGAACCGGTGCTTTCAACGAGGTATCGTCGTTGACAAAAACTGTCATTTAAGGCTCATATTTAGTGTATGCCCACGAGGAGGAACATGTAAGATTACGTTAACATATGCTGTATATCGACACCTCAAAGGTTAAAGAGAAAAAGTGCTGATTCGCTGAATCGTGGATAAAACATTTTATTGGGAGTAACTTCTCATAGTAAGTGAACTAATTGCAAGGAAGTGCTCAAGAAAAACTTGTGAACTACAGAATTTTCACACTTCCTCAGTGTTTTCTCTCGTAGAAAATAGGAGAAATGTGCATTCATCTGAGAAACCCATGTTAGCTTAATACGTCACTTTTTCAGTTTAACCTTGAAGGTATCGATGTCCGAAATAAGCCAAAACTCACATGAATATAAACTTTGCAACTCCGGCCGCGTTTCCCTGAAATAAGAGTGGCATTGGCGAAAGTGAACCAAGTTTTTACAGCATGGGTGGTCAGCCTCATACCAACCTATTTGTCAATGAACAATTAATACTCTTAATTACTGAAAATAATATATGCTTTTAAATTTATAACACGTAGACAAAGGTGACACAAGATATATCGTTGCGTGCAAAACCCGTAATGACGATGAAAATAATAACATAACTAATAAAAATTACATTATTTTTTTATTAAATAACACTAGTAAAGGTGACCTGGACAGTGTTACTAGACGTGTTATTCTGTCATCATTCCACTAGGGGTGGCCAGAGAGTCTGCAAAGCTGCATCAATTTCTTTCTATCTTACTAACATCTTTCAAATCATTCATAAGCATCACCTTTTTGATACAATTTCTTCTTTTGCACTCACTTTGTAGATCCCATTCATTCACAATCTCCTCAATTTGATCACTCCATACTTTTCTCGGTCGTTTCTTACTTCTTTTTCCTTTCACAATTGCTCTGTATCTGCACTTTGTCAGTCTATCATCATTCATTATTTCCACATGCCCAAACCACCTCATCACATTCTTTTGTACCTTAACTTTCACATCCTCTTTCAAATTACATTCTATTTTTACCCATTCATTCCTAACTCTATCCCTTAGAGTTTTTCCTGTCATGCTTCTCAAATGCTATTTCCACTGTACATATTCTACTCATTTCACTGTCCATGATTCACTTCCATACATCAAAGTCGGTAACAATATGCAATTGTATACTGCCATTCGCTGATCCATCGTCAACCGTGAAATTGTGAAAGGATGGGATTTACAAAGCGAGCCTAAAAGAAGAAAATGCATGAAAACCGTGATGGATATGAATGGATTGAAAGATGTATGTAAGGATAGGAAGAAATAAAGGCAGCTCTGCAGAGGCTCTGGCCACCCCTAGCGGAATGGCGAGAGAGTAACAGTTACAGTTACCCTATTCTCAAGTTACCCTGTCATCTTCCTATTCTTTCCAAAAATACTTCCCAAGTACTCGTATCTATAAGTATTTAAATATTTTTTTACAAAAAGTCACACAGACAATGTTCCAAACGACATTTTCAAATAAAATTGAAAACAAAAACAACCAAAAGGTGACAGTGACAATGCTCCAAGTGACAAAAAAATAAAAAAATTAAAAGTTTTTTTTTGTTCTTCGCGTCTTCACCATGAACGGCGGCAGCATGTCTACGCAGAATTTCCTCCCGTTGCAGGCCGGCAGCCCCACGGGGGATCGGGGAGACCACGAGGAGGCCCACGCCCAGGAGGACCCTGGGGCGCGCTGCGGGCTGATGATGATGAGACCTCGCTGGTTGCAGAGGTTCCGCACAGCCAAGTGGGCGCTGTTCTGGCTGTGTTGGACGGGAGCTCTTCAAGGTAGGGGAATACATTTTTTTTTTTTTTTCACTATAGAATCACATAAAAAGTCTTAACCTTAAAAGAATGTGGTGACTGTACGTAAGGCCCTAGCTATTCAGGTGTTATGAAATGCCTACCTGTTCCTGTTCGCCGTTCTACTAGGGGTGGCCTTCGGTACTCTCGCAGATGCGTCTCCACTTTTTTCTGCCCTTGCATACCACATTCATCACTTTCTTCATACATACTCTTCTCTTATTCTCACTCTGCAGGTTCCATTCTTTTGCAATCAATCTCACCTATTTGGTCTATCCATTCCTTCCTCGGTCTTCCCCTTCCACGCTTTTCTGTGACATTTCCTCTGTACACTTTTTTCGTTAGTCGTTCATCATCCATTCTTTTAAGATGCCCGAACTATCTCACTGGGCTTTTTTGTACTTTCATTCTCAAATTCTCTTTTATACCACATTCGTTCATCAACCTATCATTGCGGACTTATCATTCAGTGTCTTTCCAGTCATTTCTCTCATGTACCTTCGCCATTTCAACCGTACATACCTTTATGAGTTAATTAGAAGGAGCATGTTCAGTGGTTCAGAAAATGATGCAGTATTGGTAATAACTAAATCTGACATGGTGCAGTTCTACTCCAAGTAAAAAATATCACGGAAATTAAGACAGCGCCTCGAGAGAGCGTTTTACCATCCATACAAATCAAGTTAACGCAATAGTTGAGCTTAGATGCTTTGTACTACGGTGGTAAGGGTTGATATGAGTGTGACGTCATACGTTGGCAACCCCCTCGGATAGAAAAGGAGGATGATATCTAGAGAGAGAGATGGAGAGGTTATTAGGAGCACTCCAGGTGGAAAATGGGATTACGAACTGGGAGTACCTGCGTGCGATTGTACAGGTATAATTGTGTGCGTAGAACAGTCCAGTATGATCCATATGGTAGTAGTAAGGTACATAGACTCTCCTGGCTCCGTATCCCGGAGCGCATCGAGTTAAAGTGTGCACGATGGTCCACAAAGCTCTATTTGGAAAAACACCCAAATATCTCGCTGATTTAATCAAACCAGTCACCCTCGGCAAAAAAAGCCTAACACTGCGCTAGGCTGAAACTGGAGCCAAATCAAAGATTGAAGAACCGATAAGAAGAGTTAACACAATGTTTCAAGAACGTGCATTTGCATTTGCTGGTCCTCTGGCCTGGAATCACCTGCCACATCATGTGAGAGAGCTAGAGGACCATGGAAAGTTCCGGAATGCACTGAAGACAAGCAAATTTTTGGCATTATTTGCACAAGCGCCCTTGGAGTGACTACATCACGAAACGGCGCCATAAAGAAATCATCAACTCATCATCAATATCATCATAGAACGGCGATCTGGTATGAGCGAGAGATCGAATGATATAGAATATGCAAGAAAAGTCTCTTTTGTACCTTTATATAGGTACTGCAATGGTGCGGAGAGTGATTAGTCGCTCCAAGCATTTTGCCGTAAAGACCAATAAGCGGAGATTATCAATTGTTGTAAATTGTTAACCAAACTGTGTTCAATAAATTATGTTCAAATGAATAATTTCAGTTTAATTAAAAGAGAACCCAGTGAAATCATAACAATATCAAGTAAGTACAAAAATTTACGTCTAGACTCAAACGTAGCGTTGTGAAAATAAATATATGTATCTTAAAAGAGCTCTTCTGGTGTACGTTTTACTTTTGGTACATATATTAATTTTCTAGTTACAACTGAATAAGTACTGATTGACTGATTTGAGAAATCATGGATTAAACATGTTATTGGGGGTACCTACACTACATTAACACATGCGGCATTTGTAAGCGCGAAGTTACACGTGCCTGTTTGTGGGCATGCAATCTTAAATGTTAACATATCTTTGCAACTTAGATTAAAGATTATAGATTTAATCCATTTTTCAGTACACATTTTAAATTATAATCCGTAAAAGTAAAAATTACAACAGAACGCAAGAGGGCTTAAAATTGAACAAAACATATAAGATAATTTTATAGATAGATATATATAATTTTATAAGATATTTTTTATGTTATAAGATAAGGAACAAAATCCCTTGGAGCACAGATATAAATCAACCGTCGCGTCGTAGGTACTGTTCAAATGTAAAAATAAACCGCAGTTTTGATTAAATTGAACCCGCTAACAAACACAACAATAACAAGCAAACATTGTTGATGTTAGTATAACTTCACAAAAAACTTTTTAAACTTTTAAGTCTTTTAAATTTGAATAAACCTTAGGTAAGTCTAACATTTCAGCGACCATAACTTCTTGTATAATTTCTTTAGAAGCCAACTCTAAAATGTAAATTACATCTGGAGCATTTTCTGCAAAATTAAAACCACTTAAAATGTTGAAAAGGTTTTCTCATTAGCGTTGTTGCGCCGCGAAGCGTTAACGTTTTATATTTATATAGAATAATCTGTACCCTGAGTACGAGTTTGTAAAACTTGAGTAAAGTAAAGTTTACGGAAAGTATTAAAGAGGGATTTGCCCCAAAATCTCTCGTTTTTGTTTGTTTGAAATTGATTTTCTTCTTCACTGTAGCTCTTTTGCTAAGACCACGTGTTTGTTTATGGGCATACATCTGAGAGCTTTGAATGAATATATCCTTGCAACTGAGATTATTAGATCATACCAACATATAAGTCAAGGAATACAAGTAATAAATAACATTTAAGTATAAAAAAAAAATACCTTAAAAAGAAATCTATACAAAAAAAGTTAAAAATTTCTAATGCAAAAAATGTAGCAAACTAATAAACCAAAATTACAAATCAGTATTGCAGATTAGCCGCCACTTCTTCCTGTCCTTGCATACTTCTTTCATTTCATCCAGAGTCATAACCTTTTTCATACAAGCTCTCCTTTTATTATGACTCTGGATATCCCATTCACTTGCTATTTCGAAAATTTGGTCCATCCATACCTTTCTCGGTCTTCCACGACATCCATCAATTCTTGCAGCATACACTTTCTTCGTCAGTCTTTCCTCATTCATTCTCTCCAAATGTCCAAACCATCTAAGTATACTTCTTTTAATCTTTACTTTCACACTTTCTCTTACACCACATTCCTCTCTAACAAAATCATTCCTCACCCTATCACTCCGTCTTTTTCCAATCATACTTCTTAAGTAGTCCATTTCCACTGTATGGACTACTAATCTCACTTTCACTCATCTCATTTTTTCATTTCATTGTGATGTTTTGTCATTGTGATGTTTATTATAAATTGGACAATTTCTCTAGCGCCGTACTGTGATCAATCACCTCAAGGGCGCTTTACATAGTTGTAAAAACAGGAAAACATAATTAATATTAACTTAAACTTCCGCACAAAACAAATATTAAAATGGCAAATTAAAAAAAATTCAACAGAATATAAAATCAAAAGTACAATAAATTACACCAACGCTTGACGAAAACTAAAAAATCAAATCAAATTATACATCAATTTCAAAAAACTTTATTCTGTGTTTTGTCATCGTGATGTTCTGACATGTGTCGTTCAGTCATGTGACGTTATTTCACGTGTTGTTTTGTCACTGCACCGTTCTACCCTGTCACCATTTATGTTTCCCGTTTCTGCAGGGGCGCAGTCAGGGGGCCATAATCTGCATAATTGCTTATTTTATTTGTAAAAACGCTGCTGGAGATTTCATTATTCCTGAAGCAAATTGAATAACCTGCAATTGCGAATGACGGATGTGCAAGTGTGAGTGTAAAGCTGCGCGTTCAAACGCAACAATTGCATTTAACATCGAAAATGTACGAAAACTTAAACATTCACTAGAGACGCTGCTTTGGTTTCCATAGTTTATTCTGGTAAACGCTTTGCTAGAGTTGGAATGAAACGTTGTATACTTGAGAAACCGAATCTAATTACCGGTGAATGTGAGAGCTTTCAGATTGGCAGGGACGTAGAAAGGGGAAGGTTTCAATGGCAATCAACTATCCCTTGACTTATAGGTTGTTATGAGGCTGACTACCCATGCTATAAAAATTGTCTCATTTTGCCAATGTCACCCCTTTTTCAGGCAAGGTCAGTAAGAGTTGCAGGGCTTATGTTTATTTGAGGTTTGGTTTTTGGATTATAAGTACACATGCATATTTTGTAAGCGCGAACTTACACGTGTATTTTTGTCGGTATGCATTTGAAAAGTCAATGTTTCTTTGAAACTTAGATTTTAAAATATATAATCCATATCTAGCTAGGATATTTTGTTAAAAGTTTTTGAAGGGAGGGTTTTCCAGTTCCCGGGAAGACTAGTTTTCATTTCTCGTGAAGACTGAGTACACCTTGCTGGTATTGTATTTAGGGTTTGAAATAAACACCGACGCAGGACATCATTTCTGACACCCTCGGTGGGCTTCGAATTCGAGCTCTCGGCATGGAATGCAAGCGCTCTAGTTACTGAGCCATCGACCGGATTAAAGCAGATGTTCTACTTAGGAAAAAGTTAGGAAAAAACTGCACAGACGCATCAAATAATATTTCAAAATATAAATTAATATACTTCACCAAGGGCTCCGAATTTCTCCATCACACCCTGCATCTAGTCCCAAACAAAATTTAAATAATGAAGCCGACACAAACTCCATAGCCAAAGTAAGTTCTGACGTCTCATAGACGCACTAAATGACTAACTCTAATAATAATCTATTATCTAAGTTACACAGAAATATTGACATTTAAGGATGCATATTTAATGCATTACCATTACATTTAAGGATGCATATTTAATGCATTACCACAAGCAGACACATGTAAGTTCGAGATTGTAAGTTCGCATGTAAATACGATGCTGGATGTGTACATACAAAATAAACTAAGCCTCACATGAACATAAACTTTGTAACTTCTGCCGCTTACTTTTACCACTTACTTTTAGATTCATGGGCACGGCTCTGGCCTACAGGTTATTGTTTTGTCGTGCCGTTTCTTTTATTTCACAGGAAGGCCTTCCGCCACTTAAGAAAATATATAGCTTTGCATGAGCGTCCATGTGCTGTGGGTCCTTCTGACACATACACACAAGACGGATATGAAGAGGGTTGAGCATATTCCTTCCGGGGTGGCATTGGCAAAAGCAAAACAATTTTCGCAGCATGGGGCGTCAGCCTCATACCAACTTCAAGGGACACAAGAATTTCGAAAAGAGAAATTATAAAAAACTTTAATTCAATAAGTAACATGAAATTAAAAATTAAAAGAAAAAGTACAAAATTAAAAAAAGTTTTTTTTTCACAAATTTAGCATTTATTTCACCTCAAGTACTTTCGACTTGCAT
The DNA here is from genome assembly GCA_951799405.1 of Agapetus fuscipes. Taxonomy (NCBI): domain Eukaryota; kingdom Metazoa; phylum Arthropoda; class Insecta; order Trichoptera; family Glossosomatidae; genus Agapetus; species Agapetus fuscipes. The sequence continues at coordinate 15,253,266 of OX637349.1, read as the reverse complement.
ACGTCATTTTCAAGAGGACACTGTTACAACCATTGAGTAGGTATAACATAGGGGAGCGGAAACTAGCATACTGAATTGATACATACTTGCTACCACTTTCGTTTCTTTCCTGTCAAACGTTGCAGTGGTGTAGGCGGCAACAATTACAAAAATTACGCGCAATCACCACCATAGTTATAATGAGATGAGTGATAAAGTAAATATATGAATATACACCTTGAAAATATGAAATATTGACTCCAATTTTAGCGCTCACCTTATTTATAACGCGTGTTCTCTGTCAACTTTTGTTATTTCCGGTCAAGTCGGCAGCCATTGGTACCAACATTCAAGTTTTTTTTGTCATTCTGCAGAGTTTTTTTGTACATATGGAAATGCAACTGTGAAGTTCTTCCTTCTCATTCTTACTTATGCCCATTTTCGTAAGCAAGTTGAAACAGATATATATGTCTATTTTTGTTAAAATAATTTCTAGTCCACAGATGTTATTAGTCAATGGTTACAACATTGAAAAGACAAAACCATAGAGAAATGAGAAAGGTGATTTACGACAAAGAACCATCCGGATTCTATCGCGCAAGCCTTCCACTCATTATGAATTTCTACCATAGGTAAAATCTCGAAAATTAAATATTTCTATTCATAATTTCAAAATCACAGGTACCAAAAAATATGGGGGCACATTCATCTTTTGAGAGACCCTCTTCAAATTAAAAACTGAATAAAACTCTCACACAAAAGTGAGAGGATCCTTTCTGTCGGACCCTCTCCTTGCCTCTTGTAATATATTTCTTTTCAATCCTCGTGATGAATTCTTGCTGTTCAACTATTTGAATAGTAATAAAAAAAATTATGTTCATATCGATACCTTCAAGGTAAAACTGAATAAGACATATTTTACTGAAATTAATTTTTATTTAAGAATGAATTTCTTAGATAAATGCACCTTTATGTTTAAATTAATTTATTTACAATTACGGTCGTTTGACATATTTATATACTTGAACAGTTTCAGGGAAGGCCGGCAAAAGTTGCAGCGTTTATGTTCATTTGAGGTTTGGATTATAATTTACTTTGTATACTGTGAACAACACGGGTCTGTTTGTGGGCATGCATTCGATATGAGCTTTAAATGTTAATATATATTTGCAACTCAGATTATAGATTATAGAACAGTTCATCCTCAGTCGTTGTGCAGAGAGGGTGTCTCCTGAAGACGTTGGTGACGTTGCTAACGAAACGTCGAGAATAATGTAAGCTCTCTAAGCTCTCTCATAACGGTTCGGCTAACGTCCAAATATTTTTTTACCTGTGTAGTTATTATAATTGTAAATGCGCGTTTATCCGGGAAATCCATTCTCAGGTAAATGCACCTTATTTCCTATTTTATACGAGAGAAAACTCTAAAAAAAGTGTGAAAATCCTGTAGTTCAGAAGTTTTTAATGAGCACTGCCTTATAATTAGTTCGCAAAACGCAACTAAAAAAACGCAACTAAGCTACACATATAGTGTAACTTCTTGCCGCGTTATCCCCGAAGGGGTCGCATATGGCGAGTTGAACCTATTTATTTTTACAGGTAAGGGGGCCGGCCTTACGCCAACCACTTCAGTTGAAGTGGAGGTTTCCCAGCTCCAGAGAGTGCTGGTACTCATTTCTTGTGAAGGCTGAGTAAACCTTGCCGGTATTTTATTTTGGGGTTTGAAATAAACACCGAAACGGGAAATCATTTCTGACACCCTCGGTGGGATTCGAACCCGAGCTTTCGGCATGGAATGCAAGCACTCTACCACCTGAGCTATCGACCGGACTTTCAGTTCCGGAGTTCACTTTAGGAGTTTTTCCACTCCGGAGTTTTTCCGGAGTTCACTTACTATAAGAGGCTACATGCAATAAAATGTTTTATCCACGATGTCTCAAATCAGTGAATCAGCACTTATTCAGTTTTACCATTAAGGTGGCGATATACGCCTGTTTAAACATAATGGGAACCCTTTTAAGAAAAACGTGTCACGTATTATATATCAAAGATTTGTTTGAAATATTCTTGAACACGTTCGGTGTTTTTGTTTTATTTTATTTTACGTCTAACAAACAAAAAATGAATACATAATTTGTTTTGATAGAATGTGTTCAACAATTTTTTTCCTAGCTTTAAAAAACTAGCCATTAATAATTTATATTTAGGTTGTCAGACAACCATTTCTCTTGAAGTGGAGTTTCCCCAGCTGCCGAGGGGGCTGGTTCTCATTTCTTGTAAGCCTTGCCGGTATTTTTTTGTTTTGTTTAAAATATTCACCGAAACGGGAACCATTTTATATACTTTAATATGTTATCTATGTTGCAAAGATACATATATAACAATTAAGATTCATATTACATGCATTCACCTAAGAAGACACGTAAAAGTTCACACGTACACATGCCGCATGCAAACTAACAACATTAAAACCCAAACTCAAATAAACATAAGTCCTGCAACTATTGCAGACCTACCCTTTAACAGGGGTGGCAATGGCAAAATGAACCATTGTTTTCAGTACGGTTGGTTAGCTTCATATTTCACACACGGACACTTCACACATACACTTCGGACTCTAAACGGAAGGTTGTGGGCTCGAATCCTGGCGGAGCACAAAAAATATACCTTTTATATTTTCAAATTTGCTCTAAATTTTTTAGCGAGCGCTGTTTTTGTGTGAATCTCACCCCAAGAGCCCTCTGCGAGCTTTGTCGTCGCTATAGAAAGCGCCAAATCTCAAGCAAGACCTTGTCGCTGTAAGGTTGCATGAGCTTTTGGTGACCGGTCTTTGGGAAAGTTCGAAATTGAAAAATTGTTCAACCCAGCCAAGAACATTTCTGAAAAAAATGCTTGGTATATTTTTTGTGCTCCGCCAGGATTCGAAAACACAATTTTCCATTTATGGGTCCGAAGCGTTATCCACTTTACTACGGATGTTAAACGATTTTATAGCTATTATCAGGTGGAATGAGATCACGTATGGGAACAAATGCACCACACTTATTTATATTCCAACAATTCGTAGCATATTAAGTACCTACGGTCAGTGCCGGTACTAGGGTTGGGCGCGGTCGGGCGACCGCCCAGGGCGCCGGGTATGAAGGGGCGCCGCAGGCGCCCCTTTATATTTTTTAGTAATTTTGAAGTTTTTGGGGCATTAAAACTCAAAAATATTTATTTTTCGTAAACAGTAAAAATTGAACCGGTAAAATAATTGTTAGATACATTCTTAGAAAGAGAAATGAAAACAAGAATATTTTTATTTTGTTATTGCTAGGTATATTTATTTTTACTTCTTACTTAAAAAAGGTACTTATGTATTTCACGACCTTGTTTTTTATTTCGTTAAATGTTTTGATTATGAATGACTGAAATTATTTTAAGTAAGATGATTTAAGAAATGGACTATCTAAGAAGTATGATTGGAAAAAAAACGAAGTGACAGGGTTAGGAATGGTCTTGTAATAGAAGAATGTGATGTAAGAGAAAGTGTGAAATTGAAGAATAAAAGAAGTTTGCTAAGATGATTCGGGTATATGGAGAGAATGAGTGATGAAAGACTGACGAAGAAAGTATATGTTGCAAGAACAGATGGATGTAGTGGTAGAGGAAGACCGAGAAAAGTATAGATGGATCAAATTTTTGAAATAGCGAATGAATGGGATTTCCAGAGTCATAATAAAAGGAGGGCTTGTATGAACAAGGTTATGACTCTGGATGAAATGAAAGAAGTATGCAAGGACAGGAAGAAGTGGCGGCTAATCTGCAATTTTTATTTGTAATGTTGGTTTATTAATTTGTTACATTTTTTGGATAGAAAATTATTGACTTTTTTGTATAGATTTCTTTTTAAGGTTTTGTTCTTTTTTTATACTTAAACGTTATTTATTATTTGTATACCTTGACTTATAGGTTGGTATGAGGCTGACCACCCATACTATAAAAAATGGTTCACTTTGTCAATGTCACCCCTGTGTTAGGGAAGGTCGGCAAAAGTTGTAGCGCTTATGTTCATTTGAGGTTTGGATTTTATTTGTAAGTACCCATTCAGCATTTGTAAGCGCGAACTACAGTGTTTGTTTGTGGGCATTTGAATGGTAACAACGATTTTTTTATTTTATTTTTCCGATTACCGCCCCGTAAAATGTGCCAATTGACTAAAAAAAATATTCACGGAGTTTCAGGATCATAAAATAACGGGAAAGCGAAGCTCATCGACGTTATATTTGAGAAAAATTAAAAAATCATCGATTTTTCAAATAAAATAAAAAACATTTATTTTATAAACCTTCACTGTATTTTATAAAATGGGAAATGTGATTATCTTGACGTTTTATTCCTGCAATTATTTGTATGGAACTTTTAGTTTTGAAGATATTCGTCATTATATGTAGACTTGACACATTCCTCATCGGCCTGCTTAGAAAAATGAAACACCAACAGAGATAATTTTAAAATTCCATTTTAACTTGTTTTGTCTCCTTTATTTATTTATCCTTTAGCGTAAGTGAGTACCTGAGTAGTACTAACATTATTCTGAACAAAAAAGGTATAGTTTAATTACCAAAGGTCTATTTTTGACAAAATTGACCTTTTAAAAATACCTAATATTCTAAACTATTGTAATTCTTATCTAGGATACATTGTTTTTTTCCCAAGGCTTTGAAAAAAGAAAGATGATGTACTCGTAAGCTAAAGGAAACAGATTTAGTTCACGACTAATTCCCAAACAGTGGACATTATAAAGTTTTTGCAAGTTTTCTATTTAACATCTGTCTTCTAAGGCAGCGGTTCCCAAAGTGGTGGTCCGCGAGAAAATTTCGCTGGTCCGCAGAAAAATGTGGAATATACTTACTCATCATGTTAAGTTATGTTTTAAGATGCATTAAAACATGATTCAATTCATAACAATACGTGACAAGTTATAAAAACTATTAACTAAGTACATTTTATGTGTTCTTCGATCACAATTTTTTTTATAAATATATTTAACACTTAAAAAATCCTATTAGTGGTCCGCGGGATTTAAATTATGAATTAACTGGTCCGTGAGGTCAAAAAGTTTGGCGACCGCTGTTCTAAAGCATCGACAAGCCATGCTTATCAGAGTTCAAGTTTGCGATCTAAGCGAAAAAAAGAATATTTTGCATTTAATTGGCCAAGTGTCCCATCAAATTATTAGTTCTAAGTAACCATCAAATGGCCCGTTATTTTATGATCCTGAAACTCTGTGAATATTTTTTTTTAGTCAATTGGCACATTTTAGGGGGCGGCAATCGTCATTCGAACAAAATTTTTTTTTTCATACATCGAAAAAACCAATCGAGTGGGCATGCATTCGAGAGCTTTTTAAATTAATATATTATTGCAACTTAGATTAAAGATTAAATATTATTGTAAGAAATATTTTCACACTATTCATTTTAAAAATTGTAAATAATTCAAGTTATAAAGGAAGTTCAAAAATCAATTTTGGTCTCGGCTGATAAGAGTCAAATAACAATGACATTATGTGTCATTGTTAGTTGAGGTTTATTCGCAGTAGCAAAATATTGGAAATTATTTTTCGATGGATGATCCGAATTCGCATTTTTCTTAACGTGCAAGCTTCACAGTTCTTCTTAATAAATAAAACTCACTGTGATATTTTATTTTAATCTGTTATAATGGACTTTCACAAAGTTACTGCCGAAAATCTTCATAATTCACAGTTCCAGCTAACTAAATACAACGGATTTCGTCTAAGCAACTCGGCCGAGTGAACTCATAAGTTGAATGTCTTCTTCAAATGTGCGGACCTCATTGTTATACTTGCAATATTGAATTCTGTTACATAAATGCATTATCAATGTTGAAAAAAAAGACTGTTGAAAAAAAGATTTTTCAAATTGATTTTGAGTGTTCAGCCGTGAGTATTTCCACAAACTTTTATTTGTGGAAATACTCACGGCTGAACACTAATATAATAATAAGTATAAATTTACTAAGTTTGAAAAACACAAATTTTGAAAAGGATTAAGTTAGCAAAAAATAAAGTAATTTAATTACAATATTTTAATCTCATATTTCTTATTTTCTTTTTTTACATTCCTTCTATATTTTTATTTTACAGTTAATAATTTTCTGTATAGACTTTTTTTCGTTTTCGTTTCTGTTTTGTTTTAAAAAAAATCTTTGTTTAATTTTAGATTTCATATTTTTTATTTAATTTTTTTTCTTCAATTTTTACGTTGTAAGACTATTTCTGTCTTTTCCATTATTTTTTTTATTTGAGCTTTCTAAATATTGAATTTCAAATTATCCTACATTTGTACATTTTTTTATAGTTTCATTTTTTGTATTTTCGTCAAATTTTCATTTTTGTCCATCTTTTATTTTTGATGAAATTTATTAAATAATGTATTATTTTTCAAAATACTTTTTTGGACTTTTTTGGTTTTTACTCTCTAAGTTTACATTTTCCACCATTTGATTAGCTGTCAACTGTATTGTCATATATTTTTTTAATAAATGGTTAGTACATTCCTTTTTTTCGTATGAATTTGAATTTTCGAATGGTGAATAGGGGGGGGGGGGGCGCCTCAAAAAATCTCGCCCAGGGCGCTGGTAGTGCTAAAACCGGCACTGCCTACGGTCTACGCCGTAGCACGGGATTGCATTTGCGTCGTAGATCCAGATACATGATATTAGCTCCTGTTTCTAGGGATATCCATACTTTTCTTTGTTTCAAACGGGACAATTTGCAAGTCTTTGTTGCTTCCTGAAGCGCTATTCCGCCTAACTCTTTACGACCTTAAGGTTATACGAGAGTTTAAGAAGATTATTAATATCGGGACTAAAGAACCTCTTTAATTGTTTTATGAAACTAAAATCGTAATTTTATGTCAAATAACTTTGACTCATCATGATTAGATGGCGTTACTCCCCAGCGTTTTAGTTTTTATAAACTTTTGGATAAACGCTATGGTTGTGTAAACGCTTTTAGAATTCACCGGTAGGGCTTAGAAACTTTTCTTAGCCATTTTGTGTTTCTTTTTCATAATACATCAAAAAAATCCTGACTTTAATTAAAAGCAATAAGTTGTACATTTTTAAAATAAAAGTATTTACTTTATTTCGAAATAAATTAATTTATTATTTGTTACACATTTCATTTTTCACAAAATTGTATAGAAAGTAACACAACGCTCCTTGAGAGCGTTTTACTTTTTATATAATTAATTGTGAATCTTCAGATAAAAGATTCAGCACACATAATAGTGTTGTATGAGTGTTGTACACAAACTGTAACAATTTATTGCATCTTGAATACAAACACGGATTTGTGTGCAGAGCATTATTTTTATTTACCAGTGCGACGTTCTGCTGTTCTGCCCTGCTTACCAAAAAGGAAGTATCTGCAAAATATTTGTTTTGAGATAATCTACTTCAAACTTGAGTTTGTTGGGCTAACTTATTTAAATTTAAAGATTTCAGTTTCAATTTTTTACCATGGTTTTTGTGAGTGACCTTTTACGTATAACTATTAAAAAATATGAAAATAAATTAAAAATTCATAAAATTATAACACTTACTGCTTTTTGGTTATAAGAAAAACTAAGCATAAAAGCAGTAAGTGACAGATACTACTTTTTTTCTTAGCAAATGTACAATTAAAGAGGCAGTAAGTGCTTTATTTCTGCTTAAAGTGATTTTTATAGCAATGAAACAAAGCAGGTTAACTTAAATAATTTACTTATCTAATCTAAGCTGCAGAGATTTTTATCAATTCTAATCTAATCTAATGTAAGTTGCAAAGATATGTTACATTGGAGATTCACATTACATGCATTCTCACAACCAGACACGTACAAGTTTGCGCTTGCACATGCCTCATGTGAACCTACAACATAAAAACCAAATCTCAAATGGACATACACCCTGCAACTCTTGCCGTCCTTCCCTGAGACAGGGGTGATATTGGCAAATTGAACCATTTTTACAGCATGGGTGGTCAGCCGCATACCAACCTATAAGTCAAGGAACATACACGACAATTTAAATCAATAAATAATCATTTCTATGGACATCAAAACTAAAACAAATTCCAATTTTATAAACCCAAGCCGCCAACATTACAGATCAACCGCCATTTCTATCTTTCCTTACATACTTCTTTCATTTCCTCCAGTCTTTGGTAAAGGTTTATGAATTTTTCATCTCAGCGAAGAGCAAATTTGAAAATATAAATGGTATATTTTTTGTGCTCCGCCGGGATTCGAACCCACGCCCTTCCATTCTTGCCACATATACTTTCTTCGTCAGTCTTTCCTCATTCATTCTCTCCATATGCTCAAACCATCGAGTATGTAGTAGTTATGTAATATTATATAGAAAGAAGTACTTAAGCAAAATATTATTTTTTTTGAGATACGAGGTTTTGAAAGTAAGGCGACGATATTCTGACACCGCGAAATAATTTATGTTTTGCCAATGAATCTTTCTAGTGGAATACCTGTATATACGTATTTTACTAAACCACAGCCACTCGTGCATTTCCGTCGATATACGAAGATATACGAGTATACCCGAAGTGTAAAATTCTCGTAACTATAGGAAATAGACCGCATGCTAAAAATGTATCGAATCTTAAACAGCATCTCGAGCTGGCGTTTTGGTTTTCATGCATTTTTGTACCTGTTTGGTCCAGTTTTAACGTAAACGCTTGAACTCCGTTACACCTAAATTTCGGACTCATGATTTTTTGGTCAAAAACGGAGGAGATATTATATTTAAAGCCAGTTCACGAATCCGCCACAGTTTATCCGTGGCGCCAAAGACTGGATCATTTTTTGTATGAAAATCTTTCTTTTTCCATTATTAATTATAAATTAGAGGAGAAAAAATAAAACAAGTAATGCATTGAAAACATAAAAAATATCACTTCAAATCCTAAAAGGAAAATAAACCATTAAAAGACGACATTAGCTACAATATCGTATGCAAAATTTGGGTACTTTTTAAATAATCATAAAAAATCAACGAAAAGTAAAAAAAAACAACTAACAAGTAGAAAAAATAAAACTAATCAAAATGAATGTTTTGAAATAAAAAAAAGTTAGGATTTATTCATAAGAACAGTGGAAATCTCCATTTAAGGTATCTCCGTAAATAAAATTATTTTGAATTGGTATTTTATGGAAAAAAATACCTTATTTTATGTGTTAATTTAAACTGGAGAAAAAATACTGCCTTACCATTCAAAATATGGGTTATTTCGGTCATCAAAGTTGGGCGCGCTGACCTCGTTTACTTAGCTGTCAATTCGTGTCCAAAAATAAGGTGTACGATTGTTTATCTATAGAGTTCTTTCGCAAGCGCTAGCATTCCGGACTATGGATTTTCAAAGTGTAAAGAATTAAGTAGCAAAGTGCTTCTGAATTACTTGGAATGTCGGCAAGAGTTGCATTATTTATTTTCATTTAAGATTTTGAGTTAAATGTTATAACTTTAAATGGGGAATATGTAAATGCGAAATTATATGTGTCTCTTTGTAAGCATGCGTTTAATATGAATCAGGAATAATCACATATCTTTGTTTCCAAGGTAAGAGATAGATAGAAACGTGACTGACGTGGCTAAGCTACACATATATTTGAACTTCGTACCGTGGTCTCCCCGAAGTGGTCGTATGTGGCGAGTGGAACCACTTCATTTATACAGGTAAGGGGGCCGACCTTGCGCCAAACACAGTTGAAGTGGGGGTTTCCCAGCTCCTGAAGGGCTGATAATTATTTCTTGTGAATTCTGAGTAAACCTTGCCGGTATTTTATTTTGGGTTTGAAATAAACACCGAAACGGGAAATCATTCCTGACACCCTCGCCACATAGGGTCCAAAGTCAACATTACGACGACAAAAATACGATTTCGTTAAGTCTTGAACCTACCTAAAAATTATTATTTCGGATGCTTCATTAGACCATTCACTTAATCTAGATAATAAAAATCCTGGATAGTTACACAATAGCCCGCAAGGCGGCGCTATTCATTGTCCATTTTTTCTACGCTCAGACAGGTTAGTTGCACCCGAAAATTTGTCGGAGTAACACGCGAGTTTTATGTTCCTTGTGAAAAGTAATTGTGCAAAGTTTAACATGAATACTGAGGCGTCAGGTATGGTTTATTAAACGATATCTTATTTTCAATGTTAGTTTGAATATTTATCGTAGAAATTTTGCTTAACGTTAAGCCTTTCTTTAACGAAATAAAAGTTAAAAATCACTTATATGAAGAGACTTCAGAAAAAAGTTCCATAGAGTTCCACTATATTTCATTGTTTTCTAGATAGTAAAACACATAAACTTAACAATGATGTAAAAATCCAGTCCCCCTAATTCCCCCTTTGTTTAAAAAATACTTTTTTTTCCAGGTAGTCGCTCTGAGCCCGCTCCGCAGGAATTGAAAGTGACACGATCTGAACTTTTTTTATTGTTCAGAGATAATATATTTTTTAATTTTTCGTCATTTAAGTGCAATGAACGATTACTTAAGTATGTGTTGGACAAGTTTAGTGTTGTGGACTCATCTGAACTTTTCATAAACAAGATTAAAAATGATCTGAAAGTGTTCGTAGCAAAAATTTTCATAAAATGGCGTGAATGCAGATACACACTTCAGCGCTTTAACAACAAGCATGGCCATTGGCTTTCTGAAAAGATAATTTTTAAGAAATTACCATCTACTTTGAAGAATATCCCTTCAGTGGATAAAAAACGTGGTCGACCAAAAAAGGTATTTAAAGCAAGTTCTGAACGTACCAAGCAAAGAAAACTGAAGTTATTGGTCTCAGAACTTTCTCCTGAAAGGTTATGCTCGGCAGCAGAAGCCACTCTCATAAAATCTGGCAAAAGATCAGCAGCACAAGTACTGATAATATCAGATCCAGTTATCTCAAGCCATAAAAACCTAACTAAAAAACAAGGGAAAAATTACAATGAAATTGTAAAACAAATGTTGAGAATGCCAACTTTCGACTATCGAAACGAAGATGACGATGAAGATGACGAGGACGGCCATGACTATGATGATGCTGAAGCCGTTGATAGTTAAAAACCTATTTGATTATGTCTAAATTAAGTATGATAGCTTTTTATTTTACAACTTATTGGATTATGTATAAATAGAGTATGATATTAACATTTAAAAAATATAGGTACCTAGATAACAATCTAGGTACCTATACATATATTTATGAATATATTTTAATGAGAAACCATATTTTAATCTTCTTTATTGAGTTAAATTTTTTTAAGAATAATTTTTTCGATAATATTCACATTTTCATCTTCAGTTTACTTTCATAACACAAAAGAGGTTATGAAAGTAAACTGAAGATGAAAATGTGAATATTTTCAAAAAGCTTAATTAACAAAATATATATAACTGAATAAAGTAAATAAAAACATGTTTTTTTATTTAAAAAAAAAAATACATAATGAATGTCTCCAGTGTTAATGAAAAAAGTATAAATAAAATACATATAATTGTTCATTTACGGCTTGTAAATACACAAATTGAGTTGATAATGACTTTCTTTTACTTTATTATAGTTATAAATTGTAATAATACTATATTCCTAATCCTAAAATGAAGCTGTTACCCTAATTACATTTTTGTCGGCCTAATTTCCACTTTTGACCCTGTGTGCCTCGGTGGGATTCGAACCCGAGCTCACGGCATGGAATGCAAGCACTCTACCAAAGAATGGATGATGAAAGACTTGCAGATAAATGTATAAACAGAGGAAATGTGGATGGGAAAATAGGAAAGGGAAGACCAAGAAAAGTATGGCTGGATCAGATTGGTAAAATTGTAAAAGAATGGAATTTACAAAGCGAATGTATGAAAAATGTGATGGATATGAATGAATTGAAATAGGTATGCATGGATAGGGAAAAATCGAGGCAAATCTGCAGAGGCTCTTTGCATCTCTAGCGTAACGGTGACATAGTAACAGATACAGTACAGTATAAGCCCATAGAGGGCTCTTGAGGTGTGATACGCACAAAAACACCGCTCACTAAATAAATCATCATAATTTTATTGATTGTAGAGGCATTAACTTTGTAATCGTTCATCATTAATGATAAAAGAAAAACAGTTTTGTTTTCGATTACGTGAGTATATTTTTATATACCACAACCGGTTTCGCAAACATCCGTTCGCATCATCAGGTGGATAAATTTATCCACTTACCATTTATCCATTTATCCATTTATCCACCTGATGATGCGAACGGATGTTTGCGAAACCGGTTGTGGTATATAAAAATATACTCACGTAATCGAAAACAAAACTGTTTTTCTTTTATCATTAAATCATCATAATACTATTATTATTACAGACCCCTTACCTGTACGAATAGATAGGCTACACTCGAAACATGCTCATTCACAACTCTTCAATATTAGTTCTACTGTCCCGTTCTGGACCTAAGCATTTATTCTCACCCCACCTCATTCCTGCAACAAACCAAATAAATCTCCGCATCTATTCCATTACTTTCGTAGTCTATTCATCCGGTGTAATATCAGCTAAACCAGAGGCTCCTAATCTTTCCCAATTTGCAGCTCGTTAATTTTAAAATAATCTATAATCTAAGTTGCTATAACCTAATCTATAATCTAAGTTGTCAACGACGTTACCATGTTGAAAGCACCGGTTCCCATAGATCACCGAAGTTCAGCAACATTGGGCGCGGACAGTACTTGGATGGGTAACCGCTCAGGTACACCGCGTGTCGTTGGCATCTTGGACCGGTCCGTAGTCCGTAGTGGCAACACTTCGGACTCGTAAATGGAAGGTTGTGGATTCGGATCCCGGCGGAGCACAAAAATGTACCATTTATATTTCAAATGTGCTCTTCGCTGGGTTGAAAAATTCATAAACCTTTACCAAAGACCGGTCACTGAAAGGTCCATCCAACCTTACAACAACTGGGTCTTGCTTGAGAATTAGCGCAGAGGGCTCTTGAGGTGTGATACACACAAAAACAGCGCTCACCAAATAAATCATCCTAATATTATTATTATTATTATATTCATTTAAAGCTCTCAGATGCATGCCCACAAACAAACACGTGTAGTTCGCGCTTACAAATGCTGAATGTGTACTTACAAATAAAATCCAAACCTCAAATGAACATAAGCCCTACAACTTTTGCCGGCCTTCCCCGACACAGGGGTGATATTGGCAAAGTGAAACATTTTTTACAGTATGGGTGGTGAGCCTCATACCAACCTATAAGTCAAGGAATAATAATAGTTATTTTTTCCGAGGCGCCCTATTCCTTGACATGTAGGTTGGTATGAAGCTGCCACCCATACTGTAAAAAATGGTTCACTTTGAAAATGTCACCCCTGTTTCAGGGAAGGTCGACAAGAGTTACTGGGCTTATGTTCATTTGTGATTAGGTTTTATATTGAAGGTTCACATGCGGCATGTTTAAGCGCGAACTTATACATTTCTGCTTTCATAAATTGTCATAAAAATGACAATTGATTCTTGGCCTTAGCCTATGCATGTGTCAATGCAGAAATTTACTTTATGCTCCTCTATGTTATTACTCAATGAGGCACAATTTCGAGAACAGGAAACTACTCTCTTACAAGAAAATTGTAATTTTTTTATTGAACAATTCTCGGCGCACAGTTTTGGAATCACTAGTCTACACAATACACTATTACCATATCGTCTATGCACCCCTATATACCCTAGGGGCTGGCCACCACTTCTACCGCTCTGTCACTTCTTCCTTTGTTGTGGAAGTGACATATTGTAAGGGTAGCTTATTAATTAAATCTCTCCATCCATAAATAGGTTATTGAACCCTTATTTATTTATCTGCGTGTGGGCATGCATTAAATATGAATTATTATGTAAATATCAACGGTTAAAAGGCTATAGGGCATAAGCGAAAAAATTAAATTGTTCAGGAGAGCAGTTCAAAGTTTGAGATTGCAGAAAAATGGCATAACTTTTTAATTTTTTTGACATACCGTTAAAATCAAAACAGCTCTAAAATAAAAATAAAAATAAAGGCATTTATTGGCATTCCTATTAATGTGGTTTTACAATGTTTTACGATTTTTTTATGTTACAAGCGCCTTTAGGACAAAAAAGGCCAAAATCTTGTTTGTTACACAAAAACCATACTTCGAAAACGCAGTTGTTTGGTTAGGCATAAACAACCAAAAAATCATCGTAGAGCTATGGAACTAAGCGCATTAGAAAGAGCGGAAAATTTTAAGTAGGATAGCATTCATAACTCATTTATGAAAAAAACGTCCTACTTCTTTGTATCCGTCGATATATATTTGCAACATAGATTACAGATATGCCATCTGTTTATTATTTTCTGAAGGTAGTGTGCAATTTTGTGTTATCTATAATCTAAATTGCAAAGATATATTAACATTTAAAATTCATTTTAAATGCATGCCCACAGACAAGCCGTGCGCATCAGTTCGCGCTTACAAATGCTGCATGTGTGCTTACAAATGAAAAACTCAACCTCAAATGATCATACACCCTGCGAATTTCACCGACCTTCTCTAAAACAGGGATGACATTAGCAAAAAGAACATATGCTATATGTTAATTATTTTGTTCATCTTGAAACCGGAATGGCATTGGCGAAAGTGAACCAAACAGAATGGGGGTCAGCCTCATACCAACCATCATTTAAGGCTGTAACTGTAACTGTGACTAGGTTCACCATTCTACTAGGGATGGCCTCTGCTGACTTGTTTCAACTTTTTCCAATCCTTGCATACCTCTTTTACTTCATTCATATCCATCACCTTTTTCATGCATTTCCTTCTTTTACATTCGCTTTGTAAATTTCATTCTTTCACAATTTCACTAATCTAATCCAACCATAATTTTTTTGGTCTTCCCTTTCCTCTGTTTCCTTTCACATTTCCTTTGTATACACACTGTGTGAGGCTTTCTCCTTGTTTTCTTGTTCATTACACTCAGACATATCCAAAAAATCCATTTTTATAAATAAAAAAATCCTTGCAACACCAAAATGACAACTCGCCGTTTCCAAACATGAGGCAAAAGTTGCAATTTCTGTAATGGCCGATGTTTGCCGTTCATATTTACACAAAACCTGTACTTCAAGTGTAAAACATTACGTTTAAATGCAACATAGAATATAACAAAAAATGTTCTGCAAGTAAAACAGCGCTCCTGTCGAGCGTTTAGTTTCCATACATTATTTGATAGAATTCACGTAAAGCTGTATACTTGCGAAACTGTCCCCACAGCTCGTCCCGCCAGTGCTTGTTTGGTTTATCTACCATTTTTGTCAAAGATGACCTTTAAAATATTCTACACAAACTGAGTTTAGTAAAAAAACGTCCAACACGATAATGTGACAGCTGTTTTAAACATTTTCAAATTGAATATCCAGTTCTTATAAGACACATTGATCCAGTACACATACACATATTGCTAATGTGAAATTATCTCTGTTGGAGATAAGACAAACAAGCACTAAGATGACGAGCTGTTTCGCTCACCTTTCCGCAAAATTGCAGGTAGACAATAAGCTCCACGTGGCTGATATTTTGCACGTGTGTACCTTCCCCCTCTTGTTTTGTTCACGTGAAATCTACCCTTAGCTTTTAGAAACGAGGCAGTAGGGATGAGCAAAATATATCGATGTATAAAAAGTACCGATATTTTATTTTTAAAATATCTTTAATTATTTAGATATAAAAAATATCGATATTCCCTTCGATATTAAAAACATGATATTTTTTTCGATAATCAAATATGATATTTTTTTGCAATTCGTTTCTGCTCCCCTTAATCTGTAAGTGATTGTGTTTGGAAGCAAAAAAAATACGTTGTGAATCGCATGTCTAACCCACCCCCCCTTTCCTGCCTTCGGGGGTTTTATAATAATAAGAATATGATGATAATTTATTTGGTGAGCGCTGTTTTGAGTGAATCACACCTCAAGACAACTTTGGCACCTGCTCGTGACTAAAGAAAGCGCGTATACTCAAGCAAGAACTAGTTGCTGTAAGGCTGGATGGTGACCGGTCTTTGGTAAAGGTATATGAATTTTACACCCCAGCGAACAGCATATTTGTGAACATATATTATTATGATATATATTTTGTGCTCCGCCGGGATTTGAACCCCCAACCTTCAATTTACGAGTCTGAAGCGTTACTTTTAGAATACGGACCGATCTTTGTTCCCTGCCAGCAGTTTTTTTCAAAACGCGTTTTAATCCTCCCCGTCAACAGATTTTTAAATTTTTTGAAATTTTCAGACGTAACCCGCTAGCAACGAATATTTTTTTTGGAAATTTCGATATGTTGTCATCGATATATTTCGACAGTGTTTGAAAATATCGATTCGATATTTGTCCATGTTTTTTTGTATCTGCCCATCTCTAGGAGGCAGTAAATAGGGGATGAGAAATTTGTGTACAAGCAACTGTTGTCATGGCATATTGTGCATGAAACAAAAGGAAGAATATTTCAATGGCTGATGAAAAAGATATGTCTATGAGTCTTGCGTGCTTCCAGTATCCACCTATGGCTTGGAAACAAAAGGGCTCACTCAGTATAGCGCCAACAGACTGAGGACGTGCCAAAGAGCCATTGAAAGGAGGATGCTGGGAATCAGCCTCAGAGACGTGTTTCCAAACAGGAGATCCGCAGACGCACTGGTTTTACCGATAACGCAACGTTAACTTTAACTTCTTGCCTGCGTTATCCCCGAAGTTATTTATTTTTACGGGTAATGGGGGCGGCCTCACACCAACTACTTTCAGTTGAAGTGGTGGTTTCCCAGCTTCCGGGAGAGGCTGCTTCTCTTTTCTTTGTCGGTATTTATTTTGGATTTGAAATAGACACCGCAACGGGAAATCATTTCTGACACCCTCGGTGGGGATCGAACCCTTGCTCTGGGCATGGAATGCAAGCATTCTACCTACTGGGCTATCGATCAGACTTTTTTTATAATGTAAGGATAATAATAATATAAGAAAGTGTTGTTAAAAAAAATACCAATAAACTTAAATCCAATCAGTTCATCTTTGTCCTCCTCCGAACAAATATGTGTCTACTGATGATGTTGCATAAGAGGACAACGAAACGTCGTATACACATAAATTCTCTAATTAACGTTTCTTATAAATATCAGTAACCTTAGTACGAGTTGCGAAACTTGAGAAAAGCAAAGTTTACGGAAAATATTAAAGAGTGATTTTTCTCAAAATCTGCCGTTTTTGTTTCTTACACTATATGGTCTTAGCAAAAGAGTAACAGTGATGCAGAAAATCAAGTTCAAACAAACAAAAACGGCAGATTTTGGGGGAAATAACTTTTTAATAATTGCCGTATACTTAACATTACTCAAGTTTTGCAACTCGTACTAAGGGGACTGGTTATTTATTGTATTTTAAGTAATTTTATAAATATGTCTAATGACCATAAATCTAGCCTAAATTCGATTATATGTCTAACATTCAGCTCTGGAATCGTAGCTCTCATACTCCGCATATTCCCTTTTGTATCTCCCACAGTAACCTTTGCTCTCCAGATTTGCTTGTATCAGTTTCACCCTACTATCTTACTGCCATCACGTGCCCGGTGTATTGACCATAATTTTTCCGTTTCTGCTTATTGGAGCTACGACAGAGTCATGTGCTACGATGCTAGCAATAAAGGAAATCCGTAGCATGTGTTCTCTCTGTACCCGCCAAGTAAAAACTCAACCTCTGCGTAAACCAACAAATATACGACGTTCACTAGAAGTGCTGTTTTAGTTTACATATATTTTATTTGTAAAATGCTACGTTATGTTTTGATATTTGAGGTACTGAGCTTGTGGGATATGGTCTACGCTGAAGTCTACGAAATCAAATATATTGTATGCTACGATATCGTGGGATAATATTGTTGTATTGTAAAGAAATATAAATAAATTCGTTGTCTAAACGGCACGTGTTTTTCTGAGATTTTGGATTTTTATTTTTACGTATACAATAAGGGTTTGTTAAGAGGCTATCGTCCTAAAACGCCGATGAGTTTTGAGCGCTATGTATAAGTAATGTTATAGTATATTCTCCATGCTAAACAGCGCAATGAAAGTATACATTAAAGATTAAAGGTTCGAACACACAGTGTCGTGGCGCACAGGACAAGAAGAGATTATTTTTGCATTGTGTGTGACTATATAGTGTACTTACAACTTTTCCCTCTGTCTGACAAGTAAGGGCCGTGAGACAGAGATACGTTTGTCCCTTTTTACTTTGACGTGATACAATAACTAAAAGCTTTGCACATAAAAATGGTTTGTCGTCATTTCTTTTGACTAATAATGTTACATTTCTTCAAATTATAATATATGTGTACAGATCTGGGATGGCGATATCTCTTTCACAAATTTCTATTGCACAGGGATGCTCCTCGATCACAGAAAAATAATTTACTACAAGAATTTCATATTTTCTACATTATTAGAAATCTTACGAATTATTTAATGTTGCCCTAAATGAATACAGCATGAGTTCTCAATATTTTTCGGGTGGCGACTTGTATCCAGTCGTTATTCCGCTAGGGGTGGCCAGTACCTCTGTAGATATATTTCCACTTTATTCATTTGTTCATATTATAACTGGTTGACTAAAACTTGCAGGGTTTAAGTATGTTGATTTGAGGTTCGGTTTTGATTTGTAAGTACGCATCCAGCATTTATAGGCGCGAGCTTACTCGTATTTGTTAGTAGGCATGCATTTTATGAGTTTTGATTGTTAGTGCAGCTTTGCGGCTTAGATTATAGATTATTACAGACTGCAACTGTAACTCTGTCACCATTGCGCTAGGGGGGGCCAGAGCCTCTGCAAAGTTGCCTCATTTTCAATATCGACAGACTTTGGTCGTTTTGAATATCGCTTATTTGGTAATAATAATAATATTCGGATGTTTATTTGGTGAGCGCTATTTTTGTGTGTATCACACCTCAAGAGCCCTCTGCAAGCTTGGTCGTCGCTGTAGAAAGCGCCAAATCACAAGCAAGACCCAGTTGTTGTAAAGTTGGATGGACCTTTCAGTGACCGGTCTTTGGTAAAGGTTTATGAATTTTTCAACTCAGCAAAGAACACATTCGAAATATAAATGGTATATTTTTTGTGCTCCACCGGGATCCGAATCCACAACCTTCCATTTACGAGTCCGAAGTGTTGCTACTACGGACTACGGACCGGTCCAAGATGCCAACGACACGCGGTGTACCTGAGCGGTAACCCATCCAAGTACTATCCGCGCCCAATGTTGCTTAACTGCGGTGATTTATGGGAACCGGTGCTTTCAACATGGTAACGTCGTTGACTTGATCTTTGATAATAATTCATCGTCTAAGTTACAAATATATGGGTATATTGACATTTATGGCTTATTAATTTTTAATGCACGCCTTTTATATGCAGGCACATCTAAATTCACGCTTACACATGTTGAATGTGTACATACAAAATTTTTCGACTTTCTCTGAATCCACAGATCGAGGAATATAAATCTGAAACATTGCCAAAGAAAAAACATTTTTTACAGCGTGGGTGGTCAGCTACATCCCAACCTACTAGTTAAGGAACACAAACATATAACTAACTCAACTTAACGAAGCTACACCTATAGTGTAACTTTTTGCCGCGTTATTTTTCTAGCCAGACAAAATTGGTTGGTGAAGACCATTTTTATTCACAAATCTATTTAAAAAAAAAAATTACCCTAACTTCAAAACTACCGATATATATTTTTAAAACAAAGAACACAATAACTAATTTATGCTAAAGATTGCGGCAACCCTGACCACACATGACAGCTGCGCTCCACGAAATTCTTCGAAAAAAGCGACGTG
Organism: Agapetus fuscipes; assembly: GCA_951799405.1. Taxonomy (NCBI): domain Eukaryota; kingdom Metazoa; phylum Arthropoda; class Insecta; order Trichoptera; family Glossosomatidae; genus Agapetus; species Agapetus fuscipes. The sequence goes on along the minus strand of OX637349.1, from coordinate 15,233,318 downwards.
CGCACACCTCCGCGTCCCGCGTCTCTCAATCGAATGAAAAATTATGTGCTCTGCAGTTGCTTTTGAAGGAATTTCGGTTTACCGTACAAAAGTTTGTATGGAAATTTTGAAGGGGTTATTTTAATTTTATTTTGTAAAATTCACATGCATTATCACGAAAAACAAATGCGGACAATTTTGAGTTTGATTAATAAACTTACTATTCATATATATTTTTTGTAAACTTTCATTCAACAAATTCAAGTTATTCATTGAACCCAGATAGCATTATTTCGTAATATTTCATAAGTTTGTGTTCATTTTGACAGAATTCAAATAACTTTTACCATTTTTGGAAACGGTCAATCTGTAAATTATACATTTCTTTATTTTATTCTGACAGTAACAGATTAAAAAAAAAAAGTAAGCATAATGGACATTTAAAACCCAGAACACCGTTTTGGACGTATTCGCTCTATGGAGTCTTAATTAATAATTGATCCTATACGATGAGTAAAAAAATGAATCTCACTCTACGATGGCTTTAAGCCACCCCTAAAAAACAAATAGATTTCAAGTAAATTTAATTGAATCACTTACCTTGTTCCTTGACTTATAGGTTGTTATGCGGCTGACCACCCATAATGTAAAAATTGGTTCACTTTGCCAATGTCACCTCTGTTTCAGGGAAGGACGGCAAGAGTTGCAAGGCTTATGTTCATTTGAGATTGGGTTTTTATATTGTAGGTCCACATGCGGCATGTGTTAGCGCGAAATTATACATATCTGCTTGTGGGAATGCATTTAATATAAAACTTAAATGATATATATCTTTGCAGCTTAGATTAGATTAGATTAGATTAGACTTACCCGTTTTTTTCTGGTTTTTTTTGTTCCAAAATAGTGATGTTTGTATGTTCCCTGAAGATGATCGAAAGATCGAAAACGTTTGTATTTATTAATTAAAATAAAATTAATAATAGAATGAATTTAAAACAATGTTTCATTAGAATTTTTATAAAGTTTTATTAAGTTTTTAGTAGAAATCGATAAATAGGAACTTTTACAGTGTTAATACACAAACCATACAAAATATAATAATTTTCAGTTTTTATCTCCAATGTTGATCTGTAATGTTGGCGGCTATGGCTTTTAAGTTTTCTTATTTTGTATAAAGTTATTTTATAAATGAATTATTTGCATTCCTTGACTAAAAGGTTAGCATGAGTCTGACCATCCACTATAAAAAGCGGTTCACTTTGCCAATGTCACTGCTGTTTCAGGAAAGGTCGGCAAGAGTTGCAGGGCATTTCATTTGAGGTTGGGTTGTTATGCTGTAAGTCCGCATGCTGCATGTATAAGCGTGAACTTATACGCGTCTGCTTATGGAAACCCTTTATGTAATTTATCTTTACTACTTAGATTACTTTTAAATGGATCCCTGCATTCTTGTACAACGAACGCCCAGCTATTCGCCATAACGCCCATAGTCCCATCTCCCTTACAAACCGGAAGTCCTCCTTGCAGCTCCATGAATACAGATCCTGGGGTGATTTATCGCCTCTTCATTATACCGAGGTGAATGGGTGATAATGGGTGTGCCACGAGACAATAACACAGGCATGGAGATCGCATTGCTCAGCGCGCCATTGTCATGCTCAACTGTGAATAACCGTCAAACTTTCACTCGAGAATACGCTCAAGCAACTAAGCTACACATATAGTGTTTCTTCTTACCTGCATTATCTCTGAAGGGGTCGCATGTGGCGATTCGAGACCTATTTATTTTTACCAACCACTTTCAGTTGAAGTGGGGGTTTTCCAGCTCTCGAGAGGGCTGGTTTTCATTTATTGTAAAGTCTGAGTAAGCCTTGCTGGTATTTATTTTGGGTTATCATTTCTGACACCCTCGGTGAGGATCGAATTCTTGCTCTCGGCATGAAATGCAAGCATTCTACCCACTGAGCCATCAACCGGACTTTTTACCATGTTGTATGTCACTACAAAGCGCCAATTCTCAAGCAGGACCTAGTTGCTGTACTCGTAAGTTGTATTTTGGGTTTGAAATAAACACCAAAACGAGAACTCATTTCTCACACTCTCGGTGGGGATCGAAGAACTCTTGTTCTCGGCATGGAATGCAAGCATTCTACCACCTGAGCTGTCGACCGGACTATTTACAAGCTCGGTCGTCGCTACAAAATTCAATTCTCAAGAAAAACCCAGTTACTTTGGTGACTGGTCTTTGGTAAAGGTATTTGATTTTTTCAATCCAGCAAAGAACATTATTTGAAAACATAAATTGTATATTTTTTGTGCTCTGCGCGGGATTCGAACCCACAACCTTCCATTTACGAGTGCGAAGCGTAACCACTAGACTACGCAGCGGTCTTTAGAATTCTCCAGAGCATGTTTAGGTGCTGTAGGTACACTCCTTGATATTTCTATTCAAGTCAATTTATTTGTTGGAGCACTTAGCCTGTTTCTGACAGGCAATTACAAGTAGCTAACATTATGGCACGTGAATAAATATTTTGATTACCTTATATAGTATGTCTTTAGAATTTTGCGCTCCCCTCAAGGGTCCCCCTCGGCAAAACGTGACACAAACCTACCATTCGCAATCATCACAATGTCACATTTTTTTTAGGGTAATAATATTAATAATATTACTAACTTTACTTTACTTACTCTCTTCGGCTCATAAGCTTTGAAGGCTCAGGGCCTCCCGCACCACAATCCTCCAGGACTCTCTGTCTTGTGCTGCTTCCCTCCACGGTCCAATCACTCCCAGAACTTCGGCGTCGGCTGCGACGTTGTTTGCCCACCGCATCTTGGGACGTCCTAGTGGTCTAACATCTAAGGGGGCACCATCAAAGACAGTTCTGATGATCCTGGAGTCCTCTGCACGTGCTACATGTCCGGCTCACTGGAGTCTTCTTGATTATGATGGCGGTCCACTAATAATATTAGGATGATTTATTTGGTGAGCGCTGTTTTTGTATGTAGCACACCTCAAAAGCCCTCTGCGAGTTTGGTAGTCGCTGTAGAAAGTGCCAATTCTCAAGCAAGACCCAGTTGCTGTAAGGCTGGATGGACCTTTAGTGACCGGTCTTTGGTAAATGTATGTGATTTTTTTACCCCAGCGAAGAGCATATTTGAAAATATAAATGGTGAAAATATAAGCCCAACAACCTTCCAACGAGTCAGAAGTGTTAACCACTAGACTGCGGACTAGTAGGGTAGATGCTATGAGGCCAATAACTGAAATTTTTCTGGAGAGTTGCTTTCCGGGATCTGTTGCCGTAGCCTGTGGGAGCTGGAGCTTCCGGACGTTTCGCCCATGTCTATGATGGGCTTCTTCAGCGTTAAAGTGAAATGATGAAGATGATTTTGATGAAACTGTGATCGCAGAGATGGGTGAAACGTCCGGAAGCTCCAGCTTTCACAGACCACGGCAACAGATCCCGGAAAACATCACTCCAGCATCATAAGCCGGCCGTGTAAACCTAAAACTCCTAATATATTTTTTTTAATTTTGATAATAAAATGTATTCGTACGACACAGACCTTCACATGCTGTAAAAACATGGTTCACTTCTGCCAATGCCAGTCAGATTTCAAGTAAAACCGGTGGAAGTTGCAAAGTTTATGTTCATGTGAGGAAATTTTTATTTTGTATGTGTAAATCCAGCATGCGTAAGCGCAAACCAACATGCGTCTGCTTCGGTGCATGCATTAAATATGAGGGGACTGGTACATATTTCTTGTGAAGGCTGAGTAAAACGGTATTTTGTTTTTGTCTTGAAATAAACACCGAAACAGGAAATAATTTCTGACACCCTTGGTGGGATTTGAACCCGAGTTCACGTCATGGAATGCAAGCACTCTACCATCTACCGGATTTTTACGAGCTTGTTTGTCGCTAAAAAGCCCAAAATTTTCAAACAAGACCCAGTTGCTGTAAGGCTGGATGGACCTTTAGTGACCAGTCTTTGGTAAAGGCTTACTAATTGTTCAACCCAGCGAAGAGCGTTTTTGAAAATGTAAATGGTATAGAAATTTAATTATTAAAATGGCTTTGTACGCACGTTTTGAAAATCACATCTCCAATTAAATTGGCCATCTCAGCATCAAATTAATAAGAGTAATATCTTGCTGAAGCTTCCTCTCTCCGACAATAAAGGCCCCTCTCATCCATATTCATACCAGACTCAGTCTGGGCTTATGTGCAGTGCCAGTAGACCTCACTGCAAACATGGACCCTCTGTGTGCAGAAAGGCTCCGAGCAAAGTCCTCGTAATTCTTGCAGAATAGCGTTCCATACCCAAAACCTGTCATTTTTGTTTGTCTTAAACTTCACCATATCCAGAGTCATAATAAAAAGAGAGCTTGTATGAAGAAAGTTATGACTCTGGATGAAATGAAAGAAGGATGTAAGAACAGAGAGAATTGGAGGTTGATCTGTAATGTTGGCGGCTAGGACTAGGTTTTTTTAAATTAGAATTTTGTATTCTGTATTTGTTTTGATATTTATACATATTTGTGATTTAAAAAATGTAACTTGTTCTGTATGTTTTTTGACTTAAAGGTTGGTATGTGGCTAACCACCCACGCTGTAAAAAGGTGGTTCACTTTGCCCTGTCACTCCTGTTTCAGGGAAGGTCGGCAAGAGTTGCAGGGCCATTTGAGATTTGGGTTTTAGATGCGGCATGTACAAGCGCGAACTTATACGTGTTTGCATATGAAAATGCATACAATGTGCATCCTCAACGGTTACATATCTTTGCAACTTAGATTAGATTAGATTAAATCAAAATATACAGTAATGAATTATTAATTGATGATATAAATACCTTTTATAAAATGAACAAAACGGATTTTACTGACCGTGCAAAAGAGACACACGACTTCGAAAATGACTCCGACGAAACGTAGAGAAAATCGTTCTTCTCTTCTGCACGGTCAGTAAAATCCGTTTTTTTTCATTCTATAAGATATTAATACCTGTTTCTGGCCAGGTAGAATAGGTTGGTAAATTGCATTTTTCTTCACAAATCTGTTTACAACTTTGATTTGTCCTCAGGCATGGTGGTCAACGGCTTCGTGAACGTCGTCATCACCACCATCGAGCGCCGCTTCGGCCTCCGCTCCTCGCAGACCGGCCTGGTTGCTGGGGGCTACGACATGGCGTCCTTCATCTGCCTGGCCCCAGTCACCTATCTGGGAGGGCGGCAGGGCGCCTCCAAGCCCCGCTGGATAGGGCTCGGAGCCCTGCTGATGGGCCTGGGATCCATGGTCTTCGCCCTGCCCCACTTCGTCTCCTCCACCTACAGCCTGCCAGGAGATTCCGATTCAGCGTGTCACAGGGTCACCAATATAACATCCGTACAGGTATACTGCCCTTCATTTTTGTAATCTTTTTTTTTTTAAAGATTTGTGAAGACCTGACATAAAATATTTAAAAGCCTTTAAAATCCTTTCAATTTCTGCAATGAAACAAAACCAAATTCAATAACTTTAAAACTTCCCCATTAACGAAACTTGAAAGCTTCAGAAGAGTCAATATTAAGGCGTCGAGCTAAAACAATGTGACAGTTGAGTTCTGCAATCTCGTAGGAGGTGTTCCCTCCTCCCAGGACGCCATCTTTCCTATCAGCTGATTGTCAAAATGTCCATGCGACAAAACGTCGCCAAAAAATCGTATATCATATTAATACAAAATTAATGTAAACAATGCAAACATTTTGTCGTATGGACATTTTGTCACGTGGACTTTTGTCACGTGGACGTTTTGTCACGTGGACATTTTGTTGCGTGGATCTGTTGCTGGGTGGACATTATGTCGGTGGACATTTTGTCGGTGGACATTTTGCCTGTGGACTATGTGTCATTATGTCGGTGCATATTTCGTCGGTGGATATCATAATAATAATAAAAAAAAAATAAAAGCTTCATTCCAGCCCGGTCACGCGGAGAGTACAATAAGTGACCAGCCATACAAAAATAAATAAAAACATATAAGAAAATAGAAACAGATGACAGCGTGGAGATGAAGAATGCGTTGTGGCTGAAAAACCTATGCTAACGGTTAAAGAAAAGCATCAAATCCCTGTTGATTTTGGAAATTATGTCGATGAACATTTTGTCGCGTAGATATTTTGTCGCGTGGACATTTTGTCATTATGTCGGTGGATATTTTGTCGGTGAAGATTTTGTCACGTGGATATTGAGTCATTATGTCGGTGGATATTTTGTAGGTGGAGATTTTGTCGCGTGGACATTTGGTCATTATGTCGGGGGATATTTTGTCGGTGGAGCTTTTGTCGGATGGACATTGTGTCATTATGTCGGTGGATATTTTGTCGCTGGAGCTTTTGTCGGGTGGACATTGTGTCATAATGTCGGGGGATATTTTGTCGGTAGAGATTTTGTCGGGTGGACATAGTGTCATTATGTCGGTGGATATTTTGTCAGTGGAGCGTTTGTCGGTGGAGCTTTTGTCGGATGGACATTGTGTCATTATGTCGGTGGATATTTTGTCGCTGGAACTTTTGTCGGGTGGACATTGTGTCATAATGTCGGGGGATATTTTGTCGGTAGAGATTTTGTCGGGTGGACATTGTGTCATAATGTCGGTGGATATTTTGTCAGTGGAGCGTTTGTCGGTGGAGCTTTTGTCGGATGGACATTGTGTCATTATGTCGGTGGATATTTTGTCGCTGGAGCTTTTGTCGGGTGGACATTGTGTCATAATGTCGGGGGATATTTTGTCGGTAGAGATTTTGTCGGGTGGACATTGTGTCATAATGTCGGTGGATATTTTGTCAGTGGAGCGTTTGTCGGTGGAGCTTTTGTCGGATGGACATTGTGTCATTATGTCGGTGGATATTTTGTCGCTGGAGCTTTTGTCGGGTGGACATTGTGTCATAATGTCGGGGGATATTTTGTCGGTAGAGATTTTGTCGGGTGGACATTGTGTCATAATGTCGGTGGATATTTTGTCAGTGGAGCGTTTGTCGGTGGAGCTTTTGTCGGATGGACATTGTGTCATTATGTCGGTGGATATTTTGTCGCTGGAGCTTTTGTCGGGTGGACATTGTGTCATAATGTCGGGGGATATTTTGTCGGTAGAGATTTTGTCGGGTGGACATTGTGTCATAATGTCGGTGGATATTTTGTCAGTGGAGCGTTTGTCGGTGGAGCTTTTGTCGGATGGACATTGTGTCATTATGTCGGTGGATATTTTGTCGCTGGAGCTTTTGTCGGGTGGACATTGTGTCATAATGTCGGTGGATATTTTGTCAGTGGAGCGTTTGTCGGTGGAGCTTTTGTCGGATGGACATTGTGTCATTATGTCGGTGGATATTTTGTCGCTGGAGCTTTTGTCGGGTGGACATTGTGTCATAATGTCGGGGGATATTTTGTCGGTAGAGATTTTGTCGGGTGGACATAGTGTCATTATGTCGGTGGATATTTTGTCAGTGGAGCGTTTGTCGGTGGAGCTTTTATCGGGTGGACATTGTGCCGGTGTTATGGCCGAGGGGGCCAAGTGGGCTGATCTTTCTAGCGTGCTTGGAATGGAGTAACGTTGGTTCGATCCCCGCCTGGGTCATTTGACCATAACTTTGACCCTGATTCAACAGAAGTTATTGGGTAATTATTAATTAATAATTCATTCAAATAAACAATGATGAATTATTAATTGATGATAATAATATCTGTTTCTGGCCAGGCAGAATAGGTTGGTGAATTGCGTTCCTCTTTACAAATCTATTTTTTCTAAAAAAAAAATTATGTCGGTGGACATTGTGTCTGGTGGACATTGTGTCTGGTGGACATTCTGTCTACGGACATCTTGTCATGGAACCGTCAATAATGGAAGTTTGTGCCGCCTTTTGTCGGGAATTCATTTAAATTCAAATGAAACCGCCAGATTGGCTCTGTGAATCATTTCAGAGAACAAAAAACTTTGCATTTTAATAAAATGTATAATATTTATTGAAATAAAAATTGCATTTCGAAATTTATACGGCTCACCACCCATACTGTAAAAATGGTTCACTTTGCCAATGTCACCCCTGTCTCAGGGAAGGACAGCAAGAGTTGCAGGGTGTATGTCCATTTGATATTTGGTTTTTATATTGTAGGTTCACATGCGGCATGTGCAAGCGCGAACTTGTACGTGTCTGCTTGTGAGAATGCATATAATGTGAATATCCAAAGTAACATACCTTTGACACTTAGATTAGATTAGATTAGATTAGATAAGATAAGATTATTTTTTAGTTGGTAATTCAATAAACAACACCTTTGCTTTTATTTAAACACTGTTTTTATTTCACAAATACAATATATTTACAAAATTAAATTTTAAATTCTACTACGAACGTTTTCGACTATTCAGTCATCATCAGGTAGCATGAATTTTCACAGTGTTAATACACAAATCATAAAAAATATAATAGATTAGATTAGATTTAATGCCTATTTGCGTTAAAATAATTCTAGGCCACAAATATCACAAGTCAATGGTCTCTTCACATGATGACCTTGTGCCATCCTCTTGGATGTTTTCCCTATGAATTGAGGGTTTACTGACTGCTATGCTGACCTTGCAGGCAGGCTGTGACAGCAGCGAGGGTTCCGGCAGCGTGGCCTACCTGCTGGTGTTCCTGGCTGCGCAGTTCCTCCACGGAGCCGGAGCCTCTCCGCTCTTCACCCTGGGAGTCACCTACATCGATGAGAACGTGTCCAAGAAGATGTCGTCCGTCTACATTGGTAAGAAACAGGACTGTTCTAAATTTTTAATTGGATATTCAGCAGAAGAAGACAAAACCGGGTTCCTTTTGTAGGTTGGTACGAGGTTGTTAATTTTTTCCTCATTTTTTCTACACATGCATTCTTCACCCAGTTCGTTGCATTCATCCAATTTCAAAATCTGGCTTTCTTAAGCTTCATTCATTCATTTCTTTAGCTTCACTTCATCATCTTTTCAATACAAATTTTATATTTTTACACATTCAACATTTTCATCATCTGAATGGGAAGGTTGTGTGTTAGATTCCCGGCGGAGTACAAAAAATATACTTTTTTTTTTCAAATTTGCTCTTCGCTGAATCACAATTCACAAAATCTTTACCAATGACCGGTCACCAAAGGTCCATCCCGCCTTACAGCAACTGGGTCTTGCTTAAGAATTGGCGCTTTGTGGCGACGACGACCAAGCTCATAAAAAGGTCGATAGCTCAATTGGTAGAAGGTGTACTCAGCCTTCACAAAAAATGAAAACCAGCCCCCCGGGAGCTGGGGAGCCCCCACTTCAACTGAAAATGGTTGGTGTGAGGCCGGTCCCATTACCCGTAAAAAAAATAGGTCCCGAATCGCCACATGCGCCCCTTCGGGCATAACGCAGGCAAGAAGTTACACTATACGTGTAGCTTAGGTGCCTTTTTTTGTTGCTATTAAACTTAATAAATGGTATTTTTTTTAATCCGCCGGGATACGAATTCACGACCTTCCATTTACTTCCGTAATTCATATGAAAAATGTGGCACGTGTATTGTTATCAACACCATCTGTAAGGTTTAACGCCCCATCTTTAGGTATTATGGTCTCCCCCCCCCCCACCCCCTCTATCACAATGACGTCAGAATACCGCGCGCGTCATGGAAATTCCACTCCATGGCCTGTACCCTTATAGTACGAGTTGCAAAACTTGAGTAATGTAAAGTTTACGGCAATTATTAAAAAGAGTGATTTCCCCCAAAATCTACCGTTTTTGTTTGTTTGAACTTGATTTTCTTCATCACTGTAACTCTTTTGCCAAGACCACAAAGTGTAAGACACAAAAAACGGCCAATTTTGGGAGAAATCACTCTTTAATATTTTCTGTAAACTTTACTTTTCTCAAGTTTTGCAACTCGTACTAAGGGTACTGTAATCTTAAATAGGTCTCGAATCGGAATCGCCACATGCAAATCCTTCGGGGATAACGCGGCAAGAAGTTACACTATATGTGTAGCTTAGTTGCTGTGGTTGAGTTTGAAAGTAATGTTTTGTAGTCGGGCTGCGGCACACACCCATTTCGCAGAAATATGACGGAGAAATTACAACATGACGTAGAACGTGTCACTCTACTATTGAGTAATGTGTCGCACTCTGATTACGCAATTTCAGAGGTCTGGGTACTGTACAAAAATCTTCTAGACTTTAATTTTTTTTTTATTGTTTGTTTTATATACTTAATTGTAATTAATTGTTTGTATTCCTTGACTTATAAGTTGGTATGAGGCTGACCACCCATACTGTAAAAAAATGGTTCACTTAGCCAATGTCACCCCTGTTTCAGGGAAGGTCGGCAAGAGTTGCAGGGCTTATGTTCATTTGAGATTGTGTTTTTATATTGTAGGTCCATATGCGGCATGTGTGAGCGCGAAATTATGCGTGTCTGCTTTGTGAGGGTTTTTCTTTTGATAGTATTCAATTAGGATGTTTGTAATATGTGAGGATATTCACTGCTAACTTTTCGTTCGTTCAAAATCCGCTTCAAGACTCAAGCCGTGCTCAAGAGAACTCTCTCACACCATTTGTGGCTCTGCTACAAATCACTTAATAATATCACTTATAAAACAGATAAGGAATCAAACATTTAAACACACTTTATTATTCCACAATCACAACGTATATATAATAAACCACAGCAATATTAATTATGACCAAATTCACATGCTTGTGGCTCTTCCGCCAGGGAAGCTTCCTCTCTTCTGTTTCTGCATTCTTTTGTTTTCGTTTTTTCATTCAAATTCAAATCTAATGTCCATTCCACCAAACAAACAAATTCATCTCGTTACAATCATCTCGTTTCAAATTTCAAATTCATCTCGTGGGAATGCATTTGATATGAGCTTTAATCGTTAATATATCTTTGCAACTTAGATTATAGATTATAGAATGCATTATTCTCTTTATGACATTAGCTAGGCCTGGTATTTTCAACGTTAGCATAGCGACTTTAAACTGAATGAAAACATCAATTTCAATCGTGTGGGTAGTTTTTTTTTTATCAGCTTAAAGTCACATATCGATACCTGAAAGGTAAAATTAAATAAATGGCAAATAAGCTAACACGGGTTTCTCAAATAAATGCACCTTTTTCTCTATTTTCTACAAGACAAAACACTTTTAAAACGTGTGAACATCCTGTAGTTTAGAAGTTTTTCATGAGCACTTTCTTATAATTAGTTCACTTACTATGAGAAATTATCCCCAATGTTATGTTTTATCCACAATTTCTCCAATTTGTTGTTATTCACATATTCGGCTGTACCTTTAAGGTTGTAATATGAAAATGTGGAAATTCCGGGCTTAGTCATTTTATGAAACGCCTAGGCATATCACAATCTGCCTATTCTACACTCTGCCTGCTACATATCATGTTAATGTAAGGGAAACCATCTCTATTTACCTCATTTCATACTTGTATAATGTTCAAGCAATTTTCATGAAAAATTACCCTTGTATGTACCAGCGGCAATAATAATCTAAGTTGCAAAGATAAATAACATTTAAGATCCCATAAGGAGACACGTATAAGTTCTTACTTACACATGCCGCATGTGGACTTACTACATAAAAACTCATTCTCAAATGAATATATACGTCCTGAAACTCTTGCCGACCTTCCCTGAAACAGGGGTGATGTTGGCAAAAGTGAACCATATTTTTACAGCATGGTTGGTCAGCCGCATACCAACCTATAAGTCAAGGAACATTCACAACAAATTTCATTTTTAAAATCAACAAATAATAATATGATATTTAATTTTTTACAATAAAAATAATTTTCTTGACTTATATGTTTGTATGAGGCTAACCACCCATACTGTAAAAAATGGTTCACATTGCCAATTTCACCCCTGTTTCAAGGAAGGTGGGCAAAAATATCAGGATGTCTGTTCATTTGAGGTATGGAATTTAATTTTTAAGTACCTACACATGCAGCATTTGTAACTGCGAACTTACACGTGTCTTTTTGTGGGCATGCATTGAATATGAAATTTGAATGTTTATATAATATCTTTGCAACTTAGATTATGGGTTATATTATAGAAAATGTACACTTTTAGCTTAAATTCCTAGAGGGGGCGTAAATTTCAATCTACCAACATGACACGCTATAATTTCGGGTCTAAAACCCGCCCCCCAAATGGGTCGCAAAGCTTCACCGTCATTTCTTTTCATAAGCCTCGCTAGAGTGCAGAATCCGGTTCATGTTATGTCCCTAAAACATCCCTAGAATGTCCCTGGGGTACAACGTTGTACCTGTAACTAACCCTAGTTACAAAAACATTCTGGAAAGTTCCGGAATGCACTGAAGACAAACAAATTTATGGCATCATTTGCACAAGCGCCCTTGGAGTGAGTACATCACGAAACGGCGCTATAAAGAAATCATCAACTCATCATCATCATCTAGTATAAAACAAACCCATTAATAGCGTTTTACTAAAAAAATGTATGAAAACCCAAGACAGCGCCTTCATTTGGACGTTTTATTTTCCTTACATTTTAAGTAATACGCTATGATGGAGTTAAACGTAATGTTTAAAACTTGGGATCTAATCTAAGCTGCAAAGATATATTTCATTTAAGATTAATATTAAATGCATTCCCACAAGCAGATATGTATAATTTCGCGCTAACACATGCCGCATGTGGACCTACAATATAAAAACCCAATCTCAAATGAACATAAGCCTTGCAACTCTTGCCGTCCTTCCCTGAAACAGGGGTGACATTGGCAAAGTGAACCAATTTTTTTATATTATGGGTGGTCAGCCGCATAACAACCTATAAGTCAAGGAACATACATGACAAATTACATTTTTTTAAATCAATAAATAACAATATATACATGGACATAAAAAACTAAATCATAAAACCAATTTCACTTTAACAAACCCTAGCCGCCAACATCACAGATCAACCGCCATTTCTTTCTATCCTTGCATACTTCTTTCATTGATGCTAGTGAAAAAGGCAGGTCTTTTGAAATAGGGACCTTTCCTGAAAAGGGGTGACATGGCCAAAGTGAATATTTTTTTACAGTGTGGGTGGTCAGCCTCATACCAACCTATAAGTCAAGGAATTTAATTTGAATTTGAATTTGTAAGTTCACATGCAGCATCTGCACGTGTCTGTTTGTGGGCGTGCATTTAATGTGAATTTCAACTGTTAATACATCTTTGCAACTCTTATATTATAGATTCTATGTAGTAAGGCGTAGCCGTCCAAATTGATCCTATTTTCTACGAGAGAAAACACTAAAAAACGTGTGAAAATCCTGTAGTTTAGAAGATTTTCATCAGCACTTCCTTGTAATTAATCCACTTACTATGAGAAGTTACACACAATAAAATGTTTTATCCGCAATTTCTCAAATCAGTGAATCAGCACTTATCTCGTATTACCTTTAAGGTGGCAATATATTTGTTTTTCTCCATTTTTTATAAGACGAAACAAAAAACGGCTCTAGTGCTTACGGAATCTTACAATAGTCCAAATATGTACACGCTTAGTAAGGTCGCTTACGTATGCAACATGACTGAACTTTGTCATCCACATTTGTCTCCTGTTTTTGCTTTTTACCTTGTGAAGATTTTCCAAAAAATATTTCCTCGTTCCGTAAATAATATATGACGTAAACGCAACGCAACTAAGCTACACATATAGTGTAAATTCTTGCCTGCGTTATCCTCGAATGCGTCGCATGTGGCGAGTGGGAACATTTTATTTTTACAGGTCGGCCTTATATAAAGTGGGTGTTTTCCAAATCCTGAGGGAGCTTGTAAAAGCTTAGTACCTAAACCTTGCCGGTATTTATTTTAGGTTATCATTTCTGACACCCTGTGGTGGGGATCGAACTCTTGTTCTCGGCATGGAATGCAAGCATTCTACCAACTGAGCCATCGACTGGACTTTGTACGAGCTTTGTCGTTGCTACAAATCGCAAATTCTCAAGCAAGTCCCAGCTGCTGTCAGGCTGGATGAACCTTTTGAGACCGGCCAGCGAAAATATTAAAAAATATATATAAATGATGACATATTTTTTGAGCTCCACCCAGATTCGGACCCACGACCTTCCATTTACGAGTCCGAAGCGTTACCACTAGACTACGGACCGGTCTACGCAGGACAATCTTTTTCAAGTACCTAAACTCATTTGATATCATCCGTTAGGCACGCGCCTAAAACCAACAGAATATATTTAGTTTGCTTCCACGTTTGAACGACACAGTGACAAAACGACACGTGACAAAACACCACACGACGATACGAGCATCACAATGACACTACATCACATAACAAAGCATCACATCTAATCTAAATCTAAATCTAAGTTGCAAAGATATGTATTCTTTGAGATTCATATTAAATGCATTCCCACAAGCAGACACGCATAATTTCCCACAATATAAAAACCCAATCTCAAATGAACATAAGCCCTGCAACTTTTGCCGACCTTCCCTGAAACACGGGTGACATTGGCAAACTGAACCATTTTTTACAGTATGGGTGGTCAGCCTCATACCAACCAACCTCATAACAAGTCAAGAAATACAAGCGATTTATTACATTATAGTATAGAGTATAGAAAACAAATAAACACTAAACAATTAACATGACAAAACATAACAGGAAAGTAGTACATCACAATGACAAAACATCACATGACAAAACATAGCATACTTAGGTAACAGAACATGCCATGAACGAAACATGAAAAAACATCACATGACAAAACATAGCATGCTTAGGTAACAGAACATGCCATGAACGAAACATGAAAAAACATCACATGACAAAACATAGCATACTTAGGTAACAGAACATGCCATGAACGAAACATGAAAAAACATCACATGACAAAACATAGCATGCTTAGGTAACAGAACATGCCATGAACGAAACATGAAAAAACATCACATGACAAAACATAGCATACTTAGGTAACAGAACATGCCATGAACGAAACATGAAAAAATATCACATGACAAAGCAGAAAATACCATAAACGGCATGACAAGAAAGTGAAAAACTGGAACTCTGGCATATTATTATTTGTTAAAGCTTATAAAGAAAAGAACGCCCCCGATTATCATTATAAGTTAAAAAAAAACTGTAACTAAGCTGCACATAAAGAGCAACTTCTTACCGCGTTTTCTCCGAAGGAGTCGCATATGGCGTGTGAAAGCAAGTGGTTTGTGATGTTTTTTATGTGATGTACTATCATTTGCCGCTCTGTCATGTGTCGTTCTGTCATGTGTCGTTCTGACATGTGTCGTTGTGTCATGCTGGAGGGGGGGTTCCTTAGAATCATGCAATAGCCTCTGATCTGGAGGACTTTTCTTTGACACGAATAGAGTTACACTAGCTGATTAACTTCATCGGGAAGGCCCTCAGCCACTCGAAAAAAATTTTGTAATGTTGTTCACCGAGTGAAGCAACTCCGCATGAGTTGTATGAACTGCGTGGGAGGTGGTGAGAGAGTGTGTCATGCTTCGTTCTGTCACTGTGCCAGTCTATCCTATCACCATTTTGTTTGCTGAGCTGTTTCGTCTCTGAAAAGAATCCATCTCTGAACGGTGTGGGACTTCTACAGTGTTTGCATTTACTTAGCGCACAATATTTGACAGGATATAAAACGTTCCCTCGGGTAACTATCTACTCGTCAAATCGTTTCAACAAAATTTTTGAATGGAACATCAGCTACAATCTAAATTGCACAGATATATTATTAACGTTAAAAATTCATATTAAATTGACGCCCACAAACAGACACGTGTAAGTTCGCACTTACCAAAATGCTGACCAAACCTCAAATGAACAGAAACCGTGTAACTTTTGCCGACCTAGCTTGAAACAGGGGTGACAAAATTCTGAATTGGGGAAAGTTTTTCTCTATCTCGTTGTAACATGATGATCTGTAACCATCGATATAATTAAATATGTTGATGGAGTATTAATGTCTATTGCTTTAACAATAATCATGGACGCCCATTTGTATTTTCAAATACTATCTAATCTAATCTTATCTAAGTTGAAAAGATATTTAACATTAAGGATTCACATTTTATGTATTCTCACAAGCAGACACGTACAAGTTCGCGCTTACACATGTCGCATGTGAACCTACAACATAAAAACCCAAATCTCAAATGCACACACGCCCTGCAACTCTTGCCGTCCTTTCCTTAACCAGGGGTGACATTAGCAAAGTGAACCAACAAATGGCCCCGAGCCGCCACATCAGGGATAACGCAGGAAATATTTTTTGGAAAATTTTGCAACCTACCACGGTGTAAAGCAAAGACAGAGAAAACAAAAAAAGAACGCCATCTTGAAGTTACAGTATATCTGTAGCTTAGTTGCGTTCTATTTTCTCATGGAAGAAGTCTGTCTTCCCGGCTGGAGGACCATGGATACCCTGCAGAATCTCGAGTATGGCATGCTTCAACATGAAAAGCCCGATACCTTTCCATGTAGGTAGGAGGACACGTCTATTGTGTGGCTGGAATGTCTAAGTGCGGCATGAATGAGCGCCCTCAGCTCAGGGATGAATGGGGTACACCGCCACAAGTATAAAGCTCTTCCATAAGTGTATACCATAAAATGTGTAGAACCCTGTGAGCGACTCTAGCGAGTGTTTTAGTGTACACTCACTTTTGGTAAACGCTATGGCAGAGGCTTAACACACAGTGTCTGTTAAAAAAGTATCGCGAATTTTAAATTTTCGCGAGCGAAATTTACAGAACATCGTCAAAATATGCGACAGTACAATAATAATAATAATAATAATCTAAGTTGCAAGGATATATTCATTTAAAGCTCTCAGATGCATGCCCACAGACCAACACGTGTAGTTCGCGCTTACAAATGCTGAATGCGTACTTACAAATAAAATCCAAACCTCAAATGAACATAAGCCCCACAACTTTTGCCGACCTTCCCTGAAACAGAGGTGACATGGCAAAGTGAACCATTTTTTACAGTATGGGTGGTCAGCCTCATACCAACCTATAAGTCAAGGAAAATACAATAATAGTAATAATAAATGTTTATTACAGCTCAGTCATGTGGAGGGTGCAATACATGACCAGCCATAAAAAATACAGCAATAGAAAAGTACATGGAAGAAAAATACAAAAATGCGGAAAATACAAAAATCCAGAAATACACAAAGGCAGAAAAAAAAACAATATATCTAATTAAACAGATAGAATCGAAAGGAAAGAGAATACATGTACATTATACATAGGAATAGCAAGAACATATTACACAGAGAAGAAAAGGCTAGGCAAGCTTTAGGTTCCTTGCCCAATGACGCCATATGCCCAACTCCCATTTCAGGCCTCTGATTGCTGCGATCAGAGAGTTTTCACTGGATTCTATTCTGTCTCTGAACCCAGCTATTCGGGCTTGCAGCAACCCATTCCAGGAGTTGAGCCGCCACAAACATCCCACTCGCACTACAGCTCTTCCGCAGTCGTAGCAATGCTCTGTATCCCATATTGTAGCACACTCTCATCTCATCATAATAACTTCTGATCTATTAAAGCGCCTTTTTGTGAGTAGTCGTCAAAGGCGCTTTGTTTATGTCGTGCCTCATCCATCGTCCAAATTGATCCCTCCACAAGCAACGACAGTCCATGGACCAAAAGTTCTGCGAGAAGCTCTGCTTGAATGATCCTCTTCCAAATACTGTCTCAGTCTTCAGATATTGTAGTATGTTACACTAAGGCCCGGTATTTTGAAGTATCGTAAAGTTAACTAAAATGCAAATTTAGTTACATAAATCATCATAATATTTCACTCACCGAATTTCGGCAGTAAATATTTAGTAACTTTAACTTACGATTTTCAAGATGGCGGCGCTTCACTGACAGCAGCTGTTCTTTTTTAATGTAAGGATACATCAAAATTGTTGCAAACTGAACATTTTTTGTCTCGTTTTCTAGCTTAATGAAGGCTAGGCATATGATTTTTATGAATAGTCGTTTGTTTTAAAGCTTTTTAATGGCATTTTAATTATTTCCAAGATTTGGGGGCGTGGCCTCATACTTCGGTAATGTTCGGTTTTAGTTAACTCGAGATTGAGTATTTTGAATGAAAGTTCAAGTAAAAGTTAACTAAAATATTACTACAGTTCAATATATCGGGCCTTAGTGTCCCCATAGTGATACGCTAAAAGCTACGTTGCTACACTACTCGGATAGTGTAACTTCTTGACGCGTTTTCACCGAAGGAGTCGCATGTGGCGAGTGGAACCTAGTTATTTTTACTTGTAGAGGGGCTGGCCTTGCTCCAACCACTTTAGTTGAAGTTGACTTTCCTTGACTTATAGGTTGGTATGCGGCTGACCACCCATACTGTAAAAAATGATTCACTTTGCCAATGTCACCCCTGTTTCAGGGAAGGACGGCAATAGTTGCAGGGCTTATGTTCATTTGAGATTGGGTTTTTATATTGTAGGTCCACATGCGGCATGTGTTAGCGCGAAATTATACATGTCTGCTTGTGGGAATGCATTTAATATAAATCTTAAATGATATATATCTTTGCAGCTTAGATTAGATTAGATTAGATTAGAGGTTTCCCAACTCCCGAGGGGGCCGGTACTCCTTTCTTGTGATGGCTTAGTAAACCTTGCCGATATTTTATTTAAGGTTTTTGAAATGAACACTGAAACGGGAAATAATTTCTGACTCCCTCGGTTGGATTCGGACCCAAGCTCTCGGCATGAAATGCAAGCACTCTACCAACTGAGCTATCGACCGCACTGGATGTTCATGAATATTTATTTAAACACGTTTTGAAAAACTTCAGAATTCGCGACACTTTTTGAACAGGCTCTATGCTTGGGGTTTTGTATGTCGGCTCTTGCATGTGAACCACTCCAAAGAGCGTGCAAGTCATGTTGTATACATAAAAAAAAATGCGGTGTTTTTTCAAGATCGGGAAAAGCATTGCGAGCGTGATCGAAAATGGAAAATATTGATGCACATTTAAAGGAACTGTTACTGTAACTCTACTACTGTAACTACATTGTTTACTATCCTGGCTCTTTAAATTCATTCACACCCATCACCTTTCTCATACATTTCATTTTCTTACATTTCTCTCAAGTCAATGGGGTGTCCCAGCTCCCGAGGGGGCTGGTTCTTATTTCTCGTGAAGGCTGAGTACACTTTGCTGGTATATATTTTGGGTTTGAAATAAACACCGAAACGGGAAATCATTTCTGACACCTACGGTAGGGATTGAACCCTTGCTCTCATGGAAAATAAATGGAATGCAAGCGTTCTACAAACTGAGCCATCGACAGGAATTTTTACAAGCTTGATCACCGCTACAAAGTGCTAATTCTCAAGCAAGACCCAGTCGCTGTAAGGCGTGACGGACCTTTGGTGTCCCGGCAGGCCCGGATTAACCCCTCTGGGGGCCCTGGTGCGGGGTAACGCTCGGGGCCCCGTATATGCCCCCCCCCTCCATGAAAATCCCCCCCCTTCCCTCCTACTTTTCCATAACCTCAAAGATGCATATATTTTCCTAAAAAGAAGGACGTTGAAGTTTTTTCAATACACTATTTTTTAGCTTTTGGGGGGGGAGCTTTTAGCGTATGCCTCATAAGACTTACACCCCAAAGATATTTTGTTGTAATGCTTGTAAACTAATTTCTATTAAGTCTGTCATCGGGGACCCCTTTGGTCACAAATGCCCGGAAAGACCTGCACACTAATAAAAATATAAGAGTTTTGTTGGCCCTGTGGGGGCCCCCTGAGTGTGGGGGCCCTGGTTCGGTTGTACCGCTCGAACCGCCCTTAATCCGGGCCTGGGTGTCCGGTCTTTGGTAAAGGTAATGAAAATGTAAATGATGTATTTTTTGTGCTCTGCCAAGGTTTAAAACCACGACCTTTCATTTCGGAGTCCGAAGTGTTACCACTAGACAACAGACCGGTCATTGGTAAGAAGCACATCAGTTAAACGCGTTATTTTGTTTTGTTCCAGGAATCTTCTATACAATGTCCATCATCGGTCCGGCAGTCGGCTACGTGCTAGGAGGACAGCTACTGCAAATCTACACAGACTTCCTCTTCGTGGACCACACTGAGTGAGTAAATCCCACTTTCTCTAAACAGGTTTTTCCAAAACATAATTTTCCTTTGATCTAGAAATTTCCTTCCACACTTACCATCTTATGTCTTATGACCATTCTATACTTGTTCGTTAATAATATCGATACATTAACGGTGAACGTAGAAGAGAGAAGAGAGAAGAGAGCTAATGAGACACAGTTTGATGACGAAAGCCAAGGTTATAGGGCACTCGATGAGACACCTTTCTTAACAACATCTTCGAAGACAAAATGTTGGGAAAACGAACAAGAGCTCGCGTAAGAACTTCATACTTCAAGGATGTGAAGCGGCTTATGGATGTCTCCTCCTATTCGCATCTCAAGAGGATGGCAACAGACAGAGACAAATGGCTGACACAACAAGGCGCTGCCTTTAGAAGATGATGTTGACGTTAACGGTATGAATGAATAAGTGACATTAAGCTAACATGAGTTTCTCAGATAAATGCACCTTTTTTACTATTTTCAACGAGAGAAAACACTACGAAAGTGCAAAAATCCTGTAATGAAATGTTTTATCTACGATTTCTTAATCAGTGAATCAGCATTTATTCAGTTTTACTTTTAAGGTGGCGATATGTAGGCTATTACGGGAAATAATGGATGGATCTACTTGGATGGCAAAGAACAATCGCTCTTTCAATCGATCGACTTATCGCACGTTTAATAATAAAGAGGAATAACTCGAAATTTGGGAAAATCGAGATTTTGTAATAAAACGCAAGAACAATGCGAGGAGAATGCGTAGAATGCGACAGCCGTTCAATTTGGACGAATATGACCGAGATAAAACATCGGCCGCCTTTTTCATCCCATACAAGTGTACTGGGTGTCTGAACTTCAAACGCGTTTTCCCAACATTCATGTTTTTTGAGTTATTGCTCTTTATTATTAAACGTGCGTTATGTCTACCGAAAAATGCTTCGGATCTCTTGGCGTGATCGGGTCACCAATGAAGAAGTCTTCCGACGTATGCGCACCACAAAGGAACTTCTGCCAACCATTAAGCAGAGAAAGCTGATGATCACGCTATGAGAAATGTGAAATACCGTCTTATCTATCTTATCGTACAGGGTAAGGTTGAGGGGAGAAGAACTCAGGGACGCCGAAGGGCATAGTGGACGCTGAAAGACATCGTAAAACATGTGACAATGGTTCAACTTTAAACGCCAAGTCACTGTTTCGAGCCGCAGCATCCAAGATCAAAATAACCATGATGATTTCTAATCCATCAATAGGAAAAAGAAGATTAAAAAAACACCGATGAAATCCAAATCACTGGAAAACGCATGTAACATAAGAAGCCTGTTATATATTATCTACATTTACTAGTAGGTACAACAAAAATCTATGAAACTCTTATTTTGATTATTATTTAGTTTCAATTCCACTGAGTAGTCTTTCTTCTCAAGTTTACACAATGCACTCAGCTTTGTATGGAGTAGCATGTGCAAAAGTTGCTTCCGTAACTGCTTACATATTCCAGTAACGCCTTCACACTCAATAAACCTTTATCCCACCAAGGGCTGCTAGGAAAAAGTGAGAGAATCCAGTACCCCGAGTGTAAGCGATACGTAAACTCTTCTCGATTGCGTAAATAGGACTGGTTCGTAGTCTAGTGGTAAGGCTTCGGACTCGTAAATGAAAGGGCATGGGTTCGAATCACGGCGGAGCACAAAAAAACATGCAATTTAAATTGTCAAATGTGCTCTTCGATGGGTAGACAAAATCATATACCTTTACCAATGATCGGTCACTAAAGGTCCATCCAGTCTAACAGCAACTGGGGTTTCTTTGAGAATTGGCGCTTTATATGGCGACGACCAAGCTCGCCGATGGCTCTTGAGATGTGATACTCACAAAAACAGCGTTCACCAAACAAATTATCGTATTATTATTACAAGTCCTCCCTAAGGCCCGGTATTTTGAAGTATCGTAAAGTTAACTAAAATGCAATTTTAGTTAAATCATCATAATATTTCACTCACCGAATTTCGCCAGTAAATATTTAGTAACTTTAACTTTCGATTTTCAAGATGGCGGCGCTTCACTGACAGCAGCTGTTCTTTTTTAATCCTAAGGATACATTAAAATTTTTGCAAACTGAACATTTTTTGTCTCGTTTTCTAGCTTAATGAAGGTTAGGCATATGATTTTTATGAATAGTTGTTTATTTTAAAGCTTTTAAATGGCATTTTAATTATTTCCAAGATTAGGGGGCGGGGCTTCATAGTTCGGTAATGTTCGGTTTTAGTTAACTCGAGATTGAGTATTTTGAATAAAAGTTCAAGTAATAGTTAACTAAAATATTACTACAGTTCAATATACCGGGCCTAAGTGACTATACGAGTATTATTTTATAGAAGTAAAAGTAATATAATATTTTTGTGCGAGGGCGCTTCCATGAAGGGATTTTTCAAAACAGTTTTCTGCGGAATTGAGCATTGGTAGTGCCTCTATTGAATTTCAGATACAATAACTTAGTTTCGATACTCCACTTAGGATCTTGGTGTGAGACGGTGCAAACGAAGCCTATTCAATCTGCCGGTATCGAATTCTAATGTAAGACGCTATTCACACGAGCCATGTGCTCTAATCTAAGTTGCAAAGATTGTGATTCATATTACATGTATTCCCTTATAATGCAGACTGTATTATATGTTGTATTTATTTATTTTAGTGTGATTAATACACAGTTTTAATAATTAGATATTGTATTAAATAGTCTGCTTTACTCCGTGTCTCCCGCACAAGTGTTACTTATATTATATCTTATGTTTATAGGTATGTCACTTTTTATATTTAAAATATTATCTATGTACAATACACAGACATGTATAAGTTCGCGCTTACACATGCCGAATGTGGACTTAGAACATAAAAACCCAATGTCAAATGACCATGAGCCCTGCTTTTTTTCATTACTGTCCATAATGATTTAGAAACCATACGGTGCTATTCTTAGACATTTTAGTCGTCCGTTGAGCCCACGTTTTGACAAACTAATGATGCATTTGTATGAAGACATGTCAATCCAAGATAGACGCAAGTGGACAGCTGATTAGTCTTCATACAAATATTACCAAAATTCGGAAGGTAAGAATGACCGTGGGGATGAGACTTCCAGCCCAGGAATCATTAGCTTGTCAAAGCGTGGGCTCAACCGATGACTTAAAATGTCTAAAAATAGCCCCGATAATGATTAAGAAACATATTTCACAAAAATCAAAAGGGCCATCTCAACAGAAAAGGCCAACACCTTCTCTCAGGGTCAGTCTCCTCTCCACTGACCTACGCCCTGTATATCCATCCCATCCGGGGATGTGTCACAGGACTCGCACGCAAAAGTTATGTGAGATGCGAGTGGTAGAAGGCCCTCCCGTAAAGCTACACTTTCCCAAGTGTTTACACAAAGCAAAGGAGGCTCAGAAATCACTGATAGATTATAGCCGTGAGGGTTTAGGGCTCGATGATTTTAAATTTACAAACAAAAATGCAAAGTGATTCTGAGCATCTTAACATTATGACTTAAGGCCTAGAATTCGAGATGCTACTACTGAGAAAAGAGATGCTACTACAGAAAAGGCCAGTAATCCGTCGCCACTCGCTACTAAAGTAATCTACCCGTGTGAACCTGGCATCAGGGTGGTATTGAGTGTGAGATGGAGGGTAGCAGTGTAGCTTAGCAACCCCTGGCAAACTCTTAATAAGATTTCGCTTTCACCAACACTGTCGCTCTTTTTTCGGCGGGACTTTTGCTTCCCCGTATGAGCTGCTAATTAAAAGTTTTCGGATGTTACAATACATGTCTTGAACTTTCTTTCTATAGGAAAACATAAAAATTGTGCAATATTATACTGATACCCTCTCTTCAAAAATGAGGAAGACTTGGTTGAAGGGTTTTTCTTTACTTTCGTTTTTTTTATTCTCTTTTTCTCTTTTCAGTACAAGTTACAAACAAAACCGGTCTTCGGGCCAACAGGCCGACAAACCTTGTGACAAATTATTCCCTTTTTATTACAATAAAACATAAATTTTGTTACAGTAAATTCGGCTCGGCCGGTGTCTTGCCGAACGCCGGCCAATCAGCGTGTAGGGTTAAGTTTTGTCAAGGAGTTCGACGGATGGCGAAATTCAGGGCCTGCACAAAAAAGTGTGCCGTATCAATTCCCACCATCTTCTGTTGACAAAACTTAACCCTCCTTACGCCCTCAACCCTTGCCACAGATTTTTCACTCCTGGCCACGGTTCCTTCATCCTTTTCCTTCTTTTCCGATGTTCGTGGAGAGGTGGTGCGCGCTGAAGGCGAGGCGTCGTATCCGGCGGCCTCGTGTACTGCTCGATCGGATCCTCCTCCTGCTTGTCGGGCGGTAACCTAAGCTGATCTGGGTGCACGTCTCTGCTGGTGCGGGGTGGCCGTTTCCTGGCCATCCCATGGCTCTGATTCCTCTTCGAGCCGGAGTCCTCTAGCACGAGTTGTCGTCCACTCTGCACCTCCATGCTGACTGGTTTCAAGTTCCTCTTGATCGTGTCAAACGTAGAGTCTTCCACTTCACACACTTGCGGGTGGGATTCGCGTTCAAGGTACAGCTCTCTCTCCAAAGGGTCATCTTCCATGTCTCTTGGCAGCGCGTCTGCCTCAGGCTCTGCATGGCTCCCATTCTGACCAGGGCAGAAGTGGCTGAATTCTGAAACTTCTGGAGCCAGTGTCTCTTCCACACGTTGAGACTCCTCGACTGCTCTCAGAGTGTCCTCAGGAACTTCCGCGTTCCTCAGCATGCTGACACTTGCATGCTCCGGTTCACCTTCATCCTGGCTTGATTCCGGTTGCGAAGGCTTCCCCTCACGGTCGGGGCAAGACCGGTCGAGATGTGGCCCTGAATAGTGCCAGTATGTCCGTGCGGTCTCTTGCTCGCTACCTGGCCGTGGCTGCCATGCCATTGGACGCTTTTTCTGGCCTGGTGACTGCCTTTCAGTCTGATGGTGATAGGCTGCTGGCTGCCAATCCCCTTGTCGCTGTTCCTGGGCTGGCCGTCGCCCTCCTTGCTGATGAGGTCCGACGAGTGGATGGTGGTCATCGCTGCTGCCCCTGCTTTCACAGCCTGCCGCAGCTGCGAGAAGCTTGCTCCAGGAGGCGCTGGCGCTCTGAAGTCTCGCCTGGCACTGCGGCAACAGGAGGTCCATGGTGTGCTGGATGACCTCCTGCTCCGAGTGCGTGCTGCAGAAGCGCTTGGCCAGCGCCCTCTTCCTCAGGATAAATCCCATTGCCTCCTCCCCTGGCTCCTGCCGTCCATAGAGGTACAGGAAGTGGCCTCTCTCCCTCCTAGACTTGCTGTTGAATCTTCCCTCCAGGGCACATTCAACCTCCAGCCAGTCTGTCACTGGGAGCTCCGCCATCCAGGCAGCCGCTTCCCCCTGCAGCCAATCCATTGCCCACATCACCCATTCGCTCTCTGGGGTTGCGTTCTCCTTGAAGTACGCCAGGGCTGACTCCAAAAATAGCCCTGGGTCTTCCTCCGGCTTCCCCGAAAATGGCATGGGGAGCCGTGCCACTGGCGTCCTGTATTCATTGACTGAAGTTCCCTGCTCCATCAAGTCATCACAGGGCCGCGCAGTCTTCATTGTCTTGCTTCTGGTTCTTTGTTGGGCGCCACAAGTCAGTCCTCCGGTACTTGGGTTGTCACTTTCCAAGTGACTTGGCCCCACGTTCGCGGCGTCAATTGATACCCTCTCTTCAAAAATGAGGAAGACTTGGTTGAAGGGTTTTTCTTTACTTTCGTTTTTTTTATTCTCTTTTTCTCTTTTCAGTACAAGTTACAAACAAAACCGGTCTTCGGGCCAACAGGCCGACAAACCTTGTGACAAATTATTCCCTTTTTATTACAATAAAACATAAATTTTGTTACAGTAAATTCGGCTCGGCCGGTGTCTTGCCGAACGCCGGCCAATCAGCGTGTAGGGTTAAGTTTTGTCAAGGAGTTCGACGGATGGCGAAATTCAGGGCCTGCACAAAAAAGTGTGCCGTATCAATACTATATCGCCTCCTTGAAGGTGAAATGAATAAGTGCTGATTCACTGATTTGGGAAATTGTGGATAAAAACCATTTACTGGGTGAAACTTTTCAAAGTAAGTGAACTAATTATCTAAAAGGAAAGGCTCAAGAAAAAACTTCTAAACTACGATATGTATGTAGAAGCTTCGAGTAAACACAAGTAGGTACAACCATCCAAATACTTACATCTAGACACACAAGTAAGTAAAAACACACGGTCATAAGTGAACATTCACAGACAGAAACTCATAAATTCTTTACAATATCTTTGCAACTTAGATTAAAGATAGTGATATTCGTGTGCATAACCAGGGAGGCAGAAGAGGAGAGAGGCGGAAGTGTCGGGTTAGACCTACCGGCAACTAATTTCCCCCAGGATCTGCGATGTAATTATTTAAGGTTATGTTACACAAATAAACCAAGTATAAAACCTTACATTTCACCTCAAATGGATGCAAACTGATACAACTTTTCTTGTGAGCGTTTGAGTTCTGGTACGTTTTAAGTTAAACTCAATTTTTTAGTTTAAACGTAAACAAGATGGCCACCTCCTACTTTTATATATTGTGCTCATGATGCTTGAGGGAATAATATAAAAAAAAAATCCTGCAGTAGATAGAAAAATAAATATGCAAAATCGGAACATTTTTTAATTTGTAACTTTTTTCTTGACGAGCAAACGTCTTTGCCTTTTCTCTAGCAACCCGGCCGGGTGACGACACAATGCCAATTCACGTAAAAAAATTCTCGGATCTCATTATAAAAATGAGGTAGGTACATATTCGCCTGCATAATAATTGTATAATAATAGTCATGATCTTTAAAAACATTCAAACCTTGAATTTTATCAGTTTTCTTTTATCCCAATCACATTTTTTATTGGGAGGACAGTAGAAAATAAATATTTTATGTAATCTGTAGGTAACGCAAAACGCAACGCAACTAAGCTACACATATAGTGTAACTTCTTGCCGCGTTATCCCCGAAGGGGTCGCATGTGGCGAGTTGAACCTATTTATTTTTACAGGTAAGGGCGAATTTAAATAGCGAATGAATGGGATATCCAGAGTCATAATAAAAGGAGAGCTTGTATGAAAAAGGTTATGGCTCTGGATGAAATGAAAGAAGTATGCAAGGATCGAAAGAAATGGCGGTTGATCTGTAATGCTGGCGGTTAAAGCTAAGGCTTTTAAATTTAAAAAATATGTGTTGTAGTTTTTTTAATTTTTTACTGTTTAATTGCTTAGAATTTATTTGTTTTATATATTTGATTGTATTAATTGCTTGTACTCCTTGACTGATTGGTTGGTATGCGGCTGACCACCCATACTGTAAAAAATGGTTCACTTTGCCAATGTCACCCCTGCTTCAGGGAATGTCGGCAAGAGTTGCAGGGCTTATGTTCATTTGAGATTGGGGTTTTTATATTGTAGGTCCACATGCAGCATGTGTAAGCGCGAAATTATGGATGTCTGCTTGTGGGAATGCATTTAATATGAATCTCAAATGATACATATCTTTGCAGCTTAGATTTAGATTTAGATTTAGGGGGCCGGCCTTACGCCAACCACTTCAGTTGAAGTGGGGGTTTCCCAGCTCCCGAGAGAGCTGGTACTCATTTCTTGTGAAGGCTGAGTAAACCTTGCCGGTATTTTTATTTTGGGGTTTGAAATAAACACCGAAACGGGAAATCATTTCTGACACCCTCGCGCTCGGTGGGATTTGAACCCGAGCTCACGGCATGGAATGCAAGCACTCTACCAACTGAGCTATCGACCGGACTCTGTAGGTATAAAATAATTTTATTTTTTCTCACATTCAGAAAGTGTGTTCCATTTTCAAATTTGTTTGACAGCCGAATGACCTTCACTTTTTTCTTTAAACAGTGCTGCCATCACATAAAAAATAATTATAATACGACAACGGAATCTTGATGGAAAAATGACAGTTAAAATTGAATTAATAACTATTATTTTTATTTGGCAAACACACAGATTGCTTCGTAGAAATTAAGTTAAAAAAAATCTCCCTTATTCAATACCATGTTAGATTGTTTTCTGTATAACATAACTTGAAGAAAATTGCACTGTTAGCAGAAACCTTCTATATTTGATGTAACTGATCTCAAGGCAGATACGGGATTCGCTAGATTGGCAATTTATTCTGTTGACATACTGCGCGGTACTCCCATACGAACAAATTGCTTATGTTAAGATTATAGATGTAGATGCGAAGGAGAGATCAGACGTCGTATCACCATTGCCAATAGTGCCATGTCTAAGCTGGACAAAATATGGAAAGACTGAGCATCGATATAAATAAATAAAAGATAAGAGCAACAACACCAATATAACGCTTGTCAGCAGTTTGGTCCACTCTATTTTTCTCTCTGCTGCTTTTCTCTCTGCAGACCGGTCTTTAGCTCAGTGGTAACACTGCGGACTCTGAATGGGAAGGCTGTGGGTTCGATTCCCGGCGGAGCACAAAAATATACCATTTATATTTTCAAATTTGCTCTTCGCCGGGTTAAACAATTCATTAAACCTTTACCAATGACCGGTCACCAAAGGTCCATCCAGCCTTATAGCAACTGGGTCTTGCTTGAGAATTGGCGCTTTGTAGCGACGATGATCAAGCTCGTAAAAAGGTCGATAGCTCAATTGGTAGAATGCTTGCATTCCATGCCGAGAGCAAGGGTTCGATCTCAAAGGTTTACTCAGCCTTCACAAGAAATGAGAACCAGCCCCCCAGGGAGCTGGGAAGCCCCCACTTCAACTGAAAGTGGTTGGTGGGAGGCCGGCCCCCTTACCTGTAAAAATAAATAGGTCCCGAAGCGCCCCATGCGATCCCTTCGGGGATAACGCAGGCAAGAAGTTACACTATATGTGTAGCTTAGTTGCGTTTTGCTACATCGTGGCTGAAAAACCTGCGACAGTGGTTTAACAAAAGCACCAAGTCCCCTGTTTCAAACTGCAGCATCCAAGGTCAATATGATGATCGCCGATCATTAATAGAAATGGCACCAAAAGAAGAAGTGAACAAGTAGGTACCCATCTACTTTTGTACTCTCATAAGCACAATCAAAGCAAAAAAGGGATAACAAAAGAGAGAAACCTCCTTCTTAAGGTGGAATAATGAGTTTGAAGATCTCCTTAAAACTGTTTACAGAGGCTGTTAGTTCATCCCTCCAGTATTAGTTCACTCTCCGTTCATCCTCGCACTAGTATTAGTTCATATCGCCTATTAGTTCATCCCACCCATTGTTAGTTCACCGTCCCCCCCGTATCAGTTCATCTTGCCTTAGTATTAGTTCGTATTTCCCCAATAATTCATCCCATCCAGGATAAGTTCATGCCTGGCCAGAAATAGGTGTTCACAACTACAGGATTTTTACACTTATGTAGTGTATTCTCTCGTAGAAACTAAGAAAAGAGGTGTATTTATCTGAGAAACCCATGTAAGCTTTATATGTCTTTATTGGTGCTATGGCCACGGCGGTCAAGACGCTTGTTCAGCTAGCGTATTTGGTTCAGATAACGTTGGTTCGAGCCACGGCTGGCCCCTTTGACCACAACATTGACCCTGGTTCAGATGTCGTTGCATGCACACAAGCTTCTGCTTTCGCATTAAGACAACTGGCCAGGCAAAATAGGTTGGTAAAGTGCATTCCTCTTCACAAATTTATTTTTACAAAACAATAAAAAAATATTCAGTTTAACCTCTAAGCCCTTAGGTATCGATATATTAGCTCGGTAATGACCGGTCCGTAGTCTAGTGGTTAGCGTTTCGGACGGTCGTGGGTTTGAATCTCGGAAGAATACAACAAACATACAATTTATATTTTAAAAACATGCTCTTCTCTGGGTTGAAAAATTCATATTCCTTTACCAAATTTTAAGGTCCAGCCAGCCTTACAGCACACCTGAGGCTTGCTTGAGAATTAGCGCTTTCTACCGTGATGACAAAACTCGCAGAGGGCATTTGAGGTATGATTCACACAAAAACAGAGCGCACCAAATATATCATCCTGATATTATTATTAGTTCATTCTTCCAGTATTAGTTCACATGTATCTCCCCATTAGGGTATTAGCTCATCTCTCCAGTATTAGTTCACCCCCTATTAATAGAACGTAGGCAGAGAGGGGGATGCTTTGGGGTAAGAGGAGATTAATAAAAACGTTTCTTGTGTAGCCATCCATCAGGCGGCGTTGCACTGTCAATATTAGAACAAAAAACTCTCAGTATAAAAAAACTCTGGAGTATAAAAAACTCTCGGTATAAATAAAAACTCTTGAGTATAAAATACCTTTCAGTATAAAAAAAAGACTCTTTAATACATAAAAAAACTCTCAGTATCAAAAAAAACTTTGGAGTATAAAAGATTTCATCATAAAAAACAGTTTAAATAAAAAAAACTCAGTATAAAAAAAAATCTTGAGTATAAAAAACTCAAAAAAAATATTTCCGACGAAAATGAATTAAACATATAGCTGTCAAGGTATCATCATTTTTAATATGTGTATATAGGCATTTTTATGGTAATCGACGTAAAATGAAATTCCAACGGATGTTTTTCGCCATTTTTTTCTCTCATAAATGATGAATTGAAATTCAGTTTGGATATTGATTATGGTAAAATATGATTTGATCATAAAAAAATAAGAAGTCTATGACTTAGTAACGTAAAACGTAAATAATCTGCACATAAAGTGTCACTTATTGATGCGTTATCCCTGATGGGGTCGCACGTGGAGAGTTGAACCAATTTATTTTTACAGGCAAGGGGGGCGGCCTTACGCCAACCACTTCAGTTGAAGGGGGGGTGTCCCAGCTCCCAAAGGGCCTGGTCCTCATTTCTTGTAAAGGATTAACACCATCTATTTGGAGAGTTATTTTATCATCGTAATAATAATAATAAATATATAACATTGTGTAAATACTAAAAAATCGTGTAAATAGAAAAATGTATGGAAGATACAACAGCGCCTCTAGTGAATGTTTTAGTTTTCATACATTTTCTTGTTTACGCAATGTTTTTAGTATTTATCATATTTGTACACTCGGGGTACATGTTCTCAACTCCGTTAGGGGATGATGGATTACCCCGAATGATCGCAAGGGTGTTACTAATTAATAATCTAACATATAACGCGTAAACTCTCCGTCAAATACGAGGCGATACTGCATTCCATCATTATTATATGGTAACAATAACACCGCCTCTAGTGAACGTTTTAGCTGCCATACATTTTTGGTGAAATGCTATGATACAGTTTTGCACTTAGCAACACGGCTGATTATAACAAGATATGATTAATGGCTGAGTTATTACAGATGGATGATTACAAAGGTTTCGATATTTAAAAAGTTTAACCTTTTCAATCACCTGAGACTTAGGCCCGGTATTTTCAAATTTACTAACTATTACTTTGACATTTTAAACTTTCACTAACACTTTAATGGTCGGTATCTAAATCTCTAAATCTAAATCTAAGCTGCAAAGATATGTATCATTTGAGATTCATATTAAATGCATTCCCACAAGCAGACATGCATAATTTCGCGCTTACACATGCCGCATGTGGACCTACAATATAAAAAGCCCAATCTCAAATGAACATAAGCCCTGCAACTCTTGCCGACCTTCCTTGAAGCAGGGGTGACATTGGCTAAATGAACCATTTTTTACAGTATGGGTGGTCAGCCGCATACCAACCTATCGGGTTAGGCCATGGTCTACAAGCAACGATAGGCGACCGAGGAGACAGCGAAGACCGCCACGTCGTTTTATGTAACTTGCCTTGAAAATGCCTTCTACTCGTAAAGGCGAAACGTCGGCAGATAAACAAGCTGCAACAATTCATTATTACTATGACTGTTACTCAAAATGCTTCAATTCGAGCTAAGAGCGTTATATAGCCTAAACCTGTCGTTTTTCTTTCTTAAACTATATGGTCTTAGTATTGACACGTAGAACATATTCATATTTAATGCTTGTCCACAAACAGACACGAGTGTAAGTTCACGCTAAGCTGCATGTGTACATACAAAATAAACCAAGCCTCACAAGAACATAAACTTTGCGAATCCTTCCGCCTTCCTCATTAAACCGGGCGGCATTGGAAAAAGTGAACCCATTTTTTACAGCATGGGGGTCAGTCTCACACCAAGCTATTAGTTAAGGTTCACAAAAAAATATAAAATTATATGTAATTAAAAAACATAATACACTTTATGTTTTTTTAAGTACCTAACGTTATAAAATATGGATGAAATATAGTTGGAGGGCCCCCTTGGATGGTGGTAATTTAATATATTAATCATGATAGATGGCTCGCCATTATTTCACATTATTATCAACGCAGGTTCAGCCTTCAACCCTTTCTTTGTGTCGCGGCGTTCATGCAGGCACCATCATGACTTGCATTTTCTAACAATTTGGTAGAATAATTGTACAAGGGAAAGTTCAAGGAAGACAAAAAGCTGGAAGACGATAAGCTAGAAGATGAAGAGCTTGCAGACGAAGAGTTTGAAGGTGAAGAGCTTGAAGATGAAGAGTTGGAAGACCAAGCGCTTGAAAATGAAGCTTGAAGACGAAGCTTGAAGACGAAGAGCTTGAAGACGAAGAGTTTGAAGACGAAGAGTTTGTAGATGAAGAGCTTGAAGATAAAGAGCTTAAACACGAAGAGCTTGGAGACGAAGACTTCGACGAAGAACTTCGAAGACAAAGACCTGGAATACAAAGAGTTTGAACACGAAGAATTTAAAGATGGTATAGCACTTGACTAAGGAAAATGCACCTACATGACTAGATTCGTTGCACCATTCACTCTCTTTTTACGGCATCTGCACAATCAATCTTTCCTTGACTTATAAGTTGGTATGAGGCTGCCCACCCATCCTGTAAAAAATGGTTCACTTTGCCAATGTGTCACCCGTGTTTCAGGGGAGGTTGGCCAAAGTTGCAGGGTGTGTGTTCATTTGAGTTTTGGATTTTAATTTTCAAGTGCACGTTTCCATACCTACTCCTACTCGTGTCTGCTGTTTTTTAAATGTTAATTTACCTTTACAACTTGGATAATAGACGCTTGAAATGGTTCTTACATCATTCCAGATTGGGTCTGACTCCTGACAGTAACGTCTGGATTGGCGCCTGGTGGATCGGCTTCCTCCTCTCAGCACTGTTGTGCTTTACAATATCTCTTCCGCTGATGGCATTTCCTCCTGCTTTACCTGGTAGGTACCTTTTATTGTTATATCTATTTAACAGAAGTAAACAACAGGGTACAAGTCTGCAGGGGCTTTGGCCACCCCCAGCGGAAAGACGACATAGTCACATTAACAACTTCATTTCATTAGTCAACGAGAAAATGTTAAAATGATTGGTAGGTACAAAATAATCGTATTATTATCTACAGCAAAAAAGTGTTCCATTTTCAAATTATTTTGACAGTTGAGTGATGTTCACTTTTTTGATAGCATTATTGCCATTATAAAAAATAGCATGTAAACAATGAACGTCTATGTACGTAGGTAGGTATCTACCTTTTTCCCAGTTCGTAGAATATGACACTATGACAGCCATAAATAAATATCTATTTTTGCGCTACAATGCTGATTGAAGAAAAGTGAAAAATATTGCCTACCGAATTTTCTTTGTAAAACAGTTTTCTCATAAAACATTTAATTAGCTTAGATCTATGTATTATAACATCAAATATTAATCTAGAGAAGCTGTGTGGCATTTCTCATATTTAATTAAAACTACGGGTCATTTATTTTACAAAAAATATTTTCTCACTTTCGGTTCCCACAGAGTTTTACATTGAACAGTACGACCGTTGATTTATATCTGTCTCTACAGGGGATTTTGGTCCTTATTTATACAAATTGTTAAGATCATTCTCGAAACGTGGAGAATCATTACATACCATCTTGCTGGATTTCACCAGAATAATTGATACAACACTTAGGTACTTAATTAATCTTGAACAAATACTTAAGTACAAATTATTGTTAAATATCTACCTAAGCTTTTACTTATTTCTAGAGATTTCATAGACTTATTAAAGTTATTATTTAAACTAACACACACAAACCAAACACAATCTTGCATATTCCTAACAATATAAATTACTCATGCATATTTTACAAACAATGAAGTACACATATTGGCATATACATTATGTGCTCACCTGGCCTGGTTGCTATTTTGTTATTAATTGAATGGAATATCCAGAGTCGTAATAAAAGGAGAGCTTGTATGAAAAAGGTTATGACTCTGGATGAAATGAAATAAGTATGTAAGGACAGAAATAAATGGCTTTTGATCTGTAATGTTGGCGGCTAGGGCTGGGGTTTTTCTATTTTTTTAAATCTTAAATTAGTCTTTTGTATTCATACAATGTAAATCCCCAATGTTACATACCTTTGAAACTTAGATTAGATTAGATTAGATTGCTTAGGACAGCAGCCCCAAACATGATTGCCGTATGATCGCCGAGAAAAAAGTTTCAAATTCAAGAATGTTCCGACCTCTTCCGTTTAAGATTCATCTTGGATTTGCAGGTTCAGCAGAGCTTCAGAAGGAGAAAGTGTCGGAAGCGTACGACGGCGACGCCAGCCGCACAGAGGCCTTCACCAAAGTGCGGGAGCTGCCCCGGGCCTTCCTGGTGCTCATGAAGAACCCCACCTTCTGCTTCCTGAACCTGGCCGGGGCCACGGAGGGGATGCTGCTGTCAGGGTTTGCTGCCTTCCTGCCAAAGCTGATAGAAAACCAGTTCAGCATCACGGCATCCTGGGCCGCCATACTGATGGGTAATATATCTATAATCTAAGCTGAACAGATATTGTTAAGATTTACTTTGGGTTCTATCTAATAAATCTTTAAGAAAGCCACCACATCGCTTTGATAACTCGCCTTGAGAATGCTTTCTGCTTGTGAAAGCGCAACGTCGGAACATAAAAAAAGCTGCATGGTCTAACACGGAAAACCACAAAAACAATTTGTTATAATTTACTGTAAGAACTCAAAATTAATAACACTTTTTGGATATGAGACAATTTGTTATGCGAGAACTTTAATTATTCTCAATGTTTCTCTGGCATTGTAGTCTTTGTGCAGAAAGGGTGCCTCCTGCCATCAAGAATAATGTTTTCCCAGAGTTTTCCCAGAGTGGTTCGTCTAATACCCGCAAAAATTTGAATCCTGTGCGCGAGACTCCTTTGATTTCACAGACTTTTGTTGTGGTGCCGCAGAGGTGTTGATGTCTGATGATCTCCTGATCTTTTGTAGCAAGGCTGTTAGCTGCCTAATGTTGTGTTGTGTGTTGCGTTGACTTTGTTTTGAGACACTGCAAGGAAGTGGCGATTGATATGTGTTTTCAATATGACAAGCTTAAATTGGGTTGGGAACACTGATCCCGGTAACTTGTTCCATAAACAGGCAGATTACCAAAGGAATGAATCACCAAGACTTGTGAAAACACCAAGTTCTTATAGTTTTGATATTGACTGCAAAGAGATGAATGCGAGCTGTTCCACGAGTTGCTCTTATTAATCATTAATGTATATCCCGACCGAAATCAGCTCAAATTTAATTTTCTATTCAACAGGGCCGTTCACCTTTTAAAGTTGAAAAGTTCTTGATGAACTATAATCTGTTGATAAATGAACGTAAAATAAATAAAGTCGAAGTATTTGGACAAGTTAAAGGGAGAAATGATGTCTGTCATGCACCCTCTGCTGTTCTTAGCCATTTCAGCCTTCTGGTTTGGTGTTGGCCTGTGACTAAAACTTGCTTTTGAAAGTTGGAAAAAAAGTTGCCTAACTATTTTCCAAAACCAATGGTCGCCCCTGCTATTCAATCAATAAATGTATAATGTTTTCCGACCTTGTTTTATACCTTGTGTGGTGTGGTGTTCCAGGCATGGTGACTGTGCCTGCAGGAGGAGGCGGCACCTTCCTGGGCGGCTACCTGGTGAAGCGCCTCCAGCTGCAGTGCGCTGGCATCATCCGTCTCTGCGTGTGGTCCACCTTCCTCACCGTGCTCTTCTCCGGCGGCTTCATCCTCTCCTGCCCCAATCTGGCCTTTGCGGGCCTCACGCAGCCGTACGGGCACAACACAAACAAAGCAATGTACGCACACATCATCCCCCCAGTGTTTGTTAGGTTTTTTCCACCATTTGATTCAAAGATGAGCTTTCCATGAAATTGTCTAAGAATCACATGCTACACAATCTTAGCTACAAAAAACATAAAACACGATAGTGTGAGAGTTTTTTTAAATATTTTAAAAATCAATTTCCAGTTTTCATAAGACACATTGGTCCAGTACACATCCAAACATTGCTCATGTGAAATTATCTTTGATGGACATAAAACAAACAAGCACTAAGAGGACGACATTTCTATGATATTGTTGTGATTTTCACGGGTGCAATTTATTAAACTGCGGTGATTTATTTTACACAATTTTATTTCAGATGCGGTTCACATACAGAGTCACTTTGCACCTGTACAACACAACTGTCAGTTGAGTTCTAAAGCTGCAGAGTTTTGGCTCTTATTTTATAGCAAGAATAAGGGATCATTCTCAAATTATTGAGAATTGGTTCATATGAAACTTTACTAGAACATCTGACCAAACACAAAAAATAAGAACCAGCCCCCTCAGAAGTTGGGAAACCCCCACTATAACTGGCGTAGTTAGCATGAGGCCAACCCTCTTACCTATAAAAATAAATAGATCTCGATTCGCCACATGCGACCCTTTCGGGAATAACGCAAACAAGAACAGCTTATAGCAACTGAGTCTTGCTTGAGAATTGGCGCTTTCTATAGCAACGACCAAGCTCGCAGAGGGCTCTTGAGGTGTGATACACACAAAAACAGCGTTCACCAAATAAATCATCCTAATATTATTTATTATTAAGAAGTTACACTATATGTGTAGCGTAGTTTCGTTGCATTTTACTTCACCTTACTTGCATTACTACAATCATTGAATTGTTTTTGTTTATACTTTCAGGCAGACGATAAGCCTGGATTCCTCGTGCAACCAGGGCTGCTCCTGCAGCAGATCGGTGTTTGATCCTGTGTGCGGCATAGACGGCATCATGTACTACTCGCCGTGCTACGCGGGCTGCTCCAAGGAAACCAGCGTGCAGGGCTCCACGGCATACAATGAATGCACGTGCATCAAGCCAGCGTTAAAACTGCAAATCCAAGCAGAACGTTCCAATAAAACGGCAAACGGATTGAATAAGAATGTGACTGCGCCGATGAGCTATGAATACAGCAGTTCAAATGTCCCATACGAAGCCATAAACACAATGTGCGACTCGGGATGCTCATATTTGTACGTGTTCCTGATACTGATATTCTTCACGATGCTTTTCACGTTTATAACGACGATGCCAGCACTCTCAGCGACTTTGAGGTAATTTGACTTTAGGCGTGTGGACAGAATGATTGAAAAAATGAATAGACTGACAAAGAATGTATAAAGAGGAAGTGTGAAAGGAAAAATAGGTAAAATTCTAATTCCAAAAGACCCTAGTCCTAGCTGCCAACATTATAGACCAACCACCATTTCTTTCTATCCTTACATACATATAAGTAATTGAAGACATTTAACTGTATAAAACCAATAACTTCTTCTTTCATTTCACTCTCATTTTATTGTGACTCTGGATATTCCATTCATTCGCTATTTCAGGAATTTTGTCCATCCATACCTTTCTCGGTCTTCCTCTACCACGACATCCATCTATTCTTTGGGCATACTCTCCATATGCCCAAATCATCTTAGCAAACTTGTTTTAATCTTCACTTTCTCTTGCACCACATTCTTCTCTCACAAGATCATTCCTCATCATATCACTCTGTTTTTCCCCAATCATACTTCTTAGAAAGTTCATTTCAACATTAATATCACATGCTAAACCCTTCGGGAGAACGCGGCAAGAAGTTGCACTATTTGCGTTTTTGCGCTTAAACAATCTCTCCTCTTATTATTACTCTAGATATTATTATGACTCTAGAACTGAAATCCATGTGAATGTTTCAGATGTGTCCGTGATGACCAGCGTTCCTTTGCCCTGGGCATCCAGTGGATCAAGGTCCGCCTGCTGGGCACCATCCCTGCTCCGCTGATATTTGGGATTCTGATAGACGAGTCTTGCTTGCTGTGGCAGCAGTCGTGCGACGGCAAAGGCGCCTGCTTAGTCTACAATAACATGTTCATGAGCAGGTCATTATGCTACACTATTTTTTTCAAATTAATTTTTATTTTAGAATTTAGGGTTTGTAATTGTTGTCCTTAATAAAAAAGAGAACAAAGAACTTCTTAGTTGCATTTCCATGTGTACAAAAAAAACTTGGGGCGGATGTTGAAATGTTTCTAGAAAGGTGGCAGCATTGCCCCGTGGGGCCGTGTGTACTATGCCCAAAGCAGTCCGAACAGAGATGCATGTGGTATAAATCTTATGATCAATAAAATTGATGATTTTTTAAGGAAAAAGGCATAATTTTAAGACATTATGGCATGAGCTATAATTAGTTGTTAAAACTCGAAATGGAGAAAGAAAGAGGACATAAAATTTGACACGTAAAAGCATGTTTTGTATAACTACACAACTGCAACGTTTGACAGTACGGAGACAAATGTAGTCAATAGTATTTATCAATGCAGTACCTAAGTTAGTTTCTGGTTCTCTATGTTATTACTCAATGGTCCCACCTCACAAGAGTACGTCTAATTGATCCAGACGTTCTCTCAAATATATTTGAAAAAATTAAACAAAACAATTATCAATATTTTCAGATACATGTTGGCGCTAGCTCTGATAGTAAAAGCGGGTTCCCTCCTCTTCTTCTTCCTGGCTTGGTGGTTCTACAAGGCGCCGCAGCAGAACAAGATGGCCGCCGGGGGCAAGCCGGCTGTTAGCTCACTTCAGGCCGATGCCAGGCCAAATAACCACGGCCACTACAACGGCTGCGTGGTGAACGACAACAATATCAGTGAACACTTGTAGTGGGACTGTGTCGTGGTACCAAATAAGTAACTGTACAGAAAAATATAACTGATTATTTAAGAGTTAATGTAACCTTTGGGCTGATTGTTTCAACATTAACCCGGTAAAATTCATATTCAATGCATGCCCACAAACATACATATGTAATGATATAGTTTTTCTTGAGTTAGACCATGTTCTATTTGCAGTAATTTTGTATGCCGACGTTTCATTCCGTTGAGCGGGGAACATCTTCAAGGCTCGAAGCGGCGGGAGACCTTTATCCTCCGTTTACTTTTGGCTACTGGCTGGCTGCTCATAGGGAATGAAACGTCGGCAGACAAAATTACTGCAAGTAGAACATGGTCTAACCTAATGATACTCAACCTTTTTTGTTTTCAGGCCACATTGAAATATTTCAAAATCTACGCGAGCCGCGACACTATACTGGTATAACCAAAATATGTCATTGAGGGGGGGGGGGGGAATTACGCAAATAAATCATCCGAAAAGTTGCCTCTCTACAAAAAAAAAATTTTCATGCCTCCCCTTAAATAAAAAAAATATTTATATTAGGATGATTTATTTGGTGAGCGCTGCTTTTGTGGGTATCACACCTTAGGAGCCCTCTGCTAGCTTGGTCGTCGCTGTAGTAAGCGTCAATTCTCAAGCAAGACCCAGTTGTTGTAAGGTTGGATGGACCTTTCAGTGACCGTTCTTTGGTAAAGGTTTATGAATTTTTCAACCCAGCGAAGAACACATTTGGAAATATTTTTTTTTTTTTTTTTTTTTATTATTTAATATAAGACATTTTAATTACATACATTACATTTTTCAAACTTATTTCTATTACATAGTATTCATTTGTTTTATATGCTATACCTCACCAAAAAGAGTCAAAGCTCTTGTGTGTGGTGAGGGATTCACAATTAATTTAGTCAATATGAATGAAGAGATCTGATATGTGGAGAAATCAAATTAAAATAAAAAAACTGTATAATAAACAAAAGCAAATATATAAACATAGATAATATAGGCAAGTAGGTACCAAAGTATAATAAATAAAAACATACATACATATGATTTATAGAGGTCTACTAATGACAAAAAAACAATACAAGGCACATGCAATAATATCAATTGGTATACAAATCTAATATTTTTCGAAATGTTTTTTAAGTTTATTTTTAAATACATGATAATCTTTTATATTTTTTAGTTCAGTCCGTAATTTATTAAAGTTTGTTACACCAACATAAATGAAGCTATTTTGATAATGTTTTGTGTCAAATTTTGACATTTTGAGGTTATGTTTGTATCTTGTTGAATGATTTGTTTCTAATTTTAATTGTTGTTTTTCCTTTAATATTTGCAATATGGCGTTTTTTTTAAAAATGATATCTACTGAGGGAACTTTAAATATTTTAAATACTAATTCAGTCGGGTAATTCGATGGTTTTTTTAAAATTATCTTAATGATTAATTTTTGAATTATTTTTACAGGGTTTAATGTGTTTAAGTATGACCCTCCCCATCCTATAATGCCGTACTGTAATATAGATTGCACAATTGCGTAGTAGACTCTTTTTAAGTTATCTATTCCGAGTATATTTCTAAGTCTTATAAATATGTATATGCACTTTCTGATTCGTTTTATCAGTTTACTAGTATGTTCTTTCCATTTCAATTTACTATCTATGTCAACGCCTAAATATCTTGTAGTATCTGTTTGCTTTAGTATTGAGCAGGTTAGATTACAATTCGTTTTATTACATTTATTTTGTTGATGAATAAATACGTTTAAATTTAGATTTAATTTATTTTCATTAATAGAGAACGGGACAATGTAAGTTTTTATATAAATGGTAGGTATATTTTGTGCTCCGCCGCGATTCGAATCCAGGACCTTCCATTTACGAGTCGAAAGTGTTTCCACTGGACTACGGACCAGTCCCACATTCTACGTCCTACGAAATATAGCATGCCAGATTTTGTAAATCACGTCGGCGGGCCGCACAGAAAAGCTTGCCGTGCCGCAGGTTGAGTATGGCTGGTCTAACCCAAGAAAAACGATATTATTGAACACCGACCATGAAAGTGAAAATTTAAAACTTTATTTAGACATATGTAAGTTTGCGCTCACAAATGCTGCATATGTACCTACTTGCAACTTAAAAAATCTTACCTCACACGAACATGCAACCTGCTCTGCAACAGGGGTGACATTCGCAAAGTGAATCATTTTTTACAGTATGGGTGGTCAGCCTCATAACATCTAATGATTGTAATTCAAATATTGTTTAAAGTTGAACAAACATCTTGTAGAAATGTAGTGTATTTTGTTTAGTGAAAAATCCCAGTGGTTCCCAACCTGGGTGAAAAATGATTTTCATTTTGGCATACGGGGGTGACAGGTTTATCTATTTACGCATAAAGGGGGATGGGCAAAAACTGGTTGGGATACACTGCCCTGCGCTATGTTGAAACCATCAGCCTGTATAATGGGACAATACATTTTATAAGCATTTACAAAAATTGTGTTGCGAGTTTTCTTACGTAGAGGAATAGATTTGTAGATATGTTAGATTGGTAAGACCTACATATTTATGTTGCCATAATAACAGGTTAAAAATATCACACAACTGTTTCTTCACCCTTGCAATGTCCGGTCAATAGCTCAGTTGGTAGAATGCTTGCATTCTTCGGGTTCGAATCCCAGCGAGGGTGCCAGAAATGATTTCCCATTTCGGTGTTTATTTCAAACCCCAAAATAAAATACCGGCAAGGTTTACTCAGCCTTCACAAGAAATGAGTACCAGCCCCCTCGGGAGCTGGGAAACCCCCATTCAACTGAAGTCGTTGGCGTAAGGCTGGCCCCCTTACCTGTAAAAATAATTGCCACATACGAAACCCGTCGGGGATAAGGCGGCAAGAAGTTACACTGTTTGTGTAGCTTAGTTGCGATTTTTTTTGTAATACATGCAGCTGTAAAGTAATGTAGCATTGAAATATTAACATCACGTCAACGACGTTAGCCATGTTGAAAGCACCGGTTCCCATAGATCACCGAAGTTAAGCAACATTGGGCGCGGACAGTACTTGGATGGGTGACCGCTCAGGTACACCGCGTGTCGTTGGCATCTTGGACCGGTCCGTAGTCCGTAGTGGCAACACTTCGGACTCGTAAATGGAAGGTTGTGGATTCGGATCCCGGCGGAGCACAAAAATATACCATTTATATTTCGAATGTGCTCTTCGCTGGGTTGAAAAATTCATAAAAACCTTTACCAATGACCGGTCACCAAAGGTCAATCCAGCCTTACAGCAACTAGGGTCTTGCTTGAGTATTGGCGCTTTGTAGCGACGACCAAGCTCGTACCCCTCTGCGGCACTACAACAAGTGTCATAGACCCCTAGAGTCTTTAGAATCTAGGGAGTCTCCCGCACAGGATTTCTTAAAAAAAAAAAAAAAATCATGCACACCAGTTTTAAACATTTCTTTAACTTTACTCGATTGTGTATAATCTATAATCTGAGTTGCAAAGATATATTAACATTTAAATTCATATTAAATGCATGCCCGCAAACAGTCACATTGTTTCAGTTTGCATTTAGAAATGCTGCATGTGTACTTACAAATTAAAATTTAAACCTCAACTGAACATAGTCCCTGCAACTGTTGCCGACCTTTCCTGAAACAGGGGTAAAATTGTCAAAAAAAAATACAGGATGGGTGGTCAGCCTCATATCAACCATAACTCATAAGTCATGGATTGTAAGTAGAAAAATTTATGGAAACTTAATCACTCACAGGGGTGCTGTCGTATCTTCTGTACAGTTTTATATTCACACAATCGAGGACAGTTCTGGGGACAATTTTTTTTATCACCACAAAAATCCATAAATAAA
The DNA here is from genome assembly GCA_951799405.1 of Agapetus fuscipes. Classification (NCBI taxonomy): domain Eukaryota; kingdom Metazoa; phylum Arthropoda; class Insecta; order Trichoptera; family Glossosomatidae; genus Agapetus; species Agapetus fuscipes. The sequence goes on along the minus strand of OX637349.1, from coordinate 15,190,162 downwards.
GTTGTTTATGTAACTATTTGACCTAGCCAGAAACAGGTATTGACAATATCAAGTAATAGTTCATTATTTAATATTTTAATGAATTATTAATTAACAATTTATCCAAAGGCATCTGTTGAACCATGGTCAAAGCTATTGTTGATAGGGCACGGCGCAGGCGGGGTTCGAACTTGCACTTGTTTCAATAATGCTAAATCGAGTGCCGACGCCTTATCCCCTTGATCATATCGGTAACAATATCTTAGAACATTCCAAGCATGTTTTGTCGGCACATTTTATGTACAGCAATCTATGTACGGTGTTATTCTCACACAGAAGCAAATCCATAGCTCAACCGCCATCTAATGTGAATTTTCCATACAAAAAAATGATTATTCACGCATCAGCTATGGATTATATGAGTCGTATAACTGCAAACGCCGTCATCTCCAAAATTTATGATTTTTGAGATAATAATTGAATTTGATTCTGCGCAGTGTAACAAATCATTTCCTGTGTGCGATATAATGTAAACCTCACTTAATCCTTCGCAATTTTAATTAAAAAAATATGATTTCGTGCAAACGCCGTCATCTCCAACTGGTGTTGTCGTTTTACAAGTTTATTTTTCTCAAAATCATCGCGTAAGGAGTTGACGGTGTTTGCATTTATACGACTCATTTGTGATGTGAATAACCCCGATAGTATTTATTTATCAATGACTGAATGTGATATCTTTAAGTTATTATAAATTGTAATTTTAGTGCATTATTGTTTTATTTTTATATTTATACTTAAACTAATCATAATTAATTAAGATTTGTACAAACTTAAAGTAAAATATAGCGTCAGAATCTCCACTAATCCCCTTAGGTGATTAAACAGCTGCCCATCTTAATATACATTGGAACACATTACACGCATAAGGAAACCAAAACCCTTGTGACTGCGCTTGTACTTTCAAGGCTTGATTATTGTAATGGAATATACAGTGGCCTACCGTGTTTGCAGTTGAACAGACTTCAATCCGTGCTCAATATGGGAGCACGTCTAATATAGGTATAATATAAAAATTAGTGCTTCCATTACCCCTACATTAAGAGACCAGTTTCACTGGCTTAAAATTGGGGAAAGGATTGAGTATATATATATATATATCAGGCTTATTTATTTTTAATTGCACATGATAAGAGAGCGCCGTTTTTGTGTGTGTCACACCTCAAGGGCCCTCTCCGATCACGGATAAGACTTTTTGAAAAGGTGCGTCTTGAGAGCTCCGCGAAATATGCCCATAGATTTGGAGTTCCTCACTCCGGGTGGCAGTCTGTTCCACTCCACCGGACCCGCAACACAGAAAGCACGGTCTCCAAAATTTGTACGGATCTGACGGTGCGGCTGAACCAAATTGATTGCACCATCGCCCGCAGATCTGAGTGTCTGCCTCCTCACACCCATCTCAACAGGCGAAATCATGTCAGTCAGATAAGGTGGAGCCACGCCATTGATGGCTTTATATACCATCAGACAAACACGGTAGACCACCCTCTCCGGGAAACGAAGCCAGTGTAGTTTTTTTAACAGCGGAGTGATGTGAGCGAATTTGGATATCCCGAATATGAGCCTTGCTGCTGAATTTAACACGGATTGAAAGCGGTTGAAATGCTTCTTTGGCTGCCCACTATAAAGCGTCGAGCAATAATCAATCCGAGACATCACAAACGCACTCACCAGGGTCTTAACCGCATCTGACGGAAGACACTTTCTAATCGCCTTTATTTGGCGCAGTGAAAAAAAGGAGGAAGCTATTGTGGCATCTATTTGCCTTTCCAATGTCAGGTTCCGATCCAGTAAGATTCCTAGAAGTCTCACCGAATCGGAAGGCTGGATCAGCTTACCTCCTATAGAGAGTGCTACCCCGTTGACCAATAGATGGTCGCGCCTAGATGTTGCTGCCCAGAGTATCTCCATATATGGTCTAGATATGCTCAAACCCTCCTCGTACCCGTCCTGTATGTATGTGTCAGAAGGACCCACAGCACATGGACGCTCATGCAAAGCTATATATTTTCTCAAGTGGCGAAAGGCCTTCCCGTGAAGTGAAAGCAACGGCACGACAAAACAAGAACCTCTAGGTCAGAGGCGTGCCCATGACTCTAAAAGTAAATGGTTCGATGTTACTGAAGCTAATAGCATACCTCGGGTGGCACTCCTTGTGGGATTGTTGGCAGTCTGTTCCATTGTGGCAGTCTGTTCCACTCCACCGGACCCGCAACACAGAAAGCACGGTCTCCAAAATTTGTACGGATCTGACGGTGCGGCTGAACCAAATTGATTGCACCATCGCCCGCAGATCTGAGTGTCTGCCTCCTCACACCCATCTCAACAGGCGAAATCATGTCAGTCAGATAAGGTGGAGCCACGCCATTGATGGCTTTATATACCATCAGACAAACACGGTAGACCACCCTCTCCGGGAAACGAAGCCAGTGTAGTTTTTTTAACAGCGGAGTGATGTGAGCGAATTTGGATATCCCGAATATGAGCCTTGCTGCTGAATTTAACACGGATTGAAAGCGGTTGAAATGCTTCTTTGGCTGCCCACTATAAAGCGTCGAGCAATAATCAATCCGAGACATCACAAACGCACTCACCAGGGTCTTAACCGCATCTGACGGAAGACACTTTCTAATCGCCTTTATTTGGCGCAGTGAAAAAAAGGAGGAAGCTATTGTGGCATCTATTTGCCTTTCCAATGTCAGGTTCCGATCCAGTAAGATTCCTAGAAGTCTCACCGAATCGGAAGGCTGGATCAGCTTACCTCCTATAGAGAGTGCTACCCCGTTGACCAATAGATGGTCGCGCCTAGATGTTGCTGCCCAGAGTATCTCCATATATGGTCTAGATATGCTCAAACCCTCCTCGTACCCGTCCTGTATGTATGTGTCAGAAGGACCCACAGCACATGGACGCTCATGCAAAGCTATATATTTTCTCAAGTGGCGAAAGGCCTTCCCGTGAAGTGAAAGCAACGGCACGACAAAACAAGAACCTCTAGGTCAGAGGCGTGCCCATGACTCTAAAAGTAAATGGTTCGATGTTACTGAAGCTAATAGCATACCTCGGGTGGCACTCCTTGTGGGATTGTTGGCAGTCTGTTCCATTGTGGCAGTCTGTTCCACTCCACCGGACCCGCAACACAGAAAGCACGGTCTCCAAAATTTGTACGGATCTGACGGTGCGGCTGAACCAAATTGATTGCACCATCGCCCGCAGATCTGAGTGTCTGCCTCCTCACACCCATCTCAACAGGCGAAATCATGTCAGTCAGATAAGGTGGAGCCACGCCATTGATGGCTTTATATACCATCAGACAAACACGGTAGACCACCCTCTCCGGGAAACGAAGCCAGTGTAGTTTTTTTAACAGCGGAGTGATGTGAGCGAATTTGGATATCCCGAATATGAGCCTTGCTGCTGAATTTAACACGGATTGAAAGCGGTTGAAATGCTTCTTTGGCTGCCCACTATAAAGCGTCGAGCAATAATCAATCCGAGACATCACAAACGCACTCACCAGGGTCTTAACCGCATCTGACGGAAGACACTTTCTAATCGCCTTTATTTGGCGCAGTGAAAAAAAGGAGGAAGCTATTGTGGCATCTATTTGCCTTTCCAATGTCAGGTTCCGATCCAGTAAGATTCCTAGAAGTCTCACCGAATCGGAAGGCTGGATCAGCTTACCTCCTATAGAGAGTGCTACCCCGTTGACCAATAGATGGTCGCGCCTAGATGTTGCTGCCCAGAGTATCTCCATATATGGTCTAGATATGCTCAAACCCTCCTCGTACCCGTCCTGTATGTATGTGTCAGAAGGACCCACAGCACATGGACGCTCATGCAAAGCTATATATTTTCTCAAGTGGCGAAAGGCCTTCCCGTGAAGTGAAAGCAACGGCACGACAAAACAAGAACCTCTAGGTCAGAGGCGTGCCCATGACTCTAAAAGTAAATGGTTCGATGTTACTGAAGCTAATAGCATACCTCGGGTGGCACTCCTTGTGGGATTGTTGCTAGATCACGAGTAGCGTGAATAATGATACACATAATACGAAATAATAATAATTTAAGTCTAAGGACAGGATTACTGTGAATCCGCTGCGGATGCAGCTTGGCAAAATGAAGCGCAAAATCGCTCAAAAGCGGAGAAATTTGATTTTGTAGCAACAAAGTCTGCGTAACCGACTGGGCCAATGGCCGGCCGTACTGCAGCAAGGAGCGCAACCCGATCAGAGTGTCGCAATGGACAGTACCATAATATATGAGGCACGTCCTGAGAGCTGGCGCCGCAAGGGCACTCTGCTGATAAGATGGATGGGATACCCAGCTGGTGTAGTTTGGCTTTAAAGTTTCCGTGGCCAGTTAAAAACTGGCTGGTAAAGTGGTTCGGGACAAGCCACTTTGCAGCCAAGCGCTGCTCGACGGAGGGGAAAAAAGAGTACAATATGTTGTTTTCCGAACTATTCCACTCTCGCTGCCATTGCCGTGTCGCGAGGGAAAAAAGAGTGTCTTTAACGGCTTGCGTTACGCGCCCCACGGGAGGTTCGACAATTGTGGCGTCGATCGCCGCCGAAAGGCCGCGTCTGAGAAGACCGAAGGCAGCTGAGAGTTGTAGCTGGAGATCTAGTGGGAAGACCCCCGCTAAGACTGGAAGAGCCACAGTGGAGGTCGTTCTATACGCTTTAGTCATTAGTAACAGAGCCCGTCTCTGACCAGAAAGAACTGCGCGGCGCGTGTTGCCTGAAAGGCACTTGTCCGCCCAGCATATTGACGCGTACGCAGCAATACCTAGGAAGACTGAGTCATAAAGGATCCGAAGAGCGCGGCCTTGCAGGCCCCACTTTACGCGCGATAGACGGGCGACCTTTCCGTAGGCATTGCTACCTCGGATAGTGATCGCTTTGGCGTGCTGAGTGAAGCTCAGTTTGGTGTCTAACTTGACTCCAAGATACACCACAGATTGCGAAATTTTTACACGGGTTCCCTGAAAATCTATTATTGGGGGGCGCTTTGTATCGAGTTTACCCTTGAGGAGGATAGCTTCGGTCTTGTGCGGAGCAAAAACAAGCTTGTTCCTGTCTCCCCAGTCAGCAATAGACTGAAGAGATGATCTCGACAGTTTCTCGATCTCGGAACGAGATTTACATACCTTCTACTGTCAGAAGGGCGTCATCTGCGTAGGCTCTCACCTCGCAGCCTGGGGGCAAAAGGAGCGACAGAAGGTCGTCAAACAGGATGTTCCAGAGGAGTGGTCCAAGAACAGAACCCTGGGGACATCCCCTGGATACATCCCTTTCTATGATTGTGGGGCCTGCGTCAATTATTACGCGGCGGTCTGAGAAATAGGATTGAATACAGCTATATAAGTTGGATGGTATGTTGTGAAGCCTAAGCTTCGCTAGTCTGTTTAACTGTCTTTTAAACAACACAGTGTGTTGCCCCGCGGTATATTTCAGAGCTTTGTGTGATGGACACAGTGGAGGGTAAGCGGCTGGCATAAATATCTGCAAATAAGTAGTACCTGTGAATAAATTGATTGTTCCAAAACGCAAAGTATTTAGATCATGCCTTTTGCATCGCCGGCCCAAAACTATAAAAGAAAAAGTAAAATTGATCTGTTAAGAATTTCAACATTATAAATTGAGTTGCAGAAAGAAAGCATAAAATTATGTTTATACTGACATTTTGTAAAAAACATATTGTTTAGAATGTTCTCATATAAAATCACATGGGACCATTGACTTATGATATCTGAGGACTAGAAACTATTTTATTGAAAATATACACTGTATACTTTTCAACTTACTTAACCGCAAATCGTCCTTCTTTAGAAAGAGAACAAACATCTTTACAGTGTCATTTCACTGTAAACAAAAAAACTTGCGTGAAGGAAAAAAATCTTTCCATAAATTTGGTAACTTTGAAACTCACACCTGCGCGAACATTGTCATCATCATCATCATTGGCACGACAACCCGGGGTGGGTCTTGGTCTCCCTCATCAACCGCTGCCAGCGCTGTCTTTCCAACGTTTTCCTCCTCCAGTCCCATATTCCCACTGCACGGCATTCCGCCACCACCAACCAGCCATTTTGCTCGTATCTTTCCCACTGTCCTGCGTCCCTCTGGGTTTGTCATCACAATCGTCTTCTCCAGGCTCCGATGGTCCATTCGCTGAATGTGTCCCAGCCAATGCAGTCTGTTGACCTTTATTGAGCGGATCACATCAGCGTCCTGGTACAGCTTATACAATTCGGAGTTATATCTTCTTCGCCATATGTTTCTGTCTTTTATTAGACTTTTTTTGTGTTTTCTCTCATGGGAAATAGGATAAGAGGTGCATTTATCTGACAAACCCATGTTAGCTTAATATGTCTATATTATAGCTCAATGCATGGGACAATTTACTTTTAATTAAGGAAACAATGTAGATTATGTGTGATCATTTTTACAGATTTGTACAGATTTTATACAATTAGAAAAAGTATTAATTAATTTTCCAAGTGTACATTTTTATAGAATAACATTGTGAAATAAAAAATTATAAATTCAAGAAAATCTATCACTGACAAAAAACATTCCACCAATCGCTCCCCCAGTTCTTGTTTACCGTATACGCCAATCTTGTCAAATATGACTTATTCATGCAGTTGTCTTATGAATCAAATTCTACACAATCTGAGCTAAGAAAAACCGTAATACTCGATAATATAAGAGTTCTTTTAAATATTTTTAAAATCAATTTCTTGTTTTCATAAGACACATTGGTCCAGTACACATGCAAACATTGCTCATGTAAAATTTTCTCAATGGCGTATACGGCAAACAAGAACTAAGGCAGCGCAATGTCATGTTGCGGTGTATCCCAAAATCATTTTGAGTGAACTGTCATTGGCATATTTTATTGACTTAAACGTCTTACAGAGGACAGGTGAAAAGAAAAAGAGTACAGGGAAGACCGAGAAAAGTATGGTCGGATCAGATTAGTGAAATTTGGAATATACAAAGTGAATGTAAAAGAAGGAAATGGATGAAAAAAGTGATAAATAGACAAGGGTAGGGAAAAACGGAGGCAAATCTGCAGAGGCTCTAGCCCTCCCCCAGCCAGCCCAGGGGAATGGCGACAGAGTCACAGTTACAGCTTCTGGGGTGGCCAGTGTCACTAAACGGGGCTATATAAAATTGGCTAATAGGGTAATTGCACTTTTTTATTTTATTTCATAAAATGGTAGGCTATATTTTTTTAAATGCATTTGCGTTTTTAAAAAAAATATAATGTAGCTTAGTTTTTAAATTATAGCCCTTTAAAATTCGCGTATTTTCCATTTCCGCTAAAACAGGTCATTTCTTTATTCGGGCGGATATGATGTCAGATCTTCGGAGTTTAGGAGTCAAATGGCCCAGGTAGTCAGTTTGACAGCAACGTTTGCCGTCAAAATGACGACACACGTCCCTAACCGTTTACATTGCTTTTTTGGCGGGATTCAAATTCTCTGCATTTTATTTTTCGAAATTATAAAATGATATCTTTATTTTTACTACTTAAAAAATATATGGTTGTGATCCTTGAAATGTACTCTACACAACCATAGTATTTTCAACCGTTTTCCCTACCACTGCAACTACCCTATTGTCATTATTATTACCCCATTTGCTGTGAAAACTTGGTTCACTTTTGCCAATGCCACTCCGCTTTCAGGGAAACGTGGCAGGAGTTGCAAAGTTTATGTTCATGTGAGGATTAGTTTATTTTGTATGCATTTGTAAGCGCGAACTTGATGTGCGCCTACTTGTGGGTGTGCATCAAATAAATGCCAATACATATTTGCAACTTAGATAATAGATTAAGTTAAAATAAAATTGGTATGCCATTGAAGAAATCCTGAAACCAAAACATTAAAGTTTCTCTCATCTGTCAACAGTTTATTTTGGTAAAAAATAAATAAAACATTTGTGTTTAAATGGTTAAATAAATAATAATTTGTGGTAAAGTACACAGTATATTTCATAACTTAACACATATAAAAGCATGTAAAATAATTAATTTAAGCTGGCATTCAATAGATTTGATAAATACATGATATTGTCAAAAGAACTTCACTCCTTGGTTGTCATCAAATTCTATCAGTTCACACTTCTTGTCCATCTCCAGGGTTCGTAAAGCTTTCACTAGAACACTTGTATCCAATCCGTAAAATTCTACAAAGAGAATCAAAAATTAAAACAACAAAAAACAGAAATGCATTTCCTTCATCTGACATTTGAATGAAAGCATGTAATACGGTAATTTCACTTTATTTTTATTTTCATAAAATGATAAGACTACATTTTAAAAAATAATCTGGCATAGCTTTTAAATTATAGCTCTTTGAAATTTGTGCCTTTTCAATTTCCGGTAAGACAGGACATTTTTTATTTAGGCAGATGTGACTACTGAATCTTCGGATAGTATGTATTTCATAGGACTGCACTGAGGGCCCCAGGTAGCCTGGTGGATCCAGTGACATCACGTCTCGTCTAGCCGACCGCGCTGTGTTTTAGCGGGACTCAAATTCTGGCCATTTTATTTTAGAAAATTATCCATGAAGTCTTCAGTTTTACTACTTAAAAAATATATTGTCGTGATCAGTGACGGTTTTAGCACTACCAGCGCCCTGGGCGATATTTCTAAGGTGCCCCCTATCTAAAATCTAATCTAAATCTCATTTGAGATTCATATTAAATGCATTCCCACAGGCAGACATAGTATAAGTTCGCGCTAATACATGCCACAGGTGGACCTACAATATAAAAACCCAACTCAAATGAACATAAGCCCTGCAACTCTTTCCGACCTTCCCTGAAACAGGGGTGACGTTGTCAAAGTGAACCATTTTATACAGTATGGGTAGTCAGCTTCATACCAGCCTATAGGTCAAGGGATCCAACATTCAAATCCATACAAAAAACATATAAAGGCTATTATACCTGGCGCCCTGGGCGGTCGCCCACCCCGCGCTCTACCCTAGGGTCAGCCCTGGTTATGATTCTTGCATTTTTTTCTACAGAACCATAGCATTTGCACACTGCAATAACCCTATTATGTCAATGCATGCTCACCTTGATCAGCTGTATTCTCTCCTTGTGTCAGTTCAAACAGTGTGCAAACAGTGTTGTTCAAGCCATTTTCAGTCGCCCACGTGTAAACAATGTTTCCCCATTCCTCCAACGAATGCCAGTATACCTCCCATCTGTTTTTTGTTTTATCTATGGGTGCTGCGTTGCCCGTCTTTGCCATGTATTCCAGGACAACAATGATGGCTTCAGCCGGCAACTTCCTGTTGATGGTTGTGTTGTTAAACAGGGGACTCCGCTGCGCCTCTCCCACGTCCAGCAGGGTCTGCTTGTTGGCCTTATAGTAGTCGAGGATGATCCCGCGCCACGCTATCAGCTGTTTAGATTTGGTCTCAGCGTGTGGCTGCAATCTGTAACGAGTTATTTCAAGTCAATCACTTAAAAAATCAACTGTGCCAACTTAAAAACTACAGGGTGGATTTAAAAAATTACATTATTGTAGTTATTTATTGTTTGTATTCCTTGACTTATAGGTTGGTATGAGCACTCATCCTGTAAAAAACGGTAAATTTTTCCAACGCCACCTCTGTTTCGGGGAAGATCAGCAAAAGTTGCAGGGTTGGATTTTAATTTTGTAAGTACACATGCAGCGCTTGTAAGCGCGAGATTGCACGCCCCTGTTTGTGGGCATGCATTTAATGTTAACTTCAAATATTAATACATCTCTTTGCAACTTAGATTATAGATTATCATAGAAATAATACCACATTCTCATGCTTGAATGGTGAGGTTCATTTATTCACAAATATAAAATGTAAATCAATAATTATAATGTAAACAAATAACAATCATTATTACAGATAACAAGATTCGAGTAGGTTCTAAACAGACTAGAAAACTGTATTATACAAATATAGATTCTTTGTAACAAAAAAGTGTTGATAATTTATTTAAAAACATTAAAACAACTAATTCAATAAGTGTAAAAAACAGTAAATTTGATTTATAAATATGACATTGTTTGTACATCTGTGTCTGAGCACATTTTACATATAAATGCAGCTTCAATTTGTACAATAATAATAAAAATATAACATTGTAAAAAATCTATCTCTTGGTAAAACTTAAATATGACTGTATGGCCTCCTCGTCCCTCTTTCTATGGTATTTAATTTTACTGGCGGGCTTGGGATCGAAGTCGACGATGCCGACGTTGGTCAAAAAATAATGATCGTCGTTCTTTACGACAATCATATCACCGACATTGTTAACAAAAGTGTTCACAGCCTTTAAGGTTATCATCACGGAGCAATCCTTCGCCGAACAAGCCAGCATGTACTTCTGCAGAGGACTCAGACTGTGTACGGCTACGCTGCTCCTTGGGTTACTGGCAGACAACAGATCTCTCAGGTAATCGTAATCCGAATAGGAATCGTCCGCTTCCAAGATGTGCCCCCTCTCCAAGGTTTGTAATTCAACAATCTTGTGTAGAATACATCCAGCTGGTAATCCATCCTCAGGAGAACAACACAGATCTTGAAGTACCTCTTCCGAGTTCAAGCTTGATGAACTAGTTTCCGAGTCCTCCAAGCATTCCGTTTCCGTCCATGTAAGTACATCGATAAGAGTATTAATGAAGACTTCAATAGGATCCTCAACGCATACGCCGCAAGACTTGTAATATTCTTTCATGATCACATCCAAATCAATCTCCTGCTGATTCTCCCCGTATATAATTCTGCCGTTCAAAAATATTTTCAAATTATTCTGCGGGTTTTTGATCAGCTCCACGATTGCTCGCTGCATTCTTGTCCGGTTGCCAGAAAACATGTCTAGCGGGCAGTAGTTGCTGAGAGCCGATATGCTTCCTTTTCTCAGCTTCCAGTATTGGTTCAGGCAGAACATGCACTTTTTGTACGGCTCGAAGATTTCCGGCATCCAGCCCTGCTTGCACTTGAGCTCCACGCACAGAGTGGGGCTCGCGGGGCTCCGGAATATTCTGTCTGACGTGTAGTCCAGAGAAGCCATCCCGAACCGACATTTGAGCTGCTTCCCCTGCCTCGCCGCTGGCCTGCAGGAGCTCAACAGATCATTGAGAATATCCACTTCATCAAGGTCAAGCTGGAGAATCTCTGGAATGTGGATAAACTTCTCCCCGAGCAACGGCCTCAGGATGTTTTGGTAAAATAGAGATTCGAGCTGCAACATTTTGTATTCATCTTGCGACAACACAGTCTTGTATTCTGCACAGGTTTCCGACTTCCGGAGTCGCAGGATCTGACCGGAATCAGGGAAAGACAAGACAACGTTGGAGTTACCTTCGCCCAGATAGTTGAACGTGCTTCTCAGAATAGAGGCGAGGCGAAGTTGACTCATGATTAGGGAATGTATGCAAATATTCCCAATAAAGTCACTATACCCTCTAGTTCTTCCCATGCATAAACTCAATGTCTTTTTTACATGAGTTTGCAAATTAAATCAATATTTGTTTTGCGTATTAAATACAGTAAACTCACGTAAAAAAGGGAGGAAAATTGTACTGCCAAGGCCACTCTATTTCGGCCATTTCCTTTCTTTAAAAAACAACAACTCCTTGCGGTGTTAGATTGTGTAAATAATAACTATAATGAGATGTTTGTTTAAATTAGCAATTTAAATGCAGAGCGATGACTGATGCAGACTTGTAAATGACAATAAAATTGACAACAAGCCGCAATCGGCACAAGGCAAACGTCAAACTACAGTGCTATACGGGTATTAGTGAATTTAGATGACAGCTAATGGAAGCAGTGATGTTAATACTTTTATGAAATAATCCCTACAACCTTTTAAAAAAATCCCCACATTTCCCTACGCCAAGAAAAAAAATCCTTACATAATTCCCCACACGTTTTTGGCAGTTCAAGGTTTTTTTATATCCCAATAGATGGCAGTAGCATCTGAAATCAACCTATGGAAAAAATGTGGGCTGTTTACTTTTACTGACCATACATAAAACACAATGTAAATTTGTGACAACAATGTGTCTTTTTGTATTGCAACGCACTGTAACGTACTATTAGTTTTTAAAATATATTTGATTTATTCAAACTGTCAATATTTTCTAAACAATTGACATTCAGCGTCACCCCTATTGACAATTTTCAGACAAACTTCGCGATCCACTACAAAATCCAAATTACCCTAAAAACATTTCTGAGACAATCAACAATCCAAATTTCTCAAAGAATATTTATGAGAAATAATTTTCCAATTTAATCGACTTAGAATATAAATAAATATTGTTCAAACTATTTCTTCTGGTTTCTATAAATTTAATCAGTGTTATTCATTAGATTCCGCCCATACCTGTTTAGTGCGAGATTTTGAGAAACCAATTTAAATTTGTACCAGCCCGCTAAACCAAAATAAATAAAAAGGTGATTCATTAGCGAAATACGTGCTTAAACAGACTTCCGGTAGCTTTTTCTGTATGAAAAAATACGAAATGCTCGACATTTATGTAGGTATTTAGGTGTCTATGAATTTTTTTTAAGTTTTTGTGGGTTTTTGCATGATTTTTGACAACTTTCGGAGACATTCGGAAGCATTCAGGTAAACGCCCCCTCCCGAACGTTTCTCGACACTCCAGCTGTCAAACTCATGTCGACTGCGACTTCGAATGAACCAAAAATGGAAACAAGTATTTTTCAAAGCATGACTTCATTGTGACTTCAGGTTTTGGCTGTAGGCATCACGAAGAAAATCTCAAAGATGGGCCTTCATACTTTATCTACAAGAAAAGTGTCAGTTTTACAAAATTGGCGACTTGAAAAATAACACGACGCGGCATCTGTCACTTGTTTTCTTGTCACAGTTTTTATATTTGTTTCGTTGCTGCATACCGTAGATTTGTTGTTATAGTGTAAAATTATAATGTGTTAAAGTTACTGTAATTGCTGAAACTCTTATTTGATTCATAAATCTTTTATTCTGAAAGTTATCTCGTACATTACGATCAGCTGGGGAATGAGGAAGATCGCCACTTTGCGTATGTCGATCTAGTTTAGAACGAAATAAACCTACTCCGAGGTGGTTTACAAATGTGATCATGTTTTGAAACACGTTTAGTGTTAAACTGAATTATAAATCTTTTATGAATCACCTTTTTTGTAAATTGAGATTAAATCGAAAAATTAAACCAGATCTCTAAAGAAATCTGGTTTAAAAATTCTAATGAATAACACTGAATAAGTTTAATAATCGTATTCATTGAAAATCCTTACATTTGGCTTGAAAAACGAAATCTGTCTTTTTTTCCCTACAGCCGATTTTGAAGGCAAAAATTCCCTACATTCGGGATTTTTCCCTGCTTTTGACATCACTGAATGGAAGGCGCTGTTATGACTTTGCGGCCTTTAAACTCTTAAAAAATAATAATTCATTTTGTACTTTCTTTGGCAAAATACTTTTTTAATTTTATTAATTCAGCTGACATTAAATTGAATTACCAAAAAGGATGCGTTACCCGATGGCGATGTAAGTATAATTTATTAGCGCGTTCATTTTAAGTTGTGTAGGTCTGTATATTATTTGTAATCTACCGTAGTGCTGCCATCTTGATATTTTCGACTTTCAGATTTTACAATAAATCCGCCGACACATACACGGTAATGTTTTCATATTTCAGGCTTCAAATCCGATTGAATGTATTTTTTCTGGTTTAAATCTGGTACTTTTGCCTGACTGACTTTGGTTCTTTACTGGGTCGATATCAACTGTTGATCCCTTTGATCAGCTTGAAATTTGTAAACGAACCCTCTGTCGTGTAGGAATGACAAATTAAAACTCTCGTACAATGTGGGATATCAACCTAGTGCTCGGTAAGACACGCCCTCAACCAATCACAGTGAGAGAAAGTTGCTGAGCAAGAGAAATTACTTAAATAGAATTTCGATTGCGCAGTAGTCTGTGCCGGTGTGCCAAGCAAGTGCGCCGTGTTTCCGCGTTAGATTTCGTAAATTTAAAATTTGCGGGTGAATGTTAATTTTTTTTTCAACACGTTTTTTGAAATGTTGAAAAGTGAAATAAAATTAAAAAGTGGAAACAATAAATCAAATTAAAAAAAATGAAATAAACTTATTATACCTCGCTTTATTATTTAATAAAAAAAATATATTGAACGTAATCAGAACAAAATTTGATTGAGTCGTACGAGTCGTATCTCGACAAAGGCGGCAATTTAGGTTATTTTTTAAAATACGGAAATAAACGAAAGAATTTTCTCATTATTTCTTTATTTTACTAAGCTACACATTAAGTTGAACTTCTTGCTGCGGTTGAACCTATTTATTTTGTACAGGTAAGGGGGGTTGCTTTACGCCAACCAGTGGCGTGCCTACAGTTTCTGCCGTACGCATGCTGGATAATTAAGGTTGCACTAAATTACAAATAATAAATCTTACCCCGATGTTTCTTTTCCCCAGTGCTTCTTAATTTCTTCAGACTTAGATTTTGGATTGAAACAATAAAACCTTCACACACTTAAGATCCTCACAAGGCACAACAATATTTTCACCGGAATTAATTTTATATACCATCAAAAAAGGTGGATTCGATCGCAAACAAGGAATAAGTCAATTATTCTGATATTCAATAACACGCACCTGACGCGACAGTGTATTCAAAATACAATCGGTCATTCATACAACTGTAAATGGCTCCAGTCTGGAATCGTAAAATTGAATGGACGAAAAGCTAAGCATATGGTGATATTATTATCATGTGTACTCCCAAGCACAATCTGTAATAATATTGTGTTAATTTATAATGACAAAAGAGCTTAACCGACTATTTTCATACAAGCTTACAGAGATAAAGCTTTTTTCATACGTTAAACAAAACAGGGATACATTGCTCAATAACGGTTGCGTAACAGAGTTTACTTCATCAATGCCTAATAATAATAACCTACTGCCACACACAGATGGCAGCAGCACGACTTTTGATGGGGGGAAATTTAAAAAGACGAATGACTTTAAATGTCTGTAATCTACTCAAAAATATTCATTATTTGCATTTCTGAGGGTACGCATGCTTAGCTTTTTAGCTTGTATGATAGTCACGCCACTGACGCCAACCCCTTCAGTTGAAGTGGGGGTTTCCAGCTCCCGAGGGGACTGATACTTATTATTTGTGAAGGCTGAGGTAAGCAAGCCTGATACCCTCGGTGGGGTTTGAACCCGAGCTCTCATGCATGGAGTGCAAGTACTCTACCAACTAAGCTATCGACCGGACTTCATTTGGAAAAAAAAATAGATTTCCGCCTTTTATACTTTTCAAATATAACATATTTGTGTTTTTAAAATAAGTGTTGCATTAAGAAAACCCTGAGCAGAGCACCGTTTTCTTTTTCATTCAACTAAGCACCGTCATGAGAAAGCCTGCAAAAAATACAATATTAATATTTTTTTCTATTAATATAACACGTAGGCCTGTAAAATATTTTATATCCTAAATCAAAGTGATGGGAATTAAGTGGGCTTAAAACTATTTTCAATAGATTACTTGAAATAACATAAAGTGCCATGTGGAAGCCAAGATCGGAGCAGCAGCCGGGAGCTTGCGCTAACACATGTAAATTACTATTTATTAATAGCTGCATAAAGTATACAGTGTGTTCCACGGCGGTTTTAGAGTTATGTAAGTCATTTTAAATTTATAAAATGTTTTTATGAAATTAAATTTATTGTATTTTATTATGTGTTGACAATACTTTGTTTTCATTTTTTATATATTATGAAGGTCTTGCTAAGGAATCCTGTGCAGGAGACTCCCCACTTCTTGAAAGGCTTGGGGGTCTATGTCATCCAGAGAAGGGTGCCGCAAAGGTGTTGCTTAAATTGTTGCGTCTGTCGTGGGGCGTTGCAAGGAAGTAGCGATTGTTGGTTTTGAATAAAACCGGATTAAATTGAGAAGGGAACACAGACACTGGTAGATCATTTCATAAACGAGTAGTTTGACAAAGGCATAATGAGTCGTGAAAAATCAAGTTCTCATAGTTTTGAGGTGTGTCTTTGATTTATAAAAACAATGTGATGAATGAATGGGATATCCAGTCATAAAAAAAGGAGAGCTTGTATGAAAAAGGTTATGACTCTGGATGAAATGAAAGAAGTATGCAAGGATCGAAAGAAATGGCGGTTGATCTGTAATGCTGGCGGTTAAAGCTGAGGCTTTTAAATTAAAAAAAAATGTATATGTTTTGTAGTTTTTTAATTTTTTACTGTTTAATTGTTTACAGTTTATTTGTTTTTATATATTTGAATGTATTAATTGCGTATATTTCTTGACTGATAGGTTGGTATGCGGCTGACCATCCATACTGTAAAAAATGGTTCACTTTGCCAATGTCACCCCTGCTTCAGGGAAGGTCGGCAAGAGTAGCAGGGCTTATTTTCATTTGAGATTGGGTTTTTTATATTGTAGGTCCACATGCGGCATGTGTAAGCGCGAAATTATGCATGTCTGCTTGTGGGAATGCATTTAATATTGAATCTCAAATGATACATATCTTTGCAGCTTAGATTTAGATTTATAGATGTAAAGAAGACTTTATATAAAAATATTTGTATCCCTTTCCCTAGCAACCTGGCTGGGTGACAACCCAATTTTGTTTATTCCAATTCACTTGCTGACCTGAAATTTCAATATTACACGGGCAATGAAAAATACTTTATTTTTCTTTGATATAGTTGTTTTATTTCTACATTTTTAAAACATTCAACATGATTTTAAATAGTTATAATATCCATGTATTTAAAGAACTACATATCCATAATGTTATTTATTGTCATTAAAGTCATAACATCAAGAGGTTTCCTTGTAGACTGGAAAAAACATTTATTTATTGTAAGCAGGTAGGTAAGCCTGAAACTCTAGATTGTTAAAAAAATCTACACCTCCGTCATGAGAGAACAGGAGGCAAGAGTATTGTCATTTTTACATCACCTTAATATGTAGAATCAATTTAAAAATTTCACAAAAGCGTTTATGGTTTGAAGTAAAATTTAAAATAGATACCAAGTATGAATTTGTTGCATATTAACACTGTAAAAATTCATAGTTGATTCGAAGTAAATTTTACAGAACTAAAACTAGATGAATCCTTATTCTATTAAAACACTGTTTACTTTTACTTAATTTATTAATGTACTAACGTTTTCTATCCATACTTAGATACAATAAAATGTGTATATAAATGGAATACTAATGGAATTTATGGATTTTTGTTGCATCTCATATAATAATAATATTAAGATTTATTTTGTGAGCCCTGGTTTTGTGTTTTTGTGTGCCCTCTGCGAGCTTGGGTGTCACTATAGAAAGCGCCATCTTAAGCAAGACCCACTTGCTGTAAGGCTGTATAAACCTTTGGTGACTGGTCTTTGGTAAAGGTATATGAATTTTGAATCCAGCGAAGAACATATTTGAAAATACAAATAGTATATTTTTTGAGCTCCGCCGGGATTCTAACCCAAAATCTTCCATTTATGAGTCCGAAGCGTTACCACTAGACTGCGGATCGGCTTGATGATGATTGTGAGTGATCGAAAAAGTTAGTATATTAGTATAACACAATGTTTTTTAATAGAATAAAGATTAATCTTGTTTTAATTCTACAAACTTTACTATGGACCAAATATATTGCTGAACGGATCATACTGAATGTCTAGAGAACCAAAACTACAGCTGCTATTGTGTAAAAAAGTCACTTTTGATACATAGTTCAACATTAAGTTGGCTATTAATTTTTATGAACTGTTTTGTTACAGTAAAACTAAACTGAAAAGAGTAGCCCCATTCTACTTGGGTGAATTCAACCGAGTCGACCAAATAGATGGTAGACACAGCAAACTTCATTCTGCACTTGGTGACGCCGTAAATAGGCTTCAACTGCAGCTTCGTCGGAACATAACGGGTTTCGTGAACAGGAATTTAAGTTAATAACTGGACAAAAATTGACAAATATCAACATACACAGACTTCAAAAGAAATCTAACAGTATTTGGAATAAAATGACAAAAATTCTTGTAATAATTATTTGGTGAACAATAAATTAAAGTTATAGATGCCAGGATCATTTAAAATACATTTGTACACATACAATGCACAAAATAAAATCACAAAATAATGGAATACTGACAGAAATACAAAACAAAATACAATTAGGAATGTAGAATTTTTTTTTTTTAAATATTATGTGACCAGGAATAATAACAAGTCAGGTAGATGGCTCAGTTGGTAGAGTGCTTGCATTCCATGCCGAGAGCTCAGACTCAAAATCCCACCGAGGGTGTAAGAAATGATTTTCCGTCTCGGTGTTTATTTCAAACGCAAAATAAAATAACGGCAAGTTTACGCAGCCTTCATGAGAAATGAGTACCAGTCTCTTTGGGAGCTGGGAAACCCCAACTGAAGCCCATGCAGCAAGGGAAAATGCGGTAAGAAGTTACACTATATATGTAACTTAGTAGCGTAGCATAATAATGGAAAATAAATTTGGAGATCATCAAATATTTTGCATCTAAAATTTTTCTTTGGGGCCGTCCATAAATTAAGTAATCGATTTTGGCCGATTTTCGACCCCCCCCTCCCCTTACAATCATCCTATAGTCATTATCTAATGACCCCCTCCCCCCCTCTTGCTGTAATAATGGATGAGCTTAATAATTAATAATGTTATATTACTTACCTAATATTTTGTAGAAATTGGTATTTGCAAGAACGACGCCACTTTTGGTACTCGTACATCATTTACCATCATCCACAGACCAGACTCCCCCCCCCTTAATGCGAATGACGTAATATATGGACCGCCCCTTTGTTGATTTTGTAAGTTTTATTAGCAAACCCAACTTTTTTTAGAATAAAACAAGCATTTCAATCACAAGCAAAAATCCAAAATAAATTTTAACTTACTTAGTATCATCTATATACTTAATTTTGGTTATTTCCATTTGATACATCACAATATATTTTAATATCAATCAACAATACAATATAATATTATCTCTATGTTTTATTGTCACACTGCAATCAAATATTTCATATTTTCTTTACAATTTTAGGCTCTGAATTTCATTCAATATCCATTACAGGATTCATAATATTTATATATATTTCAACAATATTAAATATTTTTGAGTACAATAACATACCTAGCCACTATAATACATAATATATCTTCAATTACAAATAAAGTAAGAAGGTAGGTCTATAATAATCTATAATCTAAGTTGCAAAGATTGTTGAAATACCTAAAGTTATATACCTACAATGATTAATTAATTTGAAATACATACCTACTGATGTCATTATTGTCTATGTTAGAAGCTACTTGCTGTTCTATTGTTTTCCTAGATATTTTATTGTGATGTAATCTCTGTGTGTTATGCTAATAAATCTCCAATCATCCAACAATAAATAGAATATATTACTGAATAATAATATTTACCAACATGGTAGCAGAACGTGGTTAGCCAAAATAGACGAAATTAAACATTATAGACGTGATTTTTTTTTAAATAAAGAAGGCTAAATAAAAAAAAAAAAAAACAAAACAACATGGAAGGAGGATTGATGGAGAAATTAAAAGGTGAAGAAAACTGGATGACTTGGAGCATAACAATCAGAGCATGCCTAGAAAGTGAGAATCTGTTGGATATAGTGGATGGAGCGTTTGAAAAACCAGATGACGATGGAAAAATGGCTGATGCCTTAAAATTATGGACGAAACAGAATGGCAAAGCTAAAAAGATTATTATATTATCGCTGCATACAGCTCCACTTCTGAGAATAGCTGGATGCAAAACAGCAGAAGAAATTTGGAACAAATTAAAACAGATTTATAATGTACAATCCAGTGAAAACATAGACATTTTGAGGAATAAATTCCATAACATAAACTGGGAAGCCGAAAAAGGTATGCAAGGACATTTAGAAAAATTTGATGACATAGAAACAAAGATGATGCTTTTAAATAAACCCATAGACGAGGAGGACCTCTGTGCAAGGTTGTTACAATCTCTTCCAAAAGATTATGATTACATTTATGTAACTTGGCATGATTTACCTGCTGAAGAGAAGTCGTGGAGTAAACTTCAAAGAAGATGCTTGAATTATGAATTGAGAATTACCGGAAGGATGGAAACAAAAACAGAGACTGCTACTGCCATGTTCTCAAAATTAAAAATGGAAAAACCAGTCCAAAAACAGAAATGGAATACTGAGCTTAAAAATAATTCAAAGTTTGGACCTGAAAAGAGATGTTATTCATGTGGAAAAAAGGGTCATTTTTCAAAACAGTGTCAGATTGGTATAGTTTGTTTTAAATGCAAGAAAAGAGGACATAAATCAACTGAGTGTACCACAAACAAAGCACATGACAGTGCGATGATGATGTCAACTCAAAATAATGAAAAGATGAATAAAACTTATAAGGAAGTATTGGATGTAAAAGAATTGAGTTGTGATGAGTGGTATGTTGACAGTGGTGCAACACATCATATAACAAATAGACGAGAATGGTTCAGCTCTTTCAAACAATTCATAACTCCAAGATCATTGAATGTTGCCAAAAATGGAGTGACAGTAAATGCTGTAGGTAGTGGTAATATAGACGTAAAAGTATTTGATGGAAAATTATGGACACAGCGATACTTAGAAGATGTTTGGTATTGTCCTGATGGCTCTTGCAACTTGTATTCTGTAAAGAAGGCTGGAGAAAAAGGAATTGATCAAAACATTAGATGTGATGGAAAAATATGGTCATTTGCAAGAAATAACAAAACAATTGCCATCGCTATATCAAAGGAAACCAATGCACTATATCAACTAATTATGAGGGTTATTCGTCCAGAGACTGCAAATATTCTTGCTAATGATGACAATACACTTCAAAGCTGGCATGAGAAATTAGGACACCAAAACAAAAGATATGTACATTCATTTCTAAAAGAGCGAGGCATAAATACTTTATTTGAAAATAATTTTTGCGAAGGATGTGTGCTCGGAAAACATCATCGTATGACATTTGGAGAAAGAATAGAGAAGACAACTAAGCCAGGGGAACTAGTGTATGCTGACATATGTGGGCCAATGGAAGTCAATGATCTAAATGGACATCGCTATTATCTTATATTTAAGGATGATTATACTAGCTTAAGAGTGACATACCTTTTGAAAACAAAAGATGAGGTTAAAGAAAAGTTACCTTATTTTATAGAGATGGTTAAAAACCAAGCTCAAGTGATGATTAAGGAACTTCGTACAGATGGAGGAAAGGAATTTGACAATAATGATCTCCACAAGTACTCGCAAAGCATTGGATTGAAACACTCCTTGACTGCTCCCTATTCTCCACAACAATGTGGAGTAGCAGAGCGAGAGAACCGAATCTTATGTGAGATGGCTCGTTCGTGGTTGAAGTCTGCATCTCATCTTCCAAAATCACTGTGGGGAGAAGCAGTACTTGCAGCAACATTTACATTGAATAGAACAGCACCAACCAAACAAAAAGGAAAGGTACCTATTGAATTGTTTTTCAACAAGAAGACAAATATTAATACTTTAAAGATTTTTGGTTCTTTGTGTTATGCTTGGATACCTGAACAGAAAAGACATAAATTTGATGCGAAATCATCCAAAGGATATATGGTTGGTTATTCTGATTGTGGATTTAAGGTATATTTTCCTGATAAACAAAGAATATTTGTATGCAGAGATGTCAAATTTCCTCAGAAGAATATAGAATCACCAAACAAAAATATTACAGTTTCTAGTATTGAGAATGTGCCTCATGATGGGATTGTTATTGATGATCATGTTGAAGTTAAAAATCTCGATCCTAACACAGAAGAAATAGAAACTATTACAAGATCTGTAGAAGATTTAGAAAATGGAAATTCAGATGAAGAAGTTGAAGACGAAGGAAAGAGTTATTCATTGAGAAATAGAAGAGAGATAAGAAAACCTGTGCGATTTGAAAACACTCCAAGAATTCTATTAATAAATGATATCCCAACAGATTTTAATGAAGCGATTCAAAGCGATGACTCTGAAAAATGGAAAGAAGCCATGAATGATGAAATGACTTCGCTTTATCATAACCAGACGTGGAAACTTGTAGAAATGCCAACAAACTGTAAGTTGATTGGAAATCGATGGGTGTATGCTGTGAAGACAGACTCAAATAATAATATCATTAGATACAAAGCAAGATTAGTTGCTAAGGGTTTCAATCAACGACCTGGTATAGACTACATGGATTCTTTTAGTCCAGTTGCACGTTTTGAGACGATGAGAACACTTCTTGCCTATGCTCTACAAAGAGATTGGATGATAAAACAATTTGATGTGAAGACTGCATTTCTCAATGGACTATTGGAAGAAGAAGTATATATGAAACAACCGAGAGGATTTGAAGATGGATCAGAACGCATATGCAAATTACTGCGTAGTCTATATGGACTGAAACAATCTTCAAAATGCTGGTATAAATGCTTAACAGCTTATTTAGAAGAATGTGGATTACGGGAGAGTGCTGCTGATCGATGCTTGTATTTTAATGAATATTTAATGATGGCTTTTCATGTGGATGATGGAATTATCATTGGTCTTCCTGACTTTATAAATGATTTACTAAAGAAATTACGAAACAAATTTGAAATGACATATCATGCTGTTGATGATTATTTGGGACTACAAATAAAAATTTCTCCTGATTCAATTGAAATTAATCAATCTGCCTATGCTAAGAAAATACTAGGCAAGTTTGGAATGATGGAATGTAAAGCGTTATCATTACCGATAGAGCCAGGATGGATGCCTGGAGATTCACCCAAAGCAGAAAATGCCGAGAGGTACAGAGAAATAGTTGGAAGCCTTATGTATCTTGCTACGGGAACGAGACCAGATATTATGTTTGCTGTGAACACTGCATCTAGAGTACAAGACAAACCTTCTGTGGCTCACTGCAATCTATTGAAGAGAATTTTAAGATACATAAAGGGGACTATATCAGAAGGAATCATATTTAAGAAGAATATGCAACATTTAAGACTTGAAGTATATAGTGATGCTGATCACGCTGGTGAGAAAGAAACAAGAAAATCAACAAGTGGTATTTTGATGAAATTTGGTGGAAGTCCAGTAATGTGGAAAAGTAAACTACAAAGATGTGTCGCTTTAAGTTCAATGGAAGCAGAATATGTAGCTGCAAGTGAAGCAACAAAATCACTTATATGGCTTGACAGACTACTTAAGGAAATCAAAGCAGTAGATGAAACCGTGATTCCTACATTGCTAATTGATAACCAGAGTGCAATCAAATTGATGAAAAATCCAACATTCCATGAACGATCAAAGCATATAGAGACAAGATATCATTTTGTAAGACTATTAGTTGAAGAAAATAGAATGACTGTGAAATATGTGACATCAGAGAGACAGCAGGCGGACTTATTGACTAAAGGACTATCAGCGGCGAAATTGTCATACATGAAGAAACAAATAGGAATGAAATAATGTAATCATTGCGGGAGAGTGTTGAAATACCTAAAGTTATATACCTACAATGATTAATTAATTTGAAATACATACCTACTGATGTCATTATTGTCTATGTTAGAAGCTACTTGCTGTTCTATTGTTTTCCTAGATATTTTATTGTGATGTAATCTCTGTGTGTTATGCTAATAAATCTCCAATCATCCAACAATAAATAGAATATATTACTGAATAATAATATTTACCAACAAAGATATATTAAAACGCAATAGTGTATAACTTCTTGCCGCATTATCTCCAAAGGTTTTCGCATGTGGCGAGTGAAAACTATTTATTTTTATAGGTAAGGGGACCGGTCTTACGCCAGACACTTCATTTGAAGTGGGGGTTTCCTTGCTCCCGAGGCGGCTGGTACTTATTTATTGTGAGGGCCGAGTAAGCCTTGCCGGTACTTCATTTTGGGTTTTGAAATCATCTACATCATCAACAATCAACCTGAGCTCTTGGCATGGAATGCAAGCACTCTATGCGTAAGCGCATAGATACATAATGCGTGCTTGTGGGCATGCATCAAATATGAGCCCTAAATGTCAATATATCTTTGCAACTTAGATTATAGAAAGTAGATATTTTAAGTGGCACCAAAACATATCTTATCAAAATACATTTCACATTTATTTATATTACAAGTCAGAAAAATACAATAACTGTTGTTTTTTTTTAATTTTTCAAAATTCAATATATATGGACTGTGCAAAATTTTGGCATTTAGTTCATTTCGACCCTGGGTAAAATTATAAAATATTTCTTAACATAAAATTCACAAAAAAATGTTATTCGCCCTCACAAATGAGTATCGACTAATTCAGAGGAAATTAAATAGCTACAAATGGCAGTCAAACAATTATCAAATTCGTTGAAAGGAATGAGAAACTTTTAATATCGCCACCTTAAAGGTACAACTGAATAAGTGCTGATTCACTGATTTGAGAAATCATAGATTAAACATTTTATTGGGTGTAACTTCTCATAGTAAGTGAACAAATTATAAGAAAGTGCTCATGAAAAACTTGTATACTTTATTTTTATTTTAAGAAATCCTGTGAGGGAGACTCCCTAGATTCTAGAGACTCTAGGGGTCTATGACACTTGTTGTAGTGCCGCAGAGGTGTTTACAAGCTTGGTCGTCGCTACAAAGCGTCAATACTCAAGCAAGATCCAGTTGCTGTTAAGCTGGATGGACCTACAGGATTTTGACACTTTCGTATTGTTTTCTCTCGTAGAAAATAGGAAAAAGGTGCATTTATCTGAGAAACCCATGTTAGCTTAATATGTCACACATTCAGTTTAACCTTTAAGGTATCAGTATAAAAACAAGGAAATGAAAAACTTGGTCTTTTCGAGCATTCTTTGATAAATGCTTTATATTCTAAAGAAGTATAAACACAATACTACGGTAAAGACATTTACAAATACCACGGTACACAGATCGTAATGAATAAGAGATAGGTTTGAGCGAGACTGCTGCTGGCATGTTCAGGTCTACCAACTGATAATATCTTATTAGGGTCAATTGTTTTTATTTTTAAAAAATACTTTATAACTGTAACTGTCGCCATTCCACTAGCGGTGGCCAGAGCCTCTGCAGATTTGCCAATTTTATTTCCATTTTGCGCGTCTTTTTCAATTCATTCGTATCCATCACTGATGTTTTACAAAATGGCTGCAGTAGTTCCGTTTTCAAAATTAAAACAAGTTCATTACGATCGGTGTAACTTTGTAGTCATCGGGAATGGATAAATTAGGAAAAAGCATTGCAGGTGCGCTGCGTAGCTCCTATAATAAACTTACATTCTGTCTTTGTGATCTATAAAACAGCTCGTCTGCTCGGCAGCCATCGATCAATATAATAGACATAGATGGCTTACATCTGCTTTTTTCCATTATATATTCATATAAAAGTTATTTATTTTAAATAACAAAGTCTTATTTGAAATTTAAAATAAATTATAAAATTTTAAAATAAAGAGAGCGTCGTTTTTGTGTGTCACACCTCAAGAGCCCTCTCCGATCACGGATAAGACTTTTTAAAAAAGGTGTGTCTTGAGTGCTCCACGAAATAAACCCAAAGATTTGGAGTTCTTCACTCTGGGTGGCAGTCTGTTCCACTCCACCGGACCCGCAACATGGTCCCCAAAATTTGCACGCATCTGACAATGCGGCTGAACCAAATTGATCGAACCATCGCCCGCAGATCTGAGTCTGTCTGACTGTCTTCTCACACCCATCTCAACAGGTGAAATCATGTCAGTCAGATATGGGGGAGACAAGCTATTTATGGTTTTATTTACCATCAGATAAACACGGTATATCACCCTCTCAGGGAAGCGAAACCAGTGTAGTTTTTGAAACAGCGGAGTGATGTGAGCGACTTTGAATATCCCGAATATGAGTCTTGCTGCCGAATTCAACACAGATTGAAAGAAAAGCCGTTGAACTGCATCTTTTGCTGACCAATATAAAGCGTTGAGCAATAATCAATCCAAGACATCACAAAGCGCTTAATAGGGTCTTGACTATTGTAACAAGTGCCCCATGAAACTAAATAATATGTGAACAATGAAAAAAAGAGACATATGATATTAACGTCATAGGTCAAAATGAGGCATAAACATGACTGCTGCATGGAAACTGATTATAACATCTCATTAGTATGAAGCATACGTCCTAGAGCGCACTTTTTTTGGTACACAAATCGTCTCAGACGCTCCATCTATATCTCTTATGTTGATCCATGTCAACAGCATTTGCAATCGAAAAGGAACATTTTCACAAGAAAAACTAAATCAATGACAATCCTACAAAAAACACTTATGCGGTAAAATGAACAATAATTTATCCTAAAATCTAGTATCACAAAATGAAATACTTATCAGCCAATCACACGATCGTCGGGAATCCTTAACGAGTAACAATGTTAAATATTAAAATACACGTTTCCTCTCTACATTGTACTCTGCGAGTGTCCACATATACGTGAACCTAAGCAACCATTAACAATCTATTCTTGGCATTGATTCTCAAAGCATTCACACTCATAATAAACGAGACAAATCTTTTTTTAAAAACACACATTTGTTGAGATATAAACAGACATATTTTTTTTGAGAGCTTTATCCTTTACAACTATATTTTTCAGTTTAAGGCGTGTTATAAAGCTAAATCTACCGTTTTTGTTTCTTACACTTTATGGTCTTAGCAAAATAGTTACAGCAATGAAAAAAATCAAGCATGTTTATCAATTTTTTATCTTAATTATAAAGCTTGAATAAAATATATACCTTAAGAATTGCCACCACAAAAAAATATTTAAAAAAACGCGTTTTTTTTACATTTTTGGCTTTTTTTTCGTGTGTGCTGTATTTTGGATTTTTTTTTTTGCTTTATAATTGTAGAACTATACATTGTTTAGGTTCCGTACTCAACATTTTTTTTATAATGTCAATAGTGTTTGAGTAAATATGGAAAAACTGAAACTACTAAATGAATTATTTTTAATTAAATCAAAGAACACAGTTATACCATATTTATTAAAAAACTATTGACATTATAAAAAAAAAGTTGAGTACGGAACCTAAACAATGTATAGTTCTACAATTATAAAGCAAAAAAAAAATCCAAAATACAGCACACACGAAAAAAAAAAGCTAAAAATGTAAAAAAAAACGCGTTTTTTTAAATATTTTTTGTGGTAGCAATTCTTAAGTTATATATTTTGTTCAAGCTTTATAATTAAGATAAAAAAATGATAAACATGCTTGATTTTTTTCATTACTGTAACTATTTTGCTAAGACCATAAAGTGTAAGAAACAAAAATGGCAGATCTAGCTTTATAACACGCCTTAAAACATTCGCTTTCACTTTCATGATCACCTGGGTTATTGAATTCACAAATTGTTTTTGTGGTTTTTCGCCTTGAGAATGCTTTCTGCTCGTGAAAGCGAAACTTTGGCAGGTAAAAAAGCTGTAAATAGAACATGGTCTAGCCTGAAAAAACACAAAAACAATTGGTTTAATATTATTCAGTTTTACAAAGAGCTTGATTTTTGATGGATTATTTGAAGTATTGGGCATTTTCATGTAGTCAAAAATCAAGTAAATGTGCTAAAATCTCTTTATATAAGCTGTAAGATCATGGTGTGTATATTTTTGTATTTGAAATACGTTTAGTAGCCATTTTAACTCAGAAACATTTAAAATTTAAGAGTTGGTATAATCAGGCAACTGAAAACCGACAATCATTTAAATAAGCCATCTGTGAACAGTCATCCATATAGGAGTTTTAGGCTTACACGGCCGGCTGATGATGCTGGAGAATTACTTTCCAGGATCTGTTGCCGTGGTCTGTGGGAGCTGGAGCTTCCAGATGTTTCACCCATGTCTGGCTTCTTCAGTGTGGCTCCGTGCAAAACAATGAACATCTTTTCTCTTGTCCCCTGATTGGAGCGACGTGCACGCTTGAGGACGTAGTGATGGCGAGCGAGAATGGAGTTCATGTGGCCGAGTATTGGGGGCTGCACATATGATGGTGTTCCGGACACGGAAAGTAAGTAAGTAAGCATGAAAGTGAAGTCACAGTTTCATCAACATTCTCTTCTTCACTTCACTTTCACACTGAATAAGCACATTGCAGACATGGGCGAAACGTCCGGAAGCCCCAGCTCCCACAGACTATGGCAACAGATCCCGGAAAGCAGCTCTCGAGTCATGTATATGTTTTTGATGACATTTCATCAGATTTGACGTTAGTTATTTAAAAAAAAATCTAATTCCCAAGCTCAGAACTGTTTTTTTTTAAATCAAACAAAATACTGAGAAATTCAGCATCTTTGCAAATTTGGATGATAACAATAAAATCTGTCTCTTTTATTACAAATAACAATGTCTAATGCCCGCAATACCCATCTTAATTCTGTGGCATTTCTTAATTAATTAAATTAGTATTCAGGAACAAGCTATAAAGCCTAAGTCCTAGCACATCATGGTTACTTTACATTAACCGTCACTCTTCAAGCATGGCTTTGTTTGTTTTATAATCAAATGTAATATATTTAAATGTACCTATAATAAAAATGCGAGACAAACACATTCCTCTCCTCTACTCGTCTAAATATGTCAATTTTTTCAAATACATTACGGTATAATTTTTTAGGTGTCAAACACCTTGCTCGCTATCTAAATGGAGCCGGGACAAGAAATAATTGTGACATCATCTTTATAGTCACCTAGACCTGTGACGTAATCGAATGCAAGAAAATTCAAATGTTCCGACTCCATTCTAACAACCTACACAGCATTTCACACAATAATTTCAATCGTCATAAATTGTTGATTACATCAACTCCACTTATAAATCTATTCTTAGTCTATGTACCGCCGAAGCAACTGCAATTCTTAGGTTATAAAAAAGTTTAGTTGGCCAAAAGCCGCATCAAAAATGGCCGTACAAGTAATTATTGTCTGTATTAGTGAACGAGGCTGCGCGCCATTTTTGGAATGAAGTAAGTGTAATCTTTGTAGATTTAGCAAAAACAGCCAGCTGTGTGGAATGTCCTCCCTGTTACACATGTTGCATAAAACGCTTTACAAAAACTATCGTTAGATGAGACATTTTACGCAACTTTAGCTTATCAAACAAGGAAATTTGCAAAGTATAGATTGAACACACATTCTGTGCATATTTTTCCTGCATATCATGCCATCAAAGCTTCAAACTTTTTAATTCTTGCATATGATTTTTGCATAGATTTGTGAAGCGGAACGCAATTCACTAACGTATTTTGCCTGGTCAGGTTGTCTTCATGCAATGACACTTTGGCACTCGGATTTGTGTTATTGAAACTAGCACCGATTCGAACCCCGCCTGCTTCATGTCATATCGACAATAACTTCGAAACTTGGTTCAACCAGGTTTGAACCAAGTTTCGAAGTTATTGTCGATATGACATGAAGCAGGCGGGGTTCGAATCGGTGCTAGTTTCAATAACACAAATCCGAGTGCCAAAGTGTTACCCCTCGACCGTCCCAGCGATTTGCATGTTTAGTCACCAAGAGCTCTAATAGGTAGTAGCACATTTATCACAAAATTTTGTGATAAAACGTGACTAAACTATCATAAAGTGTAACATCTTGCCGCGTTCTCCCCCATCGGGTTGCATGTGACGAGTGGAACCTATTCATTTTTACAAGTATGGGACCTTACCCCAGCCACTTCAGTTGAAGTGGGGGTTTCCCAGCTCTCGAGGGGGCTGGTGGTCATTTCTTGTAAAGGCGGATTAACTTTGCTGGTTTTTTTAATTTGGGTTTGAAATAAACACCGAAATGGGAAATCATTACTGACACCCTCTGTGGGATTTGAACCCGAGCTCTCGACATGGAATGCAAACAACACTTAACCAATTGAGCTATCGACCGGGCGATTGATGATATGTAAAATATTACAATGGAGAAAATCTTTTATTCAATCGTCACTTTGTAAATTAACCTGTTTGATAAAATTCTCTCAACTTGACAATTATTCCATCATCATTGATAACAAGGTAATGCTCTGCAATAAATGCACTATTATTTAATATCATTTCAAATATAGTCACTAACGATCATTATAATTTCACTAGGAAAATATTTCATGAAGTATATCATCGTTACAAAGAGTTTTCAATATATTATCTTGAATAGAATATATCCTTCCAAATAGGTTTTTTTAAAATATTATTGTCGTTACACGTTCATAGATTCATCACAATCTCGCCTACTGCGTTCAACGCCTAATAAATATATTTTACGAGTAATATCATTCAATTGGCATCACTTAAATGTGATTACAAAATAGTATACCTAAACGACTACGATCTCAAAATTGTAAAAAAGCTGTATAATTCATCTATTACAATTAAACACAAGATAAATAAATAAATAATGTGTCCTACAGTAATCGTCCCCCCCCGTGCTCGTTTGGCTTATCCACCATTTGATTCAACGGTGACCTTTCAATGAAATCATCTTCAGAATCACATTCTACACAATCTGAGCAAAGAAAAACACGATCATGTGAAAGTTGTTTTAAATATTAAAAAAAAAACATTTCCAGTTTTCATAAAGTGCATTGTTCCAGTGCATATGCAAACATTGCTCATGTGAAATTACCTCTGATGGAGATTCGACAAACAAGCACTAAGGGGACGGTATGTCGGACAAAATAAATTGTAAGCTATAAGGCTAAAATACTGACGGCAAGGTTGTATATAAAATAGTTCTCATGTAAGCACATCCCAAACGTGATTCTAATACTGCCAAAATATATTACAAGCTTGCTTAGTTCAAAGACGATGCGAAATACATTGAAGTTGATTAAAATATCTAAATGATTGATTACGAAAACCTTATTTTTCTATTTTAATCGCAATTACCATTATTGATTTATAATTTAGATCTGAATTATGGCAACACTCCCAATTAAAGCTGAATCCTTGATTGATTTTAGTGGATAAATAAAAAGCAAGCTTGCGATAATTTTTCTCAGGAATACAAGAATCGAGATGTGTCATAGAGATTGACATTTAATAATTATTATCAATGGCGTTTTGAAGCTTTAATATTGGTATCTGTCATCATGCGGAAAGCATTGGTCTCAACAGAGATGATATCCAACATTCTCCAACCAATCGTTTGTTTCTCCAAATCGGTTTACATTCCATGGTTCAGGTTTAGCTAATCGGTTATACTCATTATATGGATTGAGCATAAAACCAGGGTTATTATTAGATGGCATAAACCTTTACAGCCTTCTTCATTAGATTTGTTACACCGAAAATAAGGTTTAAAAATAGATTTTTGTCTGAAAAAGTGACTCTAAAACCATTTTACAAACCTCCTTATTCATCAACAATGTTTTGATTTTTCGTTCCATTTAAAGTAACTTTTTCATACAAAACACAAGTTTTAAACCTGATTTTCGGTTCAACAAATCTAAAGAAAAAGGCTGCTTGTGTTTGTTTTCAACTGGTATGAAAATACAAACGACAATAAACGTTATTCAAAACATGGAAAGAAACCGAATCTTGAATTTAAATCAAGTATTTAATATGGCAAGTTGAACGTTGACGACAAATACCAAGATATTAATCTATTTCACCCTACACGCATTCTACCCGGTTTGTCTATGGTTTTTTTCTATCAGGGCACCCAGCAGAGTATGAAAGTTTCCACACGGTAATCCACAGACGATCCGGGCAGAATGCATTGTGTCTGAAATGGGCTCCACGCATAGTTTGCACGACCCTGTTGGTGTTTGTGTGTGCTTAGGCGGCTCCCTGCGCCGCCTGCCGCCGCAGATCCGACTTGATGAGGGCCGTGACGATGGTGCCGGCCACCAGGATGACGCAGAGGCAGATGTTGGACCAGACGTCGCCCCACCAGTCCAGCATGTAGCCGTACATCATGGTGAACAGGATGCCAAACACCTGGAACGTCACAATCACAACTTATAGTAGCGGCTTCAAAATAAGTGGATGAAATTAGTGAAATTGTGAAGGTATTATATTGGAAGGTACGTTGGTGCCAAAACTTGACTATTGTAACTTGTAAGTACACAAAGCATTTGTAAGAGCCGCTCGAGGGAATGAAACGTCGGCAGACAAAATTACTGCAAATAGAACACGGTCTAACCCGAGAAAAACTATATCATATCATTTACACACATCTGTTTGTGGATTAATTTTTTGTTAATTTTTATTGTATATATATTTTTGCAATTTAAATTATAGATGAGAATTGCTAACCTGTGCGGCTGCGTTGAGGATTCCCGCAGTGGTGCCTTCGGGTTCCGGGTACGTGATCTCGGCGGCAAATTCAAATCCAACAGCCAGGTAGCCAGTCATGAAGAAACTAGGACATAAAAAACAACATGCTGAACATCTTCAAATTCGTTTGGCCCACCACGATTACAAAAATACTAAACCTGGCCCTCCACACTATGATGTTGGACACCCCTGGGCTATATGAATACCCCCAGTACGGAATACTTTTTCAAACTCAGTTTTTACAACATTTATTGATTTCCTACCTTAACTAATTGACGACACTTCAAACTATGTGAACAGTCACATGTATCAGTTATTCAAGAACAAAAACCACCAAGGTTTTGCACATATTTCCACTTGCAGACTTTTGAATTCTTGAACACAGATGTCAGGGATAAGTTTTAAGTTGGATGACGTCTATGATTGACAGCTGCACTATACGCAGGTTTACACGTGACGCCTATGTATGCGTGTCCCCCGCAGTTGAAGGGCTAAATACCATCAAACACACGGGGTAGACCACCCTCTCAGGAACACAAATCCAATGTAGCTGTTCCGACAGCGGAGTGATGTGAGAGAATTTGAGCTTACCCGAGGAGGAAGCTGCTGAGGTAGACAATGAGGATGTAGCCGGTGCTCAGGGTGAAGGTGTAGATGACCATGCCGATGACGGAGGCCGCGTACACGCAGAAGGCCGTCTCCTTGAAGCGGTGCGTCTTGTCCAGGATGATGCCGCACATCACGGAGCCACACATGCCGGCCACCACAATCACCAGGCCGATCCTGCCCGCGTCCTCGCTGGCGTTCTGCAACATCAACAACAAGCAATTCAACAACAATGGACAACACTCTAAGTTGCAAACATATGTATTATTTGAGATTCATATTAAATGCATTCCATGATCGAAAAATGGTCATTTCAGTAATTGCAATACAATTTAATAACGATTTAGGTTTTTAGTCCGGTCGATAGCTCAGGTGGTAGAGTGCTTGCATTCCATGCCGAAAGCTCGGGTTCGAATCCCACCGAGGGTGTCAGATATGATTTCCCGAGACGGTGTTTATTTCAAACCCCAAAATAAAATACCGGCAAGGTTTACTCAGCCTTCACAAGACATGAGTACCAGCACTCTCGGGAGCTGGGAAACCTCCACTTCAACTGAAGTGGTTGGCGTAAGGCCGGCCCCCTTACCTGTAAAAATAAATAGGTTCAACTCGCCACATGCGACCCCTTCGGGGATAACGCGGCAAGAAGTTACACTATATGTGTAGCTTAGTTGCGTTGCGTAGGTTATTTTTTTACTTCCAGGGGGGGCAGCTACCCCCCCTGGCCCATGCCATGGACCCTAGTCACCTATACCTGTGACCATGGATATATAGAATAATTTAATACTTCCTCCATGCCTGTGACTCCACCCATAATAAATAAAAGTAAAATACAATTCCTTTTATATGAATCTGTAGTTAAATTCTAATGTCGTTTTGGAGTTACCAAATGTGGTCTTCTGGAATTTTTCCATGGTAATACATAATAATTATGTCAATTATTTGAGGTATTTTCAACTCATTTACACAAACTCTCAACACTAAATTCATAAGATAACTAATTTTGAAATTATTTTTTGACAAGGAAACCATGTTGCTTAGAAAAACGAACAAAGCGCCACAGCGCTATACCGGAAATGGTTTTTCAGAATTTTATTGAATTCTGATTGGTCAAATGAACACAGTTGCCATTTTGACAGCTGATATCACAACTCCCATTAAAGTTTAAAAAGGTCGTATAAAGCGTTCGTCGTGGAAGTGACGTATATCAAAACTTACAATAAAACTACCTACAATGAATATAATTTATACATGATTCTCTCATTCTATACTAAATCCTAGATTGCCGCGTTTGTTTGTAGGTACATATATGAGAAATATCTTACCGGGAAGTACAAGAGGACGACTTGGTTGAGCAGCGTGGAGATGGCGTAGAAAGTCCCCACGTTCATGCCGTAAGAGATGAGCAGGAGGATGTAGTTCTTGTTGACGGCCAGCCGCTTTATGGACTTGAAGAAGTTGTCTCCGATGGGGCTCTGGATGTCCTGGGCGGCGGAGGGGGGGGTGGGGGGAGCGGCCTTGAAGACTGGAAACCAACGAAACATCAATAAGTCTATAATCTATAATCTAAGTTGCAAAGATATATGAAAATTCAAAGCTTATATCAAGTGCATGCTCACAAAAAACACGTGTAAGTTCGCGTTTACGAAAGCTAAATGTGCACTTACAAATTCAAATCCAAACGTGAAATGAACATAAATCCTGCAACTTTTTCCGACCTACCCTGAATCAGGGGTGACTTTGCCAAAGTGAAGCATTTTTTACAGTATGCGTGGTCAGCCTCATACCAGCCTATAAGGCAAAGAATTCTGAATTGAATCTAATCTAATCTAATCTAAGTTGCAAAGATATGTTACATTGGAGATTCACATTACATGCATTCCCACAACCAGACACGTACAAGTTCGCGCTTTCACGTGCCTCATGTGAGCCTACAACATAAAAACCAATCTCAAATGGACATACACCCTGCAACTCTTGCCGTCCTTCCCTGTAACAGGGGTGACATTGGCAAAGTGAACCATTTTTACAGCATGGGTGGTCAGCCGCATACCAACCTATAAGTCAAGGAACATACACGACAAATTACATTTTTTAAATCAATAAATAATAATAATATACATGGACATCAAAAACTTAAAACATAAAGCAAATTTCATTTTAATAAACCCTAGCCGCCAACATTACAGATCAACCGAAAGTCTAATTTCTATAATCGAATAGATTATAATGGAAGATAAATGTTTTTAGGCTTTCACGGCCGGATTCCTTGACTTATACATAGGTTGGTATGCGGCTGACCACCCATGCTGTAGAAAATGGTTCACTTTGCCAATGTCACCCCTGTTTCAGGGAAGGTCGGCAAGAGTTGCAGGGCTTATGTCCATTTGAGATTTGGTTTTTATGTTGTAGGTTCACATGCGGCATGTGCAAGCGCGAACTTGAACGTGTCTGCTTATGGGAATGCATTTAATAATAAGGGAGCTGGCCTTACGCCAACCACTTCAGTTGAAGTGGGGGTTTTCCAGCTCCCGAGGGGGCTGGTAGGTACTCATTTCTTGTGAAGGCTGAGTAAACTTTGCTGGTATTTTTATTTTGGGTTTGAAAGAAGCACCGGAACAGGAAGTCATTTCTGACACTCTCGGTGAGATTCGAGTCCGAGCTTTCGGCATGGAATGCAAGCACTCTACCGGTAGACAGGAGTTGGAGGCGAAGGCTGATCGAGGCTCGATATGAGCTGGAGGGCCATCGAAGAAGATTAACAAAATACCTACTATTATTATTTATAATTATTAGGGATGGGCCGAATGTGGTTTAAACCAAATACGAACTTTGGCCGAACATTCTGTTAAAAAAAAAATCGGCTGAAGTTCGGCCGAACTTCGGTTCGGTAAAAAAATGTGAAAAAGTTATGCATTATTTTTTCTAGTTATTGTTGTTGGTTAGAAGGATACTATTTTTTTTTCAATCTGATATCTATGTAACGAAGTAGAAGAAGATTTATTTTTTTATCAAAGTGTAAGTTAATGTTTACTTGTTCCTACTAAATAAATGATCATGAGTGAGTATATAAAGGACTAATGTTTATTTTACGGTTATAAAAGATACTATGACCTCGAAATATAACAGTCAAAATGTTGCAACTAGATATTTTATTTTACTTTTTCTTACACCGAATGTTCGGCATTTGAACCGAATTTCGGCCAAATTCTGAAGTTCGGTTCAAGCTGCCGAAATTTGGTCAAACCGAATGTAAAACGAATTTAGGCTGGAGCTTCATAATGTATTTTACACGTTATACGTTGCAGCTTTCAAGTATTTACAAATTTTATTTCTCAAAAAAACACGGAAGGGGAATATACGGCGCGGTAATTTGCAAAAGACTGCAGAGTTAAAAACCGATAAAGAATATCGAGCGGCCAAAACGGGAGTCGTATTTCAAGACATAACTCTCCGCACGCAGAGTCGCTTGGCAAAATTCCCGAATCTGCTGGTGTTTTTTTTTTTGGCCTCCGCGTCTCAACTTTGCTGTGTATTTGATACTTTTGTTTATCAATGCCTAAAACAAAACAGGCGGCTGAGATAGAGGAGAATAAAGACAGGAGAGAGAGTCTGCAAATATGAGGAAACCTCAATGATTCTCTGTTTTGATTCACGCATGAAAATATTCAGACCTAATAATCTTTCAGGACCAAAATGTGTGTAAATGTGTAATTTTTATGAAAAAATAGTGAAAATAAACAGTGTGAAGATAATATTAACATTTTTTTTTATTTCACGAGCCCTTTATACCCTAACTGCCGTTTTTGTTTCTTACACTTTATGGTCTTAGCAAAATAGTTACAGTAATGAAAAAAATCAAGCATGCTTAATATTTTTGTCAATTCTTAACTTATATATTTTGTTCAAACTTTATAATTAAGATAAAAAATTGATAAACATGCCTGATTTTTTTCATTACTGTAACTCTTTTGCTAAAACCATAAAGTGTAAGAAACAAAAACGGCAGATTTAGGGTACCAAGGAGCCTTAAATGTGTTTTTCGGGATATGTTTCGAGCTAACGTCGTGCAATGAAGACAAATGAGGCTCTGACGAGAGTTGAGGTTTTCCCGCTATGAAAGCGGTCCTAGATTTCCGTTCCCGCTGAAAGCGCCGCTTTTCTGTGAAAGGAAATATGACGTACAGCGGATAATGGAGACTTAGTTTGTGTAAAGGATAATAAATTAATGTAACAAATTGTTTTGTCGAGCGTAATTCTGGCAACACAAAAAAGTACCGTGGCTCTAATGTTGTTGACAATATGGCGGACCGAAATTTTGTCATGTTTTTGCTTACCACATCCCCCCCCCCAGTGCTTGTTTGCTTATAATAATAATATTAGGATGATTTGTTTGGTGAGCGCTGTTTTTGTGTGTATCACACCTCAAGAGCCGTCTGAGAGCTTGGTCGTCGCTGTGGGAAGTGCCTCTCAAGCAAAACCCAGTTGCTGTAAGGCTGGATGGACCTTTAGTGACCGGTCATGGGCAAAGGTATCTAAATGTTTCACCGAGCGAAGGTATGAATGGTTTATTTTTTGTGCTTAGCCGGGATTC
The DNA here is from genome assembly GCA_951799405.1 of Agapetus fuscipes. Classification (NCBI taxonomy): domain Eukaryota; kingdom Metazoa; phylum Arthropoda; class Insecta; order Trichoptera; family Glossosomatidae; genus Agapetus; species Agapetus fuscipes. Next base: position 15,152,464 of record OX637349.1, on the reverse strand, counting down.
GAGCTCGCAACCTTCCAATTACGAGTCAGAAGTGTTAACCAGTAGACTACCTACCATTTGATTCGAATATGGCGTTTCAATGAAATCATCTACACAATCTGAGCTTAGATAAAACACACAATAATGTGAGAGTTGTTTTCAATATTTTTAAAAGCAATTTCCAGTTTTCATAAGACACATTGGTCCAGTCCACGTAAAAACATTGCCCATGTGAAGTTACCTCTGATGGAAATAAGACAAATAAGCACTAAGGAGGCGACATGTTAACAAGGCGCCAGTGCCCCAAGGATAATACCCCACGTTTTAGGTGGTTCCATGATAGAACGACACAGTGACAAAACGACACATGACAGAACGGCACATGACAGAACGACACAAGACATAATATAACGACACATCACACACATGATATAACGGAACATGATAGAAAATCACAATGACACTACATCACATGACGAAACATCACAAGACAAAACATTATGCTATTGTGATGTACTTTTCTGTGATGTTTTGTCATGTGATGTTCTGTCATGTGTTGTTCTATCAAGTCTCGTTTTGTCATGTGTTTTTGTAATCCCAGATTGTTCTACCCACACTATCGTACATGTTCAACTGTGCGCGTAGGTACTTTGATTTCATAGTTCGTAACAATACTTTACAATGTCGAAAATACGACTGTGAGGAAGCAGCACGCAGTAAGCGGTGAAAATTTGAGATGTGTACTCACAGAGCAGGATCATGATGAAGAGGACAGACGTCAGACCGGCCAGGGCGTAGAACATGACTTGCAGGTCCCGGCCCGTCATCTCGGGGTTCTCGTGGATCTTCACCAGCATGGGAGGCAGCACGAAGCCAGCGGCCACGCCCAGCTGGAAGAGACAATCAATACTAGGTTCAATACAAGGTTCACAAAAGACAAGACATCAACGGAGTGTGTAGATAAATAAAATATATATGTGAAATCCATTGAGACCGAGATGCTTTGCAGCAGACTTGTGTCTTAGCTGTCGAGCTAAACAGTTCAAAAGCAACTCTATGTACGTGTGTGAACCATATCTTAAAATAAATTGTGCAAAATAAATAATCGCAATTTTTCCTTGACTTATAGGTTGGTATGAGGCGGATCACCCACACTGTAAAAAATGGTTCACTTTGCCAATGTCACCCCTGTGTCAGGGAAGGTCGGCAAAAGTTGTAGGGCTTATGTTCATTTGAGGTTTGGATTTTATTTGTAAGTACACATTCAGCATTTGTATGCGCGAACTACACGTGTTTGTTTGTTCGCATTTGAGAGCTTTAAATGAATATATCATTGCAACTTAGATTATAGAGATTATAGAACACAGTAAAATCATAGCACTATCCATTAGAAATGAATTGCTTTACTTATTTCAGAAACTATCAAAAGTCTCAGAAAGTATCGAGTCACGGCGATATGAATATTTTATCTTGGATAGTATCCGAAAATAGATTTATACTTCCGGCCTTCCATCATCGACTCGCCGAAGCGGAAACTCCTTTTCCCTGCAAAATGTCAGGAATACCTTATTCTAGGCAACGTCACGCGTGAGACTTCACGTTCCATGGCTCAGAGAGAAAAAAAAAACCTGATAGAGTCGGGAAATAATGGAATATTACATTTGCCGACGCGCAGAGAAGGAAATTTGCAAGACGCAATGCCTGTTTCCTATTTTCTTTACGTTTGAACCACAATGGTATACAAAATCCACGGATTTACTTTGTATTCCCGCCTTTTTTTGTAACGTAACTGTCAAAAATCATACCAATCAGTACGTAGCTCTATTTTTGTTTATTTGGAGCTTTCTCTTGAAAATTATAATTAAATTTAAGAAAAAAAAAATAATGCAGAGGACACAAATAATTTCAGTATTTTTGTTGTTGTTAAAATAACCAATACGACATTGTTTTTTTTTTCTATAAATGCTAGGTACAATATTGGGATTCAAATTATTTGCAATGGCAGCACATAATTTGAATTTCGAACGAAATGCTCGTGAAATGAACAATGGTTTTATTTTCCAATTTCAAATATCTTCAGGTTTTTATTCGGAACAAATTGTTCGAAATTCAAATTGTGTGTCGTCATTGTAAAGGAAATATATTATCTAGGTACCTTTAAAAAAAACATACCTACCTTTGGAAAAATAATGACATAATATGTATTTATATTATTTTTAAATGCGTAAAAAATATGAGAAGTAGTAAAAATATTATTCTAAATTCAGAATTGAAATGAGGGGAATTATAAAAATATTTTGTTATTGGTTGATAAAGATGGCAGGCCCATACAAGACTGACGTTTGCCCGCCGAGAAAAAAAATTCCACAATTCCAAATTAAAAAAAATTCAGACCTCATTGAAATTATGAAATTCAATAAATCACTACAAACTTTTCACTTACACTACAAATTGAAGATAAACTAAGAATATTTTGAATTAATCAAATAATCGTCTGATCTTTGATGAGTAAATATTGCTTATTGAGCCATTTGACTCTGGTAGTATAAGCCATGAATGTTAGCCGGGGTTATAATGATGTTAAATGGCTTAGATTAAATGTAGGTACTAGGTTAGTTGATTTTGTATGAAATGCCTGTTTCAGACGGAGAAAGTACCATTTTTATTAGAATGCTGACAAAAAGTACGATACCTTCTCTAAACATCGATTAAGGAATTTCCTACTTTAGAAATAAACAAAAAATGCTTGTATAATCTAAGTTGCCAAAATAAATATCATTTAAGATTGATATTACACACGTTTCCACAAACAGACAAGTACAAATTCTCGCTTACACATGCCGTATGTGGAATAACAACATAAAAACCTAATCTCAAATGAACATAGGCCCTGCAACCCTTGTCAACAACCTTCTCTGAAACATGCGGGACATAGACAATGTGAAGTTTTTTACAGTATGAGTGGCCAGCCTCATACCAACCTATTAGTCAACGAAAATAAATAATTGATGACATTGAATTATATCAAACCAATAACTACTTCTTTAATTTCATCCAGCGTCATTACCTTTTTCGTACAAGCTCACCTTTTGTCTCTGGATATCCCATTCATTCGCTATTTCAGTAATTTGGTCCATCCATATATTTTTCTGTCTTTCCCTACCACGACATCCAGTTATACTTGCAACGCATTCTTTCTTTCATCACTCATTCTAAACATATGTACGTCCAAACCATTTTAACAAACTTCGTTTCATCTTCACTTTCTCTTGCACCCATTGATAGCTTATGGGAATGCACGTAATATGAATCTTCTAATCTGATCTAATCAAAGTTGCAAAGATATGTAACATTGGGTATTCACATTACATGCATTCTCAAAAGCAGACACGTATTAAACATGCCGCATGTGGACTTACAATATAAAAACCCGAATCTCAAATTAACATACACCCTGCAACTCTTGCCGACCTTCCCTGAAACAGGAGTGACATTGTCAAAGTGAACCATTTTCTACAGCATGGGTGGTCAGCCGCATATAATTTATTTTGTACGATTTACACTAAACTTGTCGGTGTTATGGCCGAAGGGGCCAAGTGGGCCGATCGTTCTAGCGTGTTTGGATTGGAATAACGTTGGTTCGATCCCCGCTTGGGTCATTTGACCATAACTTTGACCCTGGTTCAACAGATGTTATTGGGTAATTATTAATTAATAATTCATTAAAATAAACAATAATGAATTATTATTTGATGATATTGATACCTGTTTCTGGCCAGGCAGAATAGGTTGGTGAATTGCATTCCTCTTCACAAATCTATTAATTAAAAAAATAAAAAAATAAACTAAATTACTTTCCAATTTGCAAGCATTTTAGGGCAGAATGGATTGAAGTAACAGTACTGTGGAAACGCCCAGAATCTTGGAAACCGGGAGGGTTGGTCCGTGTACCCTAAAGCATGGCCACCCTTAACGGCGTGTTTACTGCAAACATAGTTATCTTCAATGCATAAAATTACGTAGAGAGTCCGACCTTAACTATGTACCTAACTTAAAGTGTTTGCTTCTAATCTTCATACTTAAGCCCGGTATTTTCAAGTATAGTAACATTAACTAAAATGCAATTTGAGTTTCCGTGTTAATGTAAGCTTGCCTCATGATTCTCGTGTCTGATCCGTGAGTTAAAATGTTCAGTTTTACCTACTCCTATCTTATTTAAGTTGCTGATAGATAAGTCACATTGGGGGCTCACATTATATGCATTTTCTCAAGCAGACACGTATAAGTTCGAGCTTGCACATGCCGCATATGAACCTACTACATAAAAACCCATACCTCGAATGGACGTACACCCTGCAACTCTTGCCGTCCTTCCCTGAAACAGGGGTGACATTGCCAAAGTGAACCATATTCTGCAGTATGGGTGGTCAGCCTCATACCATCCTATAAGTCGAGGAACATAAATCGAGCAAATAAATCGTAATTTTTATTGAATTGAACCCGGTAAAATAATAACAATAATACTTTAGAGTTTTTATAAACATTTATTTAAAGTCTTTGAAAGTCTTTGAAAGTATTTAAAGGCAAAAGTACGTTAGTTAAGGTACAAAAGAATGTGATGAGATGGTTTGGGCATGTGGAAAGAATGAACGATGATAGACTGACAAAGTATGTATGCAAAGAAAGTGTGAAAAGAAAAAGAGGGAAGGGACGACCGAGAAAAGTATGGAGTCATCAGATTGAGGAGACTGTGAAAGAATGGGATGTACAAAGTGAGCGTAAAAGAAGAAAATGCATGAAAAAGGTGATGGATATGAATGAATTGAAAGAGGTATGTAAGGATAGGAAAAAATGGAGGCAGCTCTGCAGAGGCTCTGGCCACACCTAGCGGAATGGCGACAGAGTTACAGTTACAGAAAGTATTTTATTATGAACATGAAAAACAAGTAAAACAAAATTGAATTAAGAATCTGAAGGCTTTGATAATGAGATGGAAATTGTAATGAGTGTGGGGTTCTTTGATAAAAAACAGATAGGCGGTTATAATCTGCTTTAAATGAAGCTAACTTTGACCATTTGTTGTCACAAGTTGACGACAGTTTCAATAAAATGTCTGCGCATGAAGTGCCTCCCTGAAAGTTGGGGATTAATTAGTAGGAAAAAGAATCTATAATCTAAAGAAGAAGCTCCCAAACTTTTATTCCGTGCACCCCCATCATTTTTGTTTAACACGTCATTCCTGTCCTTTATAAATTTTCGAAAGATTTTTGTGAAACGCTATGGAGAGCCCACAGATCGGAGAGCCATTATTTTTTAAAGGGTTTGTTATTTCTTAATAAAATAAGTGCAGTTTTAACTTGATGATTACAATCGTCCGGTAGATAGCTCGGTTGGTAGAGTGCTTGCATTCCATGCCGAAAGCTCAGGTTCGAATCTCACCGAGTTTCAACCCAAAACAAAAATACGGGCAAGGCTTACTCAGTAAAAAAAAAAAAAGTAAATTAGGCTGATTTATTTGGTGAGTACTGTTTTTGTGTGTTATCACACCTCACCTTGGTCGTCGCTGTAGAAAGCGCCAATTCTCAACCAAGACCCAGTTGCTGTAAGGCTGGATGGACCTTTTGATGACCGGCCTTTGGTAAAGGTTTATGAATTTTTCAACACAGCGAAGAGCAAATTTGAAAAAATAAATGGTATATTTTTTGTGCTCCACCGGGATTCGAACCCACAACCTTCCATTTACAAGTCCGAAGTGTTATCACTGGACTAAGGACCGGTCCTTCACAAGAAATTAGTACCATCGCCCTAGGGATCTGGGACACCCCCACTTCAACTGAAATGGTTGGTGTAAGACCACCCCCCTTACCGATAGAAATGAATAGGTTTCACTCGCTACATTTCGGGATAAACGCGGCACGGAGTTACACCTAATGTGTAGCTTAGTGGCGTTTTTATCTAAGGGTCCATACAGAGTAATTTGAGAAACTCTGATCAAAAGAAAGCTATCACAGTCCTCGTTGACATACTGGCTGTAACATTGAAGGGGAGGGCGTATGGTGATGAACTCAAGACACCATAAGTTAGCGCCTGAAGTGGGACACTATTTTTTTATATTTTAAACTTAACTTTAATAACGCATTCTTTCGGTACAACATTTTTGTGGTGCGATAGATTCAATTCATTTTTAATAAAAAAAAAAAAAATGATTTGCCAGATATTGTATGAGAATGGATCCGATTTTTATTGGATTTATTTTTTATTTGTAACAATTCTGATACAAAAAATTCCACGATACAGATATAATTAATGTACTCGGGACAATAAAAAAAACCCTCAGCCATATGACGTGACCTTAAGTTAATAAAAAATGGATTCTCGGTAACATTGTTATGTTTTCTTCGGTTCAATTTATAAAACTTCGGTTAAATTTATTTTAGCGTTGACTCACTTTTGGTTTAAAGTTAAACATTCGTCTTAGGTACTAAATCAGCCTTCAAAGCACTGCGATCTGTTTTTATAGGTGACAAAAACCTACTCATGCCAGAATCATTTCAAGCAGAAGCTTCGAGCAAAAACGTACAACCACCCAAATACTTACATCTACAAACACAAACAAGTAAGTAAAAACACACAGACACACAATCATAAGTAAACATACACATACATAAAATCATACATTCGTTACAATATGTAGGGTAATTTTTCAAATAAACAAAATAAAACGTAGGTATGCACTTGTCATGCCTCTTATTGAGTCTCTTTTAAACGATTAATTATTTAAAGCAATAAAAATAAAACAAGATTTTATCTACTCAAGCGATTTTTAAGTAATTTAATCGTCCCGTTTGAAATTTAACTAATGTGCACTCTTTGATTGGTGGTCTCTCGTAATGGATCTGGAAAGTCACCAATACGTTAAGTATAAAACATACCGTCCAAACTCAATCAAAGCGTATTATCGAAAATGTCTTCTTCTCTAGTTTCAATCCTGGGATTGGTTTGCAGCAATTTTTTTCACTCTTCTCCTCCATTCTTCCCTGTCTTGTGCGGCTCTTTTAAGATCTGCATATGATGAGCAGCGCACGTCCACCAACAGGTCCTCTAGGAATTCTTGGCGTGGGCGTCCCCTAGAGTTGGTCCCCTCGGTCATCCCCTCCATTATGGCACGCAAGAGACCTTCTTGTCGTATTACATGGCCGATCCATCTTGCACGCCTTTCGGACAAGGTCCTGAGTAGATGCCTTCCTCCTTCGATTCTTTGGAGAACCTCCTCATTTGTAGTGTGGTCTCTCCAAGAATTCCTAGTAGTCTTCTATATGACCACACCTCGAAAGCCTCTAGTCTCCGTTTATCTCTTTTGGATAGGCACCATGTCTCGCAGCCGTACATCAAGAGACTCCATACATAGGTTTTGATGAGCAGTCTCAGTTTCAGGTCTATTTTATTTGATTCTATTATTTTTGCTTTTTTTATGAAATACAAATTACAAGTCTAGCCTGGTATATACGGCTGTCGACCTCGCTCAAAGTATATTTACGAAAATGTATAGAGATTAAAACAGTGCGATAAAGCCGAAAGCGCGCTAGATAATAAACCAACTCGTGAAGGAAAAACTCATTCTCTTTCTTTATTTTTACTTTATTAATTGAAAATGAATCTTCACAATGTCAATATATAAGCCACTAAACTTTTAAAACAGCTCTCCTCAGTGCGGGTAAAACTGAAAACGTGAAATATTAAGCTAACATAGATTTTTAAGATAAATGAACTTTTCTCCTATTTTTTACGAAGAGAAAACATTAATAAAGTGTGAAAATCCTGGAGTTTAGAAGTTGTCCATGAGCACTGCTTTATAATTAGTTCATTTACTTTGAGAAGTTACACCCAATAAAATGTTTTATCCACGATTTCTCAAATCAGTAAATCAGCACTTATTTAGTTTAACCTTTAAGGTGGTGATTTGCAGTTAAGGTTGATGGATGATTAAGGCGTCGCCTAAAATAGGACAAAATAATGGTGGATTGATTAATTAAAGCTAGTTTGTTATAGAGGTGGGAGGAGGAGAAGTAGCTAAAAGAGTATCAAGAATACTGAAAAGCAGTTGAAACAAACATGGAGGAATTTCAAAAGATATTAAAGTTTTTGATTTTCTTTATATAACCTAAGTTGAAAAAATATAATACATATAAAATACATTCCTATACGCAGACACTAATAAGTTCTACAATCTACATGCCGCGTGTGGACATAAAAACCCAATCTCAAATAGACACAAATCCTGCAACTTTTGCCGACCTTCCGAGAATTCTGAATCAGAGGTACGTAACTTCGACTATAGATTATTAATAGAAACGAATGGACCTTGAAAGTATGTCTACGCAGTACTTAAGTAGTTTTATATTGTACGAGTAGTTTTTATCACTTTTTATTGAAACAGTAACATTTTCTCCATGAATTGACATTGTAATCTAATAAATGTAAGTATATTTTCATTACCTTCCATTGAAGAGCATTACTAAGTTACAGAAAAGTCTGCCATCGATTAGCTTATGATATCTGTGGACTAGAATCTATTTTAACGAAAATATCGTATATACTATATCCGTTTCAACTTACTTAACCGCAAATCATCCTTAGTTAGACAGAGAGCAAAAATATTCACAGTAATTTCGCTGTAAACAAAAAATATCGGGTGCAACTACGAAATCTTTCCAGAAAGTTGTTAGCTTAGAGATTCATGGCTGCGCGAACATTGTGCATATGCGTTGTAAGACTTTTGATCGGTAAATTTGCTATTAACTATTTTTGAAGGAAAAGGTATTATATGGCATGTGTTATTATTGGGTGTCGAAACGCAAAATGGAGAAAGCAAGAAAACATAGGATTTCACGGGTAAGGACATGTTTGTATGACTTCACCACTTCTGTGTTTGACAGGACTGGGGACAACTATGCCCCATAGTATTTATTATGTTTTATAGGCTTAATTTTTAAGCGCCCTTGGGGTGGCTAGTGCCACTAAACGGCGCTGTATAAAAATTGCCCAATTATTACTATTACTTAATTTAGTAAATACTTCGGTTAATTTATTTCACATAATTTATTTTCTGATACTGTTCACATACGGTATGTACACAGAGTGGCTTTTTAACTGTATAGCTCGACAGCTTAGATACAAGTCTGACGCTACATACAGTTTTGGCTCTTTTTATAGCACGCATAAGGATGGTTCTCGAATCACTGTGAACTAGGATAGGCACTCGAGCAATCTCAACCAATACAAATAATTATTTAAGTACCTACATCTAGAGACTTCACGGACTTCTACTTAGAATATTCGAGTAAACATTTACACAATATCTAATCTAATTTACTTAAGTTGCAAAGATTTGTTACATTGAGAATTCACATTATATGCATTCTCACAAGACACGTACAAGTTTGCGCTTGCACATGCCGCATGTGAACCTACAACATAAAAACCCAAATCTCAAATGGAAATACACTCTGCCACTCTTGCCGTCCTTCCAGGGGTGACATTGAAAAAGTGAACCATTTTTACAGCATGGGTGGTCAGCCGCATACCACCCTATAAGGCAAGGAATATCGAAAAATAAAAGTACAATCATACAACTACCTAACACCTAAAGACTTCACAGACTTACAGTTAGTCAGTTACAAACAAAATATACAATCACACATTCACAACAGTATATATTACTGCCGGAATGTTTGTTTCCACTCCTCTATAATTATTATAAAGCAATGTTGCTACCTGATCAATGATACCTAAGTAAACAGGGGAGATTGCGTAACGGTCGGAAAGTATTTCATTTTAAAAGCTCCCCGAGCTTTCAACTACTACTTAACTTTGTTAGTCGAGAAAGCACTCTCCCTAATTGTGTTAATTGATTATCGATTTTTAACTTTCAAAACGTACCGACTTCCTGGTGGCGTTTTGCGCTCTGGAAATTTCACAAAGAAGCTTCCTGCTTTTATGGAATTTATTTTTAATGAAATCAAAAATCAAACCCCGATTGCGTTAGCCTATTTAATGTTTGATAGCTTTTATTATTTATAAAAGGTGCGTTTTATTGAATTAACTACCATAATTCAGCTGTCCAATTGAATTTGATTTCATTGACTGTAAATTTTGCGATTATGGCGTGGAAATGGGATAGATTTATGGAAAGTATGCATGTGTAAGGAAGATACATAAAAAAAAAAAAAAAAAAACGCAACTAAGCTACACATATAGGATAACTTCTTGCCGCGTTATCCCCGAGGGGGTCGCATGTGGCGAGTTGAACCTATTTATTTTTACAGGTAAGGGGGCCGGCCCTTCGCCAACCACTTCAGATGAAGTGGGGGTTTCCCAGCTCCCGAGAGGGCTGGTACTCATTTCTTGTGAAGGCTGAGTAAACCTTGCCGGTATTTTTATTTTGGGGTTTGAAATAAACACCGAAACGGTAAATCATTTCTGACACCCTCGCCTCGGCGGGATTCGAACCCGAGCTCACGGCATGGAATGCAAGCACTCTACCAACTGAGCTATCGACCGGACTTTTATTTACATAATTAGTAAAAAGACAATTGTTCACGAATGGTTTATGACTTGCGTTCGTAAAAGTTAGGTAGAAAAGAATAATTGGGTGATATAATATCACACACAGTGAGGGTTGGCAGCAGTGCTATGACAAGTTGACACAACAACCGCGTCAAAACAGAAAATGTATGAAAAAGGTGATGGATATGAACGAACTGAAAGAGGTATGCAAGGACAGGAAAAAAAGTATGCGAATCTGAAAAAGCTCTTGCCACCCCGAAATGGCGACAGAGTAACAGTTACAGTTACAAGTACTTTCGACTTGCTTACGTCAATTTCAATAGGACACTTAATTTGGTCATTAAATAATGAAAACATTTTGGTATACATTTAACATAGATTAAGCCTTAGTATTTACAGTCGCAATAAGTTGTTTTCCCTATTTCCTACGCTCAGCATGAGCTTGTATTTGCGAAACAGATTTTCCTTAAAACTTTGCCATTTTCCCCACGCAAGTATTCCAAAAGTTGGGAAAACAGTTTACACACATTTACATTTTGTGTTGCCATGTTGGGCTAACAAAATTCGGTTTGCCACTTTCAGCAGGCGGTTGGCCACATTTTGAAAACATGTTTTAGAATAATATTTAAAAACTGAAATTCGAATACACGAGGGTTGACCCAAAAGCAATAAGAGTTTCAATTGAAAAGTTCAAAGTTATCGCTAAAATGCTCCTAAGCTACACATATTGTGTGACTCCTTGCCACGTTTTCCCCGAAAAGGTAGCATATGGCGAGTAGCACTTATTTATTTTTACAAATAATGGGGCCTGCTTTACGCCAACCACTTCCGTTGAAATGGGGGTTTCCCAACTCCTGAGGGAGGCTGTTACTATTTTTTTTTAATGGCTGAGTATAACTTGCTGGTATTTTATTTTTGATCAAATTCCGAAACGGGTAATCATTTCTGACACCCTCGGCTGGATTAGGACCCAAGCTCACGGCATGGAATGTAAGCACTCTACCAACTGAACTATCGACCGGACTAAAAACTAATGATAAAAATAAATTAAAAATGTTCCAATATTCAGTAAATCGTACTTGGAGAACTAATTTTCTAACTAATTATTATCATAAAATAAGGATGTCTCTTTAGGACATTGGTTACAACACCAATGTAACGTCGAAAATGAAGTTAGTTTGCCAAAAACGACACAATCAGTTTTTTTTTTTTTGTTTTATATCAATGCTATTTTGTAAATATTTGCTCCAGTATCTTTATAAATTAAATTAAAGACAACAGTTTTAATTTATACACTTATTTCTTCAGAAATACTCCAAATAAGAAATTCATAGATTTTCTAAGGTTTGTGCATTTACGGAGTACTGACAGTAACTGCCTCAAAAAACCCACTCACTGTCTCTTCCCTGTCTTCTTTTAAGAAATTCAAACTTTAAAAAATACGAAAAAAAAAACCCCACTTCAACTCAAGTGGTTGGCGTAAAGCCGGTCCCCTTACCTGTAAAAATAAATAGGTTCCACTCGCCACATGCGAAACCCTTGGGGGATGACGCGGCAAGAAGTTACACTTTATGTGTAGCTTAGTTGCGAGTTGCGAAACATTAAAAATTTGGAAGAAGATTTTTTTATATTATGTTCATTCGAGATATTTTTGGGCATCCCTCGTATCAGAAGCTCCCTCTTTGGTCAACATACTTGTATTAGGAAAACATGAATTTTCTCGTTGCATTCATTGCGCTATTCATGAATAGAATTTAATTACTACTCTGCAGATAATCGTGCATGAAAATGTTTCATTTTGTCGACAACATTCCGAGATGAAATTTGCGACTGACTACGAACTGAAATTTTCATACGAAGTAAGAGTTTGGAAGTTGTATAATTGCTTACACATGTTTATATGTTCCTAAAATCTAAGTTGCGAATATGTATTCACATTTAAGGCTCATATTTAATGCATGCTCATCAGTGGCGAAGGTTGCCATACACGCCGATTCCCATCGGTTTCCCGTTTAAAATGAGGGAAGAATTGGCAATAAAGTAGACTGCATGGTTTCAATGGGAAAAAATACGTATTGTTTCTTTGGGTTTAAATGTATTTTTTTACTTTGTGCCTATATTTTTAAACTAATTTGATACATCATTTTAAAAGGGAAGTCGATGGGCTTGTATGGAACCCTTAGCCACTCCACAAACACATGTCAGCTCGCGCTCACACAATCTGCATAGGTATGTACATTCAAAATAAACCAAACCTCACATGAAAATAAACTTTGCGACTCCTGCCACATTTCCCTGAACCGGGGTGGCATTGGGAAGTTTTTACAGCATGGGTTACCAGCCTCATACTAACCTATAAGTTAAGGAATATCTTTAACATAAATAAATACAGCGCAAAAATGTATGGCAGGTTTGTATATTAATTCTTAAAATTGTATTGCTCATAGAATACCTTTATATATATATTTTATAATAAATAGTGTGTATATAGTTTATGATTCAAGTACGTATATAAACATGTTGTTATGCTTGAAGTTTATATTTTTCTATACAAGCGAAATTTTGTACAGAGGCAACATTGTTCTAAATTTAAAAATGCACTTGTTACGTTTGTAGCTTGTTTTCTTCAACTAAGCTAGGCATAATATTCCCGAATAAATATCGCATCGTAAATTTTTTGGTATGACATTATTGTTCTAAATTCAAAGTCTGCAATTGCTAATAGCCAATAGGTACTGATAGCTACGGTAGGTACAAAAATATTTTTAAATGAGTGATTTTCGTCTATGAATTTTTAACATGGAAACATTGTTCCATATTCAAAAATCTATTCTGTCATCCGACACGAACAAAATGGATTCTTCTGTCAGATTTTAATACATAATTTTAAATCCTTATTTTTGTGTTTTTTCTGAAGAGAAAAACCTTGATTTTAGTTAAATATAAAGCATATTTTCTGAATATTACATTGCGATGCTAATGGTGTCTGAAATGTGAGGGGAATCCTTGACAATTGTCGTTTAAATTTTGAAAATTAACTGCATGGAATCCTCTTGCGCCATTTAGCGTTCAACAAAGCAATTGTCGACTTATCTGAGGCAAACGCGCGGCAATTTCCAGTTTGGTGTCAGGACAGAACGCCACAGTGACAAAACGACACATGAGAAAACGACACGACACATGACGGAACAACACACGACAGAACGACACATGACATAACGACACATGACATAACGACACATGACGGAACAACACACGACAGAACGACACATGACATAACGACACATGACATAACGACACATAAAAGAACATCACAATGACAGTAGTAGGTACCTACATCATATGAAAAAACATTACAACTACAAAACAACACACAAAATACATCACTATGACGAAACAACACAAAGACAAAACATCACCGTGGTAGGGTCGCCAAACAAGCAGTGTGACCTTGACCCTGTACCAGTCTGGGTACTCAAAGAATGCATCACACAGCTGGCTCCATTTATTGTTAAGGCTATCAATGGATGCCTGATGGATGCCACTGTTCCCCCTTCTTTGAAGGTAGCTCACATTACACCAATTTTAAAAAAGCCCCAGTCGGATCCTGGTGACCCTTCAAATTTTAGACCTGTGTCAAATCTGCCATTCTTGTCGAAGGTGCTGGAGCGGATTGTCTCCCGGCGGTTGGTGTCGTATCTAGATGCAAATAGATTAATGCCTAAGAGGCAGTCGGCATACCGGAAATATCATTCAACAGAAACCGGTATGCTTAAGCTTGTATCGGATATGATATCGGCTGTAGAGTGTGGCGATCTGGCCTTACTGGCGCTTCTTGACATGAGTGCGGCTTTTGACACAGTAAGTCACCTGATTCTTATTGAGAGGTTGGAGGTGTCGTACGGATTGACCGGCGGGGCTTTAGCATGGTTCTCCTCCTATCTGGTGGAACGCAGGCAGGCGGTGCGTGTTTGTGATAGTGTCTCACCTACCTACTCGCTGTCCTCTGGGGTTCCACAGGGCTCTGTGCTGGGTCCGATTCTTTTTATATTGTATACGGCTGACATTGAGAGTATTGTTGAAAAATGGGGCCTCATCTCACATTCATATGCAGATGACTGGCAAATATACTCTCAATGTCGGCCAGACATGACTGAGGACCTCAGTTGTAGGGTCTCTGGGTGTATCTCGGAGGTCGGTGAGTGGATGGTGAACAATGGCCTAATCCTGAACATGGATAAGACGGAGATACTCTGGGCAGCCACATCTAGGCGCGACCATCTATTGGTTAATGGGGTAGCACTCTCCATAGGAGGTAAGCTGATCCAGCCTTCCGATTCGGTGAGACTTCTAGGAATCTTACTGGATCGGAACCTGACATTAGAAAGGCAAATAGATGCCACAATAGCTTCCTCCTTTTTTTCACTGCGCCAAATAAAGGCAATTAGAAAGTGTCTTCCGTCAGATGCGGTTAAGACCCTGGTGAGTGCGTTTGTGATGTCTCGGATTGATTATTGCTCAACGCTTTATAGTGGTCAGCCAAAGAAGCATTTCAACCGCTTTCAATCTGTGTTGAATTCAGCAGCAAGGCTTATATTCGGGATATCCAAATTCGCTCACATCACTCCGCTGTTAAAAAAACTACATTGGCTTCGTTTCCCGGAGAGGGTGGTCTACCGTGTTTGTCTGATGGTATATAAAGCCATCAATGGCTTGGCTCCACCTTATCTGACTGACATGATTTCGCCTGTTGAGATGGGTGTGAGGAGGCAGACACTCAGATCCGCGGGCGATGGTGCAATCAATTTGGTTCAGCCGCACCGTCAGATCCGTACAAATTTTGGAGACCGTGCTTTCCGTGTTGCGGGTCCGGTGGAGTGGAACAGACTGCCACCCGGAGTGAAGAACTCCGAATCTATGGGTATATTTTGCGGAGCTCTCAAGACGCACCTTTTCAAAAAGTCTTATCCGTGATCGGAGAGGGCCCTTGAGGTGTGACACACACAAAAACGGCGCTCTCTTATCATGTGTAATTTAAAACAAATAAGCCTGACATATATATATATCACATGACCAAACATCACAAATATCTTGTCTTTTGATGTTTCGTCATGTGATGTCTTGTCATTGAAATGTTATGTCATGTGTTGTTAGATCATTTTTTTAAAGAAATCCTGTGCGGGAGACTCCCTAGATTTCAGAGACTCTAGGGGTCTATGACACTTGTTGTAGTGTCACAGAGCTGTTTGCAAGCTTGGTCGTCGCTACAAAGCGACAATACTCAAGCAAGACTCAGCTGTTGTAAGGCTGGATGGACCTTTTTAGTGACCGGTCTTTGGTAAAAGTTTTATGATTATTTTTCAACCCCGCGAAGAGCATATTTGGAAATATAAATTGTACATTTTTTGTGCTCCGCCGGGATCCGAACCCATAACCTTCCATTTACGAGTCCGAAGTGTTGCCACTGGACTACGGAACTGTCCAAGAAATACCAACGACACGCGGTGTACCTGAGCGGTCACCCATCCAAGTAGCGTCCGCGCCCAATGTTGCTTAACTTCGGTGATCTGATGAGAACCGGTGCTTTCAACATGGTATCGTCGTTGACATTGGCAAAGTGAACCATTTTCTACGGCATGGGTGGTCAGTCGCATACTAACCCGTAAGTCAAGGAAAAATGACACAACATTACAAACTTGTCTTGTGATGTTTTGTCATAATGATGTTTTGTCATGTGTATAAAATGGTTCACTTTTCCAATATCATCCCTGTGTCAGGGAAGGTCGGCCAATGTTGTAGGGCTTATGTTCATTTGAGGTTTGGATTTTATTTGTAAGTAGGTACACATTCAGCATTTGTAAGCGCGAACTGCACGTGTTTGTTTGTGGGCATGCATTTGAGAGCTTTAAATGTTAATATATCCTTGCAACTTAGATTATAGATTATAGATGTCCTGTCATTGTAATGTCCTGTCATTGTGTCGTTATGTCATGTATCGTTTTGACACTGTGCCGTTCCATCATGGAACCTTCCAGTTTATTCGTCTGTTATTTATCACACAGAAGCGGGCCGGGAGTCTACAGCCCTTGGACCAGCTATCACAGCGGCCGGGCTGGGAGTCTGCAGCCCTTGGACCAGCTATCACAGCGGCCGGGACGAAGACGCCGTTATA
Organism: Agapetus fuscipes; assembly: GCA_951799405.1. Taxonomy (NCBI): domain Eukaryota; kingdom Metazoa; phylum Arthropoda; class Insecta; order Trichoptera; family Glossosomatidae; genus Agapetus; species Agapetus fuscipes. The sequence continues at coordinate 15,135,747 of OX637349.1, read as the reverse complement.
AATAATCGTTAACTGAATTCTGCCTTCCGACATGATTCCGCAATGCTCAAGGGTTGAGCTGAGCGCTGTAAGATGTTCCATGAATACTTAATACGCATCTAAAGCGTATATAATATATATCATCTAATACCACATCCTTCAAAGAGGGGAATATTGTTAATAATAACTAATAACGTTCTTTATGGTTTGTGTATTGACACTGTGAAAATTCATGTTGAATATTTTCCTACCTGATGATGACTGAATAGTCGAAAACGTTCGTAGCAGAATTTAAAATTTAATTTTTAAATATTTTATATTTGTGAAATAAAAACAGTGTTTAAAGTTAAAGGTGTTGTTTATTGAATAAACAACTAAAAAATAATATTCTTGTTAATATGATCTACAGGTTCTATTTCATAAAAACTTCGATTAATTTATTTCACACAATTTAACTCTGAGAAACCCATTTTACCTTAATATGTCATTTATTCGGTTTTACCATTAAGGTATCGATATTTTCTATTCCATAAGTAAAGTATTAAAGGAAGAAGGATATTTTTTTTTAACTAAATTTAGAAAATATGTTAAGACAACAGCTTTTCAGAAAAAATATTTGAATAAGAAAATATGATTTTTTGTCTAAAGAAAAACACCAAGGTCAAATGTTTTTTGAAAATTTTAATTCTCATTAAAAAAATCATCTCCTTAACGATGTTGTTAATTTTTGTACAACAAAAATTCAGGCAATTGTGTCTTTGAAGGCCGAAGGTTTTTATATATTTTAAATTCAAAAGATTACAAAACATTACATAACACGAAATGACAACGTTTTTCAGTGGATATTTGTACTCAAAGTATAAAACATAGCGTATTAAGAATGTGATGAGATGGTTTGGGCATCTGGAAAGAATGAATGATGATAGACTGACAAAGCATATTATTTATAGAAGTAGTGTGAATGGAAAAAGAGGTAAGGGACGACTGAGAAAAGTATGGAGTGATCAGATTGAGAAGATTGTGAAAGAATGGGATAAACAAAGCGAGCGTTAAAGAAGAAAATGCAAGGCAAAGGTGATTGATATGAATGAATTGAAAGAGGTATGTAAGGATAGGAAGAAATGGAGGCAACTAGGCAGAGGCTCTGGCCACCCCTAGCGGAATGGCGACAGAGTTACAGTTACAGTACAGTTAACTCGTTTACAGCGTACTACCAAAATTTTATGAAAAGTAAAACGCCAGGCAACTAACGTACACATATCCTTGACGTGTTTCATGTGACGACTGGTACTTATTTATTATTCAGGTAAAGGGGCCAACACAGGCGACTTCACAGACTTCATTATCACACAAACAAAACACACAATTAAATATTCGAATTTGCGCAACGTTTTGTGTTCGGGGTTACTTGACAGTGCCGGACATTAGTCCATCATCCCCCTCTCTTTCTGCGCGGCAAGCGAAATTTCCTCGCGGGATTTGTTTTCCTCTCGATTAAGGATTTCGCATCACGACGGAATTTCGTCGCCATTTACAGAGGCGAGATAAGATCAACGTTTTTGGCGCGACGCAAAAGCGCGCTGATTTTTTTCATAACTTTATTCATAACGTACTTTAATCAGCTTGATTATTACAAAATTTTAAATAATTACCAAAAAAATACGGCAATTTAGATTAAATGAAAAAGTTATGAAAGATATTGAAGCAACCGGTAGTTAGCAAAGCAACGAGCAACTAAGCTACACATATAGTGTAACTTCTTGCCGCGTTATCCCCGAAGGGGTCGCATGTGGCGAGTTGAACCTATTTATTTTTACAGGTAAGGGGACCGGCCTTACGCCCAGCTCCCGAGAGTGCTTGTACTCATTTCTTGTGAAGGCTGAGTAAACCTTGCCGGCATTTTATTTTGGGGTTTAAAATAAACACCGAAACTGGAAATCATTTCTGACACCCTCGGTGGGATTCGAACCCGAGCTTTCGGCATGGAATGCAAGCACTCTACCACCTGAGCTATCGACCGGAGTTATCCAAAAAAATCTTCAAGAAGCCACTTGGAAAATTGCTTTTTTACAAAATTGCCGGAGCTCGATGGGTTAAAACTAAAGCTCCTTCAAGATGGAGAATATGCTAGTTTCCTTCTTCCTCTTTTGGTGACACTTTTATCGAAGATCCGTGATCATCATGACTATTTGACCTTGGATGCTGCGACTCGAAAAAGGGACTTTTGGGAGCTTTTGTTGAACCACTGTCGCAGGTTTTTCAGCCATAATGTCCTTCAGCGTCTCTGAGTTCTTCTCCCCTCAGTCTTACCCTGTATGATAGGATGAAAAACACGGTATTTCTCATTTCACAAAAAATGAGCATCAGCTTTCTCTGCTCAATGGTTGGCAGAAGTATTTTTGTGGGGCGCATACGTCGGAGGACTTCTTCATTGGTGACCCGATCACGCCAACATATCCGAAGCATTTTTCGGTAGACGCAAATCTCGAACGCTTCAATTCAAAGATTCATAACGTGAATTGTTTGTTGTTTTCTTTCTTGATAGTTGGCAGAACTTGTTTATGCCTGTTCATGCGTTAGCAGTCCTTTTCTTTGGTGACCACAGAATCTGACAGTTTTGAGAGCTTTTCTCTGCATTGGCTTGCCGCCAGTATCCCAGATCCTGTCCCACTTTGGCGCGCGTACCTTTGCTTTGAAACTCGCTGGCTCTCATTACGTCCGACAGGCCTCACTTCCGGTAGGTGCGCTGTCACAGCCGCCACTCCTGTTTCCCGCCATTATTTAGACTACCGGGAAATCCAAAACTCGCAGAGTCATGGCCTGGAGTCAAACGGTGCTATTCTTAGACAATTTGGTCGTCCGTTGAGCCCACGCTTTGACAAACTATACGTAGCGATGCCTGGGCTGAAAGTCTCATCTATAATCTATAATCTAAGTTGCAAGGATATATTCATTTAAAGCTCTCAGATGTATGCCCACAAACCAACACGTGTAGTTCGCGCTTACAAATGCTGAATGTGTACTAACAAATAAAATCCAAACCTCAAATGAACATAAGCCCCACAACTTTTGCCGACCTTCCCTGACACAGGGGTGACATTGACAAAGTGAACCATTTTTTACAGTATGGAAGGTCGGCTTCATACCAACCTATAAGTCAAGGAATCGTCATCACCACGGTTATTCTTACCTACCGAATATTTATCATATTTGAATGAAGACAAATTAGCTGTTCACTTGCGGCCATCTTGTATTAACAGGTCTTTATACAAGTATTACCGATATTCGGTAGGTAAGAATAACCGTGGTGATGAGACTTCCAGCCCAGGAATCATTAATTTGCCAAAGCGTGGGCTCAACGGACGACCAAAATGTCGAAGAATAGCACCGAAAGAGTGCGTAGTTAAGTGTGTACAGAAGGAAAGGTGAACCATAACCCAGATTTGGTTCAAAATGATATAATTCCTCTTTTTTTAAGGAATCCTGTGCGGGAGGCTCCCCAATTCCTGCAAGTCCTGGGGGGCTATGTCACCCTGCAAGGGTGCCGCAGAGGTGTTGCTTATATTGTTGCTTCTGTCGTGAGGCGCTGCAAGGAAGTGGCGATTGATGTTGGTTTTGAATAAAACCAGATTAAATTGGGAAGGGAACACAGATACTGGTGGATCATTCCATAAACGGGCAGTTGGGCAAAGGAATGAGTCATGAAAACGCCAAGTTCTCATAGTTTTGAGATGGACTGCAAAGGGATGAATGAGAGTCCACTCCAATCCACTGTGAGAAATGGCTTGTATGTTCCACTCGTTTAAATGTAAATGCAACAAAACCCAAATAAGCTGTTCATATTGTGTGAATTTTTACCAAGTTGTCCCTGAACGGGTCGCATGTAGCGTGTGCGAATATTTGCATGTTTATGTTCATTTGAGGTTTGGATTTTAATTTGTAAGTACACATGCAGCATTTCTAAGCGTGCAGTCTGTTTGCACGCATGTCGCACGCTTAATAATAAAGAGCAATAACCCAAAAATTGAGAAAATCGAGATGTTGTAATAAAACGCAAGAACAATGCGAGAAGAATAAGTAGAATGCGACAGCCGTTCAATTTGGACGAATATGACCGAGATTAACATCGGTCGCCTTTTTCATCCCAGACAAGTTGTACTGGTTGTTTGAACTTGTGATTGAATGTGATTTCCCAACATTCTTATTTTTTGAGTTATTGCTCTTTATGATTAAGCGTGCGATGTCATTATAAATGTAAATATATCTTTGCAAATTAAATGAAAGATTATATATGGAAAACATTACGAGATAACAAGAATTCACTTGTTATCTTGTAAGTTGAAAGATTAAGATATCATCAGTCTGATCCATGTCACAGACGAGGTGAATGCGCCGTTCATTGTAAAGAATGTGACTCGATAACCAATAAATATGTGTGCGCATATTGATCAGTGACATTTCAAACGACATAGTGACAAAACGACACATGACAGAACATCACAGTGACAGTACATGGTAGGAATCTGGACGGGGATCGGGAATCAGGATAAAGCAGGAACACCGGAGAGGACCACAACTCGCAGAAATTAAAGCCGTTGTTTTTAACACGCCGTATATTGGTCAAAATTTACACACGCTTCAACTCAATCTTCTTGGTCGGAGGTCGGTACAACTGAGAGAGATTACGTACATACAAAAATGACAGACGACACAGAAACGTCTGCTTTTTATATTTTATTTTTATAGCTATTAGAGCTTTCTTTCTAGTTTTACAAACTGTCAGGCTAAATTCAGACCAGTGCATCAAATGACAAAATATCACAAGCGTCATGCCGTTTATGGTATGTTCTGTTTTGTCTTGTGATGTTTTGTCTTTGTTATGTACTTTCCTATGATACTTAGTCATTGTAATGTTGTGTCATTGTAATTATTTGCCATGTGATGTATTGTCATCTGATATTCTGTCATATATCATTCTGTGATGTGTCGTTCTGTCATGTGTTGTTTTTTCATTGTGTCGTTCTATCATGGAACCACATTGATCAAATCTATTGACTTACGATCTGTGGACTAGACAGTATTTTAACGAAATTTACACGACTAATCTGTAATGTAGATCTGTAATGTTGGCAGTATATTTTATTCATAACTTTATGTTTTGTTTGCTATAGGCCTATTGACTTTTTTGTATAGATTTATTTTTAAGATTTTGTTGTTTACCTGTTTATACCTGGCTGTTATTCCTTATGATTAATTATTTGACTGTATTCCTTGACATAAGTCAAGCTTTGAGACTGACTACCCATACTGAAAAAAATGTTTCACTTTACCAATGTCGCCCCTGTTTCAGGGCAGGTCGGCAAAAGTTGTAGGGCTTATGTTCATTTGAGGTTTGGTTTTTGTAAGTATGACCTGTCTTTACCACTGCTGTGTTTGACAGGACTGGGGACAACACTGTGCCCTATATTATGCATAAATGCCGTAAGTTAGTTTCTACTCCTCTATATGTGATCTCAATGATCACACCAGCAAGTATTTAAATGCCAATTAATCAATACTCTGACGGACTGCATAGTTATTATTGATGCACAAAGCTAGATTAAATTATAGCAATTTCGTTGATGTACACTTCTTCAGTGACCACGCGGTAAGAAGTTGCGATGTATGTGCAGCTTAAAAAGGCAGCTTTAATTTTTTTTGTTATCTACATGGCTCTTTAGGTGTGTTAAGTACTGTACAATAAATGATTTACAGTGTGTATTTTTATTTTTTTCATTTAACGTTTGATTCTTATATGGTTGTTCATATATATTTTACAATTTTTGTTCCTTGAGTAAAAAGTAGGTGTAAATATGACCACCCATTCTGTAAAAAATGGCTCACTTTGCCAATGTCACCCTGTTTCAGGGAAAAGCAGAAACGGTGCAAGATTTATGTTCGATTGAGATTTGCTCTATTATTTTTCATTTGCAAGCACACATTCCTTGACTTATAGGTTGGTATGTGGCTGACCACCCATAATGAAAAAAATGTTCCACTTTGACAATGTCACCTCTGTTTCAGGAAAAATTGGGCTAGAGTTGCAGGGTGTATATTCATTTGAGATTTGGGATTTTATGTTGTAGGTTCACATGCGGCACGTACAAGCGCGAACTTATACATGTTTGCTTGTAAAAATGCATTTAATATAAATCCCCAATGTTACATATCTTTGCAACTTAGATTAGATTAGAAAGTAGGTTCAGGTTGAGCATCACTGCCCTAGTGTTTCTGCACGGTTGAATGCTCTCACCCAGCAGTAAGTTGCGTATACCGGGACAGTTGTCCTCAACCCACTCCAGCTAAGGTCTACATGCCATTCTAGGGGAAGAATCTACCCTGTGCCTCTGGAAGTGGAGGGGGGAGGAGATAATTGATTTGAGATTAGCCCAAACCACGACGGAGGAGGATCGGGCGGCTTTAGAAAGGACCAACTTAACTTTTATGGTAATTTTAATCTAAATTAAATTGCACAACTTTTTGGGTAAAGTCTTGAGCAAGAAAATATTGTCTCAACCAAATTATAGCAACTTTGAAGAATATTTTGTTTTCAATATAAAAAAAAACCTTAATTTGCAGCTGTGATAGTAATGATTTAAAGTAAGTTTGTTTTAAAGTAATTAAATAAAGACGGCCCATTAAGAGAGTTTTTTTGAAAATACTTTTAGCAATGATGATGATTCCTTGACTGATAGGTTGGTATTCCTTGACTGATAGGTTGGTATTCCTTGACTGATAGGTTGGTATGCGGCTGACCACCCATACTGTAAAAAATGGTTCACTTTGCCAATGTCACCCCTGCTTCAGGGAAGGTCGGCAAGAGTTGCAGGGCTTATGTTCATTTGAGATTGTTTTTTTTTTATATATTGTAGGTCCACATGCGGCATGTGTTAGCGCGAAATTATATATATCTGCTTGTGGGAATGCATTTTATATGAATCTCAAATGATACATATCTTTGCAGCTTAGATTTAGATTTAGATGATGATGATGATGAGTTGATGATTTCTTTATAGCGCCGTTTCGTGATGTAGTCACTCCAAGGGCGCTTGTGCAAATGATGCCAGAAATTTGCTTGTCTTGCATTTCGGAACTTTCCATGGTCCTCTAGCTCTCTAACATGATGAGGCAGGTGGTTCCAGGCCAGAGGACCAGCAATGGCAAATACACGCTCTCCAAACATTGTGTTAATTTACAATCTAATCTATAATCTAAATTGCAAGGATATATTCATTTAAAGCTCTCAGATGTATGCCCACAAACCAACACGTGTAGTTCGCGCTTACAAATGCTGAATGCGTACTTACAAATAAAATCCAAACCTCAAATGAACATAGCCCCACACAATTTTTGCCGACCTTCCCTGAAACAGTTAATCGGTTCTTCAATCCTTGATTTGGCTCCAGTCTCAGCCGAGCGCAGTGTTAGGCTTTTTTTGCCGAGGGTGACTGGTTTGATTAGATCAGCGAGATATTTGGGTGTTTTTCCAAATAGAGCTTTGTGGACCATCGTGCACACTTTAACTCGATGCGCTCCGGGATACGGAGCCAGGGAAGCTTCTGGAGAAGAGGAGTAATGTGAGTAGATTTTGACTGACCAGCAATCATGCGAGCGCATGCATTGACGACCAATTGTAGCCTATTCAATTGATGTTTTGGTTGGCCTGCATATAAGCTATTGCAGTAGTCTATTTTTGACGCCACAAATGCATTTACTAGGCTTTCCTTGCTTCCATTGGTAGACAGTTATTGACAAGCTTGATCTGCCGTAATCCGTAGAAACTCGAACTGACCGTCTTATTTATTTGAACTTCCATACGCAGACAACACTGTCTAGGTGAACTTCTAGGAGTTTGATACAAGAAGAAGGCAAAATGTCAACATTAGACACTCTTATAAGTGTTGTTGTCTGATCATATAGTGTGCTCTCTTTGGAGAAGTCATCCAAATTTCAACCGACAGCGTGACGTCACATTGTTTTTTGTAATTTGTGCCGAGTTCATAATTGAGAGCAAATATACAAAGAAATACAGATTCAGCAAAATATTATACTTTTTCAATATTTGGTTTGGATTTTTACGATGATATATTTTTGGCGTAGCATAACGGGCATGGCGAGGGGATCGTAGAGGGGGAAAAAGTCTACGCCAGGTGCGATATTTAATCAAAGGAATACGTAGAAGAAATCAAACTAATAGCTACGAAATCTCGCTACGTCAAATATTTACAGAACTCTGATTTATTATTTTGTTATGAATATGTAGTTGGGTGTTGTGTTTGTCAATGTGAGTGTCTAATAAAGGCTGTGAAGTCTGTGTAGAAATAAATAGATGTTGTTCGAATGCTTGGTCGGATTTTCTAGTAAAGTCTCGCATGTAACCGTTCTTAATGCATGGATAATGATACTTATTCTTCTTATACTCTTATAGATCCGTAGTCCAGTGACACCACATCGGACTCGTGAATGTAAGGTTGTGGGTTCGAAACCCGGCGGAGCACAAAAAGATACCATTTATATTTTCAAATATGCTCTTCGCTGGGTTGAAAAATTCATACAACTTTTATTAAAGATCTTTAATACCTGTTTCTGGCGAGGCAAATTAGGTTTTTGAATGTCGTTCCTCTTCCCAAATCTATTTTTTGATTTAAAAAAATAAAAAAAGGGCTTATGTCGGTAGATGAGCCATACATTAATCATAATAACAGAAAAATATGAATGTCTAAAATATACTTCCAAAGAAATTACTCTTAGCCGACTTGAATAGCGGATTAAGGCATTGGGAATTGTGTAATTGACGTCTGAAATATGAAAATCTGGTCTAATTTATTTAACAAGATTACTCAGCCTCTGAGTAGGTAGTCAGATTGACTTTTGAAATGTTGATTGAAAAAGTTCAACCGCCAAAAATTCTGTCGAAACCTTCTAAGTTTTTCTTATTAAAAACAATGTTTGAAGGGACTTTAGATTGTCAAAAGCTTGTCGGTAATCTTTGTCAAAGAAATATATTTTGTCCACTTTATCTTGAATGAATTTTTTATTCATAAAAGTCCGGTATTTTCAAGTTTACTTATATTTTGCATTTCCATGTGCACAAAAAACTCAGGCAACTGTAAAAATGTTCCTAGAAAGTTGGTACTATTACGAATAATAATGGCGCCAGTTGACAGATAACACGCGGTATAAATAGTGCGGAAAAAGGCATTTTTTTTTAAATATTATGGCATGTGTTATAAGTGGGTGTGGAACTACAAAATGGCCTTATTTCGTATGACAACACCACTGCAACGTTTGACAGGACTGAGACAAATGTGGGCTATAGTATGTATCAATGCAGTAAGTTAGTTTCTGCTCCTCTATGTTTTTTATCAATGGCGTAGACTCATCTCGATTACGGAAATCGAAAAAACGTATGTATACTAAATCACTCTCTAGGAGTGCCATCGTATACTCCATACATTATTGATAATCGCAATCGAGGTGACTTTTTAAGCAATGCTTGGTATATAGGGAACTGTACCCTGAGTACGAGTTGCAAAACTTTAGGAAAATAAAGTTTACGGAAAGTATTAAAGAGTGGTTTTCCTCAAAATCTGCCGTTTTTGTTTGTTTAAACTTGATTTTCTTCATCACTGTAACTCTTTTGCTAAGACCATACAGTTTAAGAAACTAAAACAGCAGATTTTGGGAGAAATCACTCTTTGATATTTTCCGTATACTTTACTTGACTCAAGTTTTGCAACTCGTACTAAAGGTACTGATCACCTATTTTCTAAATCGAATTTTCATTTTACAGATTCAACAAAGCGAGAAATGAAAAATCGAATCGAGAGGTGCTGAATGAAGAAAAAAAAACATTAAAGTTGATTAATTAATTTTACAGCACACCTCAATGGCGCTCTGGATTTTTTTTTATCGTTTTCCAATATTCAAATACAAGGTGGGTCAAAGGGTGCGTGAAGAATATATCAACGGTTCAAAGGTGATGGGGCATAAGCGTCAAAAATTAAATTGTTCAGGAGAGAAGTTTAAAGTTTGACATTGCAGAAAAATGGCTTGTTTTTATATTTTTAAGTGTAAATCTGTTGTATTTTTAAAATTAAATTGGAAACGACAAAGTTTTAATTAACTTTTTTTTTTTTTTGTTCGAACGCTTTCGCTTAATAAGGCATCTTTAATTATGCTACTGAAGATGCCTTATTAGGCGAAAACGTTTGAGCAAAAAATAAAATAAAAAGTAAATTCAAACTTTTTTTCCAATTGAATTTTAAAATGGCTTATTTTTCATCATATCGTTTAAATCAAAACAGCTCTAAAACAAAAACAAAAAAACTAAAAGCATTTATTTGCTTCCTAATAATGTGGTTTTACAATTTTTTATGTCACAAGCGCCTTTAGGATAAAATAAGCCAAAATCTAGTCGGTTACACCAAAACCGTACTTTGAAAATGTAGTTGTTTGCTTGGGCATAAACAACAACAAAAATCATCGTAGAGCTATGGGAGTTAGCGCATTAGAAAGAGCGGAAAATTTTAAGTAGGACAGCATGCATAACTCATTTTTGACCAAAAAAACGTCGCTTATGCCTTACTTCCTTTTAACCGTCGATATGATGCGGGAAGGAGGGTGAAGTAGGGTAGACAGTTGTAATGGTGGAATAAGGGCTGCAATTGAGGGGGCTGTATTTACGATATAGAAGTGACATAAAACCTGGATATTTATTATTCTATAATCCATGGTTATGATATTGAAGTTGAAACCGATAAAAAATACATAAAAGAAAAAAAAATATGAAAAGAAAAACCGTTGTTTAGTTCTATTTATTTTATTTTAGTTCTACTTATTTTATTTTAAACAGTGTTTTCTTTTTCATACTTTTGAGTTCTACAAAGTTTCCGCTGAAAAATTTCACATAACATTACACCACAATGACACTAAATCCCATGACAAAACATCACAATGACACTACATCCCATGACAAAACATCACAATGGCACTACATCCCATGACAAAACATCACAATGACACTACATCCCATGACAAAACATCACAATTATAGAACAAACAGAAAATACATAACAAGGATGAAGTACCGGTCCGTAGCTCAGTAGTAACGCTGCGGACTGTGAATGGGAAGGTTGTGGGTTCGAATCCCGGCGGAGCACAAAAAAATACCATTTACATTTTCAAATTTGCTCTTCGCTGGGTTGAAAAATTCATAAACCTTTACCAATGACCGGTCACCAAAGGTCCATCCAGCCTTACAGCAATTAAGTCTTGCTTGAGTATTGGCGCTTTATAGCGACGACCAAGCTCGTACACCTCTGCGGCACTAGAACAAGTGTCATAGACCCCTAGAGTCTCTAGAATCTAGGGTGTCTACCGCACAGGATTTCTTAAAAAAAAAAGGCAACAAAAGGACAAAAAATCACATCACGCCATGTGCCGTTTATAGTATATATTATGGTCTGTTTTAGGTATGTGACATTTTGTCTTGTGATGTTTTGTTATTGTAATGCTTTGTTATGTGATGTTTTTTCATCTGATGTAAAGTCATGTGACGTTATGTCATGTGTTGTTTTGTCACTGAGCCGTTCTATCATGGAACCGGTGGAGTCCTACTTAGTTCTACCAGACACTAAAAACCACTCTCCCCCCCGTCTTTGAATTTCAGATTACAGTATGGGTACCTACCGCTTTCATTCATCTTTCAGTGGGTCCCCCCGCCTAAGGTCTCCCCCCGCGTAAGGGTCCCCCCCGCCTAAGGGTCCGAATGAAAATTCAAATTAAAATACCGCGAGCATTATATGTTTACGTAATGCCTGTCCCGTGAGCGCTTGTAAATCATTCCGCCATTGTGAAATTACAAAACAAAATTCATAAAGATGGCGCCAAAGGAAAATTTGAAAATTCATGACGATGGTAAATATAGCCCGAATCTATAATATATAATCTAAGTTGCAAAGATTTATAACATTAAGGATTTATATTAAATGCAATCACATAAGCAGACACGTATAAGTTCGCGCTTACACATGCCGCATGTGGACCTATAACATAAAAGCCTAATATCAAATGAACATACGTCCTGCAACTCTTACCGACCTTTCCTGAAACAACGGTGATATTGTCAAAGTGAACGATTTTTACAGTGTGAGTGGTCAGCCTCATACCAACCTATAAGCCAAGGAATGAATTTTGTAAATTCAGAGTTCCTTAACTTATAGGTTGGTATGAGGTTACCACCTAGGCTGTTAAATATGGTTCGCTTTGCCTATGTCACCCTTGTTTCAGGGAAGGATGACAAAAGTTGCAGGGTGTACGTTCATTTAATTTTCATTTGTTAGTACACATGCAGAATTTGTAAGCGCGAACTTACCACGTGTCTGTTTGTGGGCATGCATTTAATATGAATTTTAAATGTCAATATAGCATTGCAACAAAGATTATAGATTCCATAATTTATTTTATTGGTGAATGTTGACAAATTTACGTATCAAAACCAAAAAAAAAGTAAATTTGATTAAATGCACAGAAACAGTTTGTGATGCTTTGTGCAAATATTTATTTTTGAATTTTTCGTATAATCGCAGGTTTAACAAATTAATAGTTTACAAATTAATTTTTAACAAATTATTTTTATGGTTTTTATTTTTAAATAAAACCATAAAAATAATCTCAAAGGCAGATGAAGGAGTTGGCAAGTATGATAAAAAAGAATGCAGTTAACATATATATTTACTGCGCAATTAGGTAATTAATTACACTTTTCGGATGTAAGACGAATTATTATGGAAAGACTAACATCATTCTCAGTAGTATTTACTTTCAAAGAGAATATGAAACGAAGTACATATAACCAAAAAACTAATTTTAGCCCAATATACTTATTCCTTTCACCTTTAAGGTGTCGATATATTTCAACTAACCGCGTTTTCTTTGAAGGCGTCTTTTGTGGCGAGTGTAACCTATTTATTTTCACAGGTAAGGGAGCCAGCTAAAGCTAACTATTTCACTTTAAGTGGGGGGTTTTAAGTTACTGAGTTTGCTGGTAGTCATTTCTTGTGATTTTTACATTTCTGAGGAAACCTTGTCGGTATTTTATTTTGGGTTTGAAATAAACACCGAAACAGGAAATCGAACCTGAGATCTCGGCATGGAATGCAAGCACTCTACCAACTGAGTTGACTATGTTTCAAATTCAAAAATGTTCTGACCTTATTTTCAAATTTAAAAGACATAGGTTCAAAGGTAGAAGTTAAATTTTCTAATAAAATAATCTAAATAAAATAAATATTTGTTTACGCATCCATAAACACTAGATACTAGTTTCTGTTTGAAACGAAAATTTTAAACAAAAAAGTATTATGCTTGATTTTCTGGTTCCGGGTTTTGACCGTGGTCCATGTTTTTGCTTGTTTTCTTATTTTTTCTTTTTATTCTTTCTTGAAGATAAAAAGTATTATTAAAAAAAAGTACTATGGGTGATAATTTGGTTACACGACAAGTTGTCCATAGACAATATATCCGACGACAAATATCCACCCGATAAAATATCCACGCGACATAATGTCCACCGTAGAGATGTGCAACGATGTAATGTCCACCGACAAAAATATTTATTGTGTATACAAAACTAATAATGATCACCGAAATATTAATTGTACATTAGTTTTCTTTAATATGATATACGTTTTGAATTTTTTCGATGAACATTTTGTCGGTGGACATTTTGTCTAAATCTAAATCTAAGCTGTAAATATATATATTATATCGTTTACAATTCATATTAACCGCATTCATGTAACAGCAGACATGTATAAGTTCGCGCTAACACATGCCACATGTGGACCTACAATATAAAAACCCAATCTCAAATGAACAACAAGCCCTGCAACTCTTGCCGACCTACCCTGAAACAGGGGTCTTATCTAATCTAATCTTATCTAAGTTGCAAAGATATGTTACATTGGAGATTTACATTACATGCATTCTCACAACCAGACACGTACAAGTTCGCGCTTGCACATGCCTCATGTGAACCTACAACATAAAAACCAAATCTCAAATGAACATACACCCTGCAACTCTTGCCGTCCTTCCCTGAGACAGGGGTGACATTGGCAAAGTGAAACATTTTTACAGCATGGGTGGCCAGCCGCATACCAACCTATAAGTCAAGGAACACACACGAAAAATTACATTTTATACATCACTAAATAATAATAATAATATATATAATTGGCAAAGTGAACCATTTTTTACAGTGTCGGTGAGCATTATGTCGGTGGACATTTTGTCGCGTGGACATTTTATCTATGGATTTTTTTTTACACGGATGATTCATGAAAAGAGATGATGTGAAAGTCGAATGGACAAAAAGAGAAACCCCTTGGAAAAGTTCTAAGGGATTTTATCACTCGTAAAATAATGAATAAAAGAAAGTGAAAAGAGTACGCGGGGACGTTATCAAATCTGAGATATCCTCCCCGGCAAGACTTGGATAAAGCAATATATTCTTCCCGCTCCGAGGGCGCCATGATCAAATTCAGATGCGAAACATTGAGCGGGAATTTGAAAATATAAATTTCGGAGCGAAACGATCGTAAATGATAATTCATTTCTGATTTCAGAGTAGGTAGATACTGAATTTGCGAAAGTAAAAAAAAAGAAAATGAAATTTGGTTTATGAAGTGGAATTTGAAAATTTCAGTGAGGCAAGTTAGTTAGGCAGATGAATGGTATAGAACAAAAAGCGGTAATCTAGGATTTTTTCGAAAACTCGCTAATAAAAGGCAATGAAATGAGGAGAGAATAATATATTTTAATCTCTAATCTAAGTTGCAAAGATGTTTTACATTTAAGATTAATATTAAATGCAATCCCATAAGCAGACACGTTTAAGTTCGCGCTTAAACGTGCCGCATGTGAACTTACAATATAAAACCAAATCTCAAATGAGGGTAAGCCCTGCAACTCTCGCCGACCTTCCCTGAAACATGGATGACATTGGCAAAGTGAACCATTTTTTATAGTATGGGTGGTCAGCCTCATACCAACCTATAAGTCAAGGAAGAATGAATGGCTGGTTCTATTTTTTTGCGAAGGCTGAGTAAGCCTTGCCAGTACCTACTTAAAGTATCACTTGAAGTAGGGGTTTGAAGTTACTGAGGTTGCTGGTACTCATTTCGTGTGATTTTTACATATCTGAGGAAACCTTGTCGGTGTTTTATTTTAGACTTGAAATAAGCACCGAAACGGGAAATCATTTCTAATACTCTGGATGGAATTCGAACCCGAGCTCTCTCCATGGACTGCAAGCATTCTACCAGCTCAGCTATCCACCGGACTTGTTATTGTTACTGGTCACATAATATTAAAAAAAAAAATCTACTTTCCTAATCGTATTTTATTATATTTCTGTCAATATTCCATTATTTTGTGATTTTACAAAGTTTATTTCACTGTTAACCAAAATACAAATTACAATAAAATTGCAACACAATACTTGATATAAAACAAACACTGAATCCAATACCGAAATTCATTCGACTTTTCGCGAAACGTGTCGGAAATATCCGACAACTAACAAAGGCCATTTCATCCCCCGTTTCCATATTGCCTTCATCCTCTGCTTCTGTATTTCCACTATAGCATATTTGCTTGTACAAAAATCCATTAGGAAGAGAGGATTAACAATACGCTAAGTATAATATTATATTTTATATCCCTGTAACTGTACTTCAGTCGCCATTTCCGCTAGGGTGGTCAGAAGCGCTCCATGGATAAAAAAAACACAGTGTACCTTATTTTTGGACACGAATCGCTATCTCGTCGCCTTAAGGTCTAAATCTAAATCTCAAAGAAAAAATGTCTTAAGGGGTGGGGCTACACTTTTTTTTATATTTTGTATGGTTTGTGTATTAACATTGTGAAAGTTAATATTAATTGATTTCTACCTTTTTACATTATAGTTCTAAAATGATTTTTCATAATGTCAAAACGCAAACCTTTACCCCCCCAATATGTGCAGCAATTTGTCTGCGAGAGAAAACTAACGGACGTATATCTGTATTGTTCTCAACTGTAGCTTTTCAGCTGCATACAAACGATGCGCGGATTAACTTTCACGGGGTTTCATCTGGCAACCCAAGCTAAATATGTGTACTTTCACAGCACTCACAAATTGCTATTTTGTTGTTTTAGTTTTCCAAATGAACAATCGCTGCCTTAGTTCTTGTTTACCGTATAAGCCATTGAGAAAATTTTACATGAGCAATGTTTGCATGTGTACTGGACCAATGTGTCTTGTAAAAACAAGAAATTTATTTGAAAAATATTTAAAAATTCTATTTACACCTGAAGATGGGAGGTACTGCTGCTCCCGAAACTGGTCGTGTCCAAAAATAAACTCATGTGAATTAAAACAAAGCAATTTTTATTTTATTGTAAAAAAAACTCTCACATTATCGAGTTTTTCTTAGCTCAGATTGTGTAGAATTTGATTCATAAGACAGCTGCATGACAAAGTCATATTTGACAAGATTGGCGTACACGGTAAACAAGAACTGGGGGAGCGCAATGACTACAACAAGAGTTGTAGGCTTACACGGCCGGCTGTTGATGCTGGAGAGTTGCTTTGCGAGAGATGAAAATAATATAGATAAAATTGGAAGATTTAGGGTTAAGTGGACTGTATTTGAGCTTTATGGCTTCCAAAATGACTAATTGGCACAATAAAAAATTATAAGGAAATTTTACGAACTGTGATATAAAGACGGTTTAGTTTATCAATGTTTTGTTAAACCAAACAAGCACGAACAACTGCCTCATGGCGTAGAAATGACCCGATTCTTGATGACATTGGATACGACTTCAACGAAAATTTTGAAAATCAAATTAGCTTTTGATACAACTGCATCATAATTTAACGAAGGTTTTAATCTTCACGTAAATTCCTTGACTGATAGGTTGGTACGAGGCTGACCCCCCGTGCTATAAAAATCGGTTCACTTTTGCCAATGCCACCCCGGTTTCAGGGAAAAGCGGCAGGAGTTGCAAGGTGTATGTTCATGTGATTTTTTTTTTATTTGTATGCACGCATGCAGAATGTGCAGGCGCGAACCTACATTTGCCTGTCTGTGAGCATGCATTTAATATGAGCCTTAAATGTTAACATATCTTTGCAGCTTAGATTATAGATAGATACATTCTTCCACATCCCACTTGTACAAATTTAATCTCTCATCTGAATCCCGAATCCCAAATTCAACTTTCCATCTGAATCCCAAATCCTAAATGAAACTTCTAATGCAAATTCCAAATCCAACCCCTTATATAAATTCCAAATTCATAATGCAACTTTTGACATCAAAAATCCCGAATTTCACCTTCAAGCTCTCATTAAAATTCCAAATTCAACTTCGCACTCAAATACCACACCCCAAATTCAACCTCACATCTGAATCACGAATCCCAAAAAAGGCTCTAAATCAAATCCCAAGCTCAGCCCCTAATCTGAATCCTGAATCCAAAATCCTAAAGTCCCCCTCTCATTCAAATCCTAAATCCCGAATTCAACATAAATCCAAGAGTCTGATTTCATACTCGGTGAAATCGGAAGTGACCCTAATTGATAAAATATCAGGCGAATGTGATGAAACCACATTCGCGGCCCACAGTACCTGCTCATATTGGGAGTACCCTGTTAGGGTATATATATATACAAGGATAATTTATTTATAAGGTACACATAATAAAAGAGCGCCGTTTTTGTGTGTGTCACACCTCAAGGGTTCTCTCAAATCACGGATAAGACTTTTTGTAAAGATGCGTCTTTAGTGCTCCTTTAAAGACACCAACAGTTTCTGCCTTCCTCACATTAGGTGGTAGTCTGTTCCACTCCATTGGGCCCGCAAACCAGAAAGCACGGTCCCCAAAATTAGTGCGTGTCTGACGTGACGGCTGGACTAAGTCAACCACCCCACACTCCGCAGATCTGAGAGTTTGGCGTCTCAAATCTATCTCAACACGTGAGAATTTTTCCCTAGCTATCATTGTACAAAAATATTGAGACCTTTTCTGGAGAATAGTTGACCTGTACAGACCCTGTGCACCCATCCACATTTCTCTAGTGCTACCTGGTTTATCGCTCCTGAAATTACGCACCGCTTGCCGCATTTATAGGGTAATTGCAGTGGTAGGGAAAACGGTTGAAAATAATATGATTGTACAGAGTACATTTCAAGGATCACAACCATATATTATTTAAGTAGTAAAAATAAAGGTTTCATTGATAATTAAAAAAAATAAAATGCAGAGAATTTGAATCCCGCCAAAACACAGCTCGCATGGCAGACGTTTAACGTCGCTAGCAAACTG
The DNA here is from genome assembly GCA_951799405.1 of Agapetus fuscipes. NCBI lineage: Eukaryota > Metazoa > Arthropoda > Insecta > Trichoptera > Glossosomatidae > Agapetus > Agapetus fuscipes. Next base: position 15,117,351 of record OX637349.1, on the reverse strand, counting down.
ACTACCTGGACCCGTCGATACCTGTTCTCCGAAGATCTTAAGATACATTGACGTCATATCCGCCCAAATAAATAAATGATCTGTTTTACCGGAAATCGAAAATACGCGAATTTAAAAGAGCTGAAATTAAAAAACTAAGCCAGATTTTTTTTTTAAAAACGCAGACGCTTTTTTAAAAATGTACTTAGTCAATCATTTAATGAATTACAAAACAAGTGAAATTATCCTAACGCTAAGGCTTACATTTTATTATAATCTGCTTTCCTTACACCTATAAACAGAAAAATCGGAGCTTTTATAGCGCCTTTTCATGACGCTATTTAGCAAACACATTGTACCGAATGTGCGGTCTCGCACGTAGCTTAGGGATATCGAAACCCATTTTTTCTTTAAATAGATTTGTGAAGTGGAATGCAATTCACAAACCTGTTCTGTCTGGCCAGAAACAGGTATTAATATCATCAATTAATAATTCATTTTTGTTTATTTTAATGAATTATTAATTGAAAAATACCCAATAACATCTGTTGAACCAGGGTCAAAGTTATGGTCAAATGACCCAGGCGGGGACCGAACCAACGTTGTTCTATTCCAAACACGCTAGAAAGATCAGCCCACTTGGCCCCTCGGCCATAACACCGACAGTAGTAGGTTAATTTAATAATTTAATATTTAATAATAGGTTTATTTCACATATTTTTTATTTATTACATAAAATGATAGACTACAGGCCTGTTGCACCAAACTCCAGTCAGACAAAAATCAAAATTAAGTGTGATTTCTCCCATTAAATAAAAAAATGGGTTGCGTATACGTAAACCAGCTGATGTACATCATATTGATACCTTATTTAAATGTTATGTCAAATATTTAACCGAGGTCCTTACCTGAATAAAGCAATCAAATTTGATGTAATTTGATCAAATGTGAAAGAGTGGAAAAAGTGGAAAGGAAAGCGTGGAAGGGGAAGGCCGAGGAAAGAATGGTGAGACCAGCGAGATAGCGAAAGAATGAAATCTGCAGAGTGAGAATAAGATAAGAGTGTGTATGAAGAAGGTGTTGAATATTGAGGAAATGAAAGTGGTTTGTAAGGACAGAAAAAAGTGGAGGCGCATCTGCGGAGGTACCGGCCACCCCTAGTGGAACGGCGGCAGGATACAGTACAGTACAGTGATGGCAAAATGGGTTGGTTAATTGCATTCCTCTTCAAAAATCTATTGAAACAAAAAATCAAGTAGGTACAGGCAGTGGTTCAAATAATATGACCAAGATGTATACTAAATACCTTTCATTGGATAAATTCCGTTGAATAATCTATTCAAAATTTCGTTATATAATTTAATCGCTTTTCACGGCCCCAATTTCATCATCAGTCATGCATCGACTTTACAGTCAAACCGCCGCTTTGTTCCCCACACGAGTAATTGACGTTTTTAATCGCTGAAATATTCAAATTTCGAACCCAAATGTAGATTTGCTCTCACACGCGGACAAATCAGCTGACAGATTTCACAGGGTGGCCATTATAAAATATTGGATGGGTTATTGGAAAAGTTTGTACCGAGAAGTCCTTCAACAATCATACATCGAAAAGCCAATTTATGGCGATTGAACTGAAAGGGTAGAGGTTTAAATGAAAAAGATTTGAAAAACATAGATGGGGATTTCGTTTTTGAAGGATGCCTATCTATAATCTAAGTAAAAATACTGTGTAGTTATAATTATTGTAAATATGTCAAACGACCGTAATTCCAACATAAACCTAACTATAATCAAAGTTGCAAAGATATATTACATTCAAGATTCATGTTAAATGCGTTTCCATAAGCAGACACATATAAGTTCTCGCTTACACATGGCGCATGTGGAGCTACAATATAAACTCTCAAATGAACAACAGCCCTGCAACTCTTGCCGACCTTCCCTGAAACAAGCAAGTGAAACCTTTTTTCATAGTATAAGTCAAGGAACAAGCCTGAAGCCTGTGCCTTAGATAAATCAAAATCTGTATATTCCTTGGCTTACTCGTAAATGCAAGGTCGCGGTTTGGAATCCCAACGGAGCACAAAAAATATACAATTTCATTTTCAAACATACCCCACTTCAAACTGAAGTGGTTGGTGTAAGGCCGGCCCCCTTACCCGTAAAAGTAAATAGGTCCCGAATCGACCCCTTTGGAGATAACGTAGGCAAGAAGTTACTCTATTAGTGTAGCTTAGTTGCATCATTGCATCAAACATACGCTTTGCTGGGTTAAAAAAATCATATGACTTTTCCAAAGATCGGTCACCAAAGGACCATCTAACGCAACGCAACGCAACTAAGCTACACATATAGTGTAACTTCTTGCCGCGTTATCCCCGAAGGGGTTGCATGTGGCGAGTATTTATTAGAGATTTATTTTTACAGGTAAGGGGGCCGGTCTTACGCCAACCACTTCAGTTGAAAGGAGGTATCCCAGCTCCCGAGAGTGCTGGTACTCATTTCTTGTGAAGGCTGAGTAAACCTTGCCGGTATTTTGTTTTGGGGTTTGAAATAAACACCGAAACGGGAAATCATTTCTGTCATCACATCTAACCTTACGGCAACTGGGTCTTGTTTGAGAATGGCGCGTTTCTATATTAAAGATCACGCTCGCAGAAAGCTCTTGAGGTGTAACTGTAACTCTGCCGCCATTCCGCTAGGGGTGGCCAGAGCCTCTGCAGAGCTGCCTCCATTTTTTCCTATCCTTCATCTCTTTCAATTCATTCATATCCATCCCCTTTTTCATGCATTTTCTTCTTTTACGCTCACTTTGTATATCCCATTCTTTCACAATCTCCTCAATCTGATCACCCCATACTTTTATCGGTCGTCCTTTCCCTCTTTTTCCTTTCACACTTTCTTTGTATACATACTTTGTCAGTCTATAATCATTCATTCTTTCCACATGCCCAAACCATCTCATCACATTATTTTGTACCTTAACTTTCACATCCTCTTTCAAATTACATTATTTTTTTACCCATTTATTCCCAACTCTATCCCTCAGAGTTTTTCCTGTCAGGCTTCTCAAATGCTTCATTTCCACCGTACATACTTTACTCATTTCGCTATCGTTCACTGTCCATGCTTCACTTCCATACATCAAAGTCGGTAACAATATGCCATTGTGTACCGCCATTCTCAGATCCATCGTCAATCGCTTGTTCTTTGCTATTCTTCCTATTGCACCGACCACTTGCTTTCCCTTGCACACCCTATTCTCAAGTTCTCTTGTCATCTTTCCATTCTTTTCAAACATACTTCCCAAGTATCTAAATTCATTCACAATGTCAACTTTCGTACCATTCAACATAAGGTGTGATTCACACAAAAACAGCGCTCACCAAATAAATCATCCAATTATTATTATTGTTATTTCAGTGTTGTTAAAATTAATATTGAAAATTGACAAGCGACCATTTCCATGTAATTAAGGCGTGAATGCTCCTCATTAAACATCCATTTGTCATTATTAGTTGGGCTTAATGCGTATGACAGTTTGTTTGCTACGTAGGTAATGTTTACAATCGATACAATTCATTGTCAGTAGAATCATCCAAACATCATCAGATTCATAATCTTTTTCATGCGCTCTCTCCTTTTGTTATGACTCTGAACATCCCATTCGTTCGCTATTTCAGAAATTTGATCCATCCATACTATTCCCGGTATTCCTCTTCCACGGTTCGATGTATGTTCCTTGACTTATAGGTTGGTATGCGGCTGACCACCCATACTGTAAAAATGGTTCACTTTGCCTATGTCACCCCTGTTTCAGGGAAGGACGGCAAGAGTTGCAGGGCTTATGTTCATTTGAGATTGGGTTTTTACAATGTGTTAGCGCGATGTATAATGTAATGTATAATGCGGCATGTGTTAGCGCGAAATTATACATGTCTGCTTGTGGGAATGCATTTAATATAATCTTAAATGATATAATTATATCCTTGCAGCTTAGATTAGATTTGTCGGCTTCCATTCATACCTCTTCATCAGTCTTTATTTATTCATTCTTTCCATGTGTCCAAGCCATCATAAAAAAAGCCTTTTAATTTTTACTTTTATATTGTGCCGTCCGTCCTTTAATCGCATTTTCGAGCCTTCCTGTGGTGGAAGTCTTGACGGCCGTCGACAGATCTTACCGTATATATTTGAAGATAGGTCGCAATAAAACGTGGCGGCGTATCAACAGGTGATACATTTTATATGGAACAACGATCAGCTGTTCAGGCATCGCCATGTTTTATTCCGTCCTATCTTCAAATAGATACGGTAAGATCTACCGAGAGCCGTCGAGACTTTCTTCCCAGTGCTGGAAGTCTCATCACCACGGTAATTCTAATTTTTTTTTTTTAATAAATTTGTGAAGAGAAATGCAATTCACCAACCTATGCTGCCTGGCCAGAAACAGGTATTAATATCATCAATAAATAATTAATTGTTGTTTAACTTAGCGAATATCGGTAATATTTGTATGAAGGCATATCAGCTGTTTACTTGCGGCCATCTTGGATTGACAGGTAAAACCGTGGTGATGAGACTTCCAGCCCGGGGCTGTTGAGCTCACTTGAATTTGCGTTGTTGAGACAATCGCAAGTTTGTGCCCCGCCTGCGTCGTGCCCTATCGAGTATCGGCAAATAAATTAACGCAATGTTTTATTCCCAGGGTAGGTACTTATCTCAAATATTTATTTACAATCAACTGATTTACACGTTGTGCACTGGACTTGATAAAAAAATGTATCGGACGATGAAATTATCAAGTAGAAGATATAAACATGGCCCCATTGTCTGATAACTGTGGAGAGATAATCTTACTAATTAGAGTTGTCAGTCAGATGGATCCGGCACTAAATATCCGAGTAAGTCTGCCGGCAATAGGTTAGAACAGCACAATGACAAAACGTCACATGACAGAACATCACATTACAAAACATTACATGACAGAACAACACTATAATCTTTAATTTTAAATGCAAAGATACATAAACGAAAATAAGACGAAAAATCAATAAAAGTGAATGAAAACATTGTTTTTCCTATTGAAATTATAAAAAAAACCATATTACATGCACGCTCATCAACAGATACGTGTAAGTTTATGCTTCCAAATTCTGCATGTGTACTAATTTCAAAATAAAATCCATACCGCAAATCAAGGACATCAACTGCCACATCATCAACACCTCTGCGGCTCTACAACAAGTGTCATAGACCCCTAGAGGCTCTTGAATCTAGAGAATCTCCCGCAGCGGAAAGCCTCGCAACTTTTGCCGATGTTTCTTTCCTTAAACCGGGGTTAAATTGGCAGAGCGAATATTTTTTTACAGCATGGGTGGTCAGCCACAAACCAACCTATAAGTCATGGAATTATGACAATGACAGTGAATCACATAAAAAATAAAATATCACAATGAATAAATAATACAGAAAATACATCACGATGAAAAACCAACAAAAGAACAAAGCATCACATGACAAAACCTAAATCAGAATATACTCGTTTTCTTTTTTAGTCACATTGTTTTGTCAAGTGATGTTTTGTTAAGTGATGTCATTTCATGTGTTGTTTTGTCACTGCGCTGTTCTATCATGGAACAAAGTCTACCATTGTTTTATCGGAGAGCGTCCATGAAAAAACTGGTCATCAAAGTTGATTTATCCGTAAAAGTGAAAAAGGGTTCTAAAGGAAAGTGAGTAGGTGCATGAAAAAGCAAACGGCGCGTTACAGGCTATAAATTCGGTCCCCTTTTCATTGCTTTTATTTAAACGCGATGAGTTTTTTTTTGTCAATGATACGTAGCTGAAATTTTGAGTGTCTTTCAGAGCGCTCCATACCCTAGCCTGTCGTTTTATTTAAATATCAATAGCTTAAAGGTAAAACTGAATATGTGTCATATAAAGCTGGCATGGGTTTCTCAGATATATGCACCTTTTGTCCCTATTGTCTACGAGGAAAGTCTACTAAAAAAGTCTGAAAATCATGTAGTTTCCAACTTTTTCATGAGCACTTTCTTATAACTAGTTCACTTATGGTGAGAAGTTATCTAAATCTAATCTAATCTAAGTTACAAAGATATGTTACATTGGAGATTCACATTACATGCATTCCCACAACCAGACCCGTACAAGTTCGCGCTTGCACATGCCTCATGTGAACGTACAACATAAAAACCAAATCTCAAATTGACATACACCCTGCAACTCTTACCGTCCTTCCCTGAAACAGGGGTGACATTAGTAAAGTTAAACATTTTTACAGCATGGGTGGTCAGCCGCATACCAACCTATAAGTCAAGGAACATACACAATAAATAACATTTTAGAATTAAACAAATAATAATATGTATACACATTAAAAACAAATACAAAATTTTAGCCGCCAACATTACAGATCAACCACCATTTCTTTCTGTCCTTACATTCTTCTTTCATGTCATCCAGAGTCATTACCTTCTTCATACAAGCTCTCCTTTTATTATGACTCTGGAAATTCCATTCGTTCAGCATTTTTATGCCACAGCATAACCTTTACGTAAGTTGGTCCTTATGCAATATCTTTGCCACATTCTGTCGAGGATTCCGCAGTAACCAGGGCGCCGCAAGGACACAAGGGCTGGGTGAAGGTCATGCTGGGAGTGTGGCATAAATGTTGCAATGTGCCGTGACCTATTTTGCAACGGCGTGTTAACAAAAACACATCGCCACTGTAACAAGCAACTATTCCTGAATTAGGGAATACCGGATGCTATACGTAGTGTGGCCAGAAACCGGTATTCCTTGAGTTACAGTTACAACGTTTTCCTGAAAGGGTCGCATGCGACCAGTGGGCCCTTTTTGTTTTCACAGGTAAGGGAGCCGACCTTACGTTGACCACTTCAGTTGAAGTAGAGGTGTCCTAGCTCCCGGAAGGCTTCGCACTTATTTATAGTAAAATTAGAGTATCTCCAATCGACCGGAATTTTTATGAGCCTAGTTGTCGCTACAAAGCGCTAGTTCTCAAACATGACCCAACTACTCTAATGCTAATGATCCTTTTATGACCGGTCTTTTGTAAAGGCAATGAGCATTTTTCAAAATATAAATTTTTGTGCTCCGCCTGGATTCGAACCCACGACCTTCCATTTACGAGTCCGATGCGTTATCGCTAGACTACGGATCGGTCATCATCCATTACTTCTACACGTCAAACCATCTCATCACATTATTTTGTACCTTTACTTTCACATCCTCTTCCAACTTACATATTTTGCCTTTCTCCCATTCATCCTAAACTCTATCCCTTAGAGTGTTTTCTGTCATACTCAATAAGTGTTAGATTTCCACATGATATACCTTGTTTATTTTGCTGGCATACGTAATTCATGCTTCAATCACATACATCAATGCTACAACTTAGGTTATACATGAAAACCCTCGGTGAATTTGCTGAATTAAATTAATATCAACTGCGACGCATCACCCTCCAGGTGTGATCTGGGTTGCCACATACATTTCCCAGACTCTTAACCTTCCATTTACGAGTCCGATGCGTTACCACTGAACTGCGGGACAAACTCGAATTTATATTCAATCTCCTGGTATCCTGGTTTCAGTTTTACAACCCTTATTCCTGAAAGAAGGCCATCCAATTATCTGCTGCAGGGTCACTTTGTGGCCTCCACATAATCCCCTAATATGTTGTCCCGCCTCGTAAATTATTGCTCCTGTTGGTCAGAGGTGATAGAGAAGGGATGCGTCCTGCCCTCAAGGGTATTCAACCAGGCCCGAATAAAGGCCACTGGGGGCCCTGGTGCGGGGAACGTTATGGGGCCGCCCAGCTCCCATAACCCCAACCTCAACCCACCCAACCCAACTAAGCTATACATATCATGTACCTTCGTTCTGCGTTTCCCCGAAGGGATAGCATGTGGTGCTTCGGGACCTATTTATTTTTAAAGGTAAGGGGCCCGGCCTCACACCAGCCACTTTCAGTTGAAGTGGGGGTTTCCCAGCTCCCAGGGGGGCTGGTTCTCATTTCTTGTGAAGGCTGAGTAAACCTGTGAGATCGAACCCTTGTTCTCGGCATGGAATGCAAGCATTCTACCAATTGAGCTATCGATCTTTTTACGAGCACCGACAAAAAAACATAACCGTATATATTTAAAACAAAAACTTTAACTGACTGCGTTTTAAGTTTTTTTTTGTGAATTTTGTGCGGGAGACTCCTCAGATTTCAAAAAATCTGGTGGTCTATGACGCTTGTTGGTTGGAATTTTGTCTTGTCTTTTTTTTTTTAATATGTTGAAATATTTTTCGATACAATTTCATAAAGGGGCTGAGAATGTCTTTGGTCCTCATACCCTTTTTGATTTGGACCCCATTTTTTTTTAAATAAATACCTAATCGTACTTTTTTTTTTTTTAATATTTGAAAGAAATTCCTAATATATTTATTTTCGTATATCTATTAAATCGTTGATTAAATTGTTGCTTTGCTTTACCTCACCAAAAAGAGACTAAGATCTTATATGTGGTGAGGAGATACTTCATTAGTAAATTTCTTTCCTTAAAATCTGCGGTGAGGGGTTTCTCCTTTACTTTATTTTAACAAAGTCTTTAGGGTCCCCCTTCGGTCGTGAATGCCTTAAAAACCTAGGCGCCCAAAAAGCAATATTGCATAATATTTTAAAATACATTCTTCTGAAATGACTTGAGGGCCCCATAGGATACATGGGCCCTGGTTCGGTCGCGACGCTCGAACCGCCCTTAATCTCGGCCTGTAACTCTACCCTGCCGCGATACATGAAAAAGGTTCCCAAAGAGATTAACAAAACAAGATAGGAGCTTGTACTCTTATATTACCTACTCGAATTATGTAAGTAGTTATTACATTATTTTTTATGGAGGTTGTTACCGAGTAAAAGATTTAAGGGTTGAAGTTTCAGAATAGCTGAGTGAATAGGGAATTGGAACTCGAATTTTTGTTGTTGAAACATGCCCAAGTTCGAGCTCCACCTGTGCAACTAAGCTACACATATAGTGTAACTTCTTGCCGCGTTATCCCGGAAAGAGTCGCATGTGGCGAGTTGAACCTATTTTTTAAGAGATGATTTTCAGTTTCAGTGTATTTTTTAAATCTCTAAGCAAAATGCTTCAGCTGACGTGGGTGTAGTTAGGCCATCCACCATACCTGTAAAAATAAATATATTACACTTGCCACATGCGACCCGTGACAAGAAGTGCGGAAAACGTGACAAGAAGTTACGCTACATGTGCAGCTTATCAGCGTAGTAGTATAGCCGTCCAAAAAGTGAAAAAAGTTACAGAATGAAAGCTTGTTAGGATATTGGAAGCTAGCTACTTAGCGTTGTTTTAAGTAGTTCAAAGCGCTAGTTACTTAAGTTCTTCACTTAAGTGAGCACCAAACGAAGAACGATCCGCTTACAGTGAGAATGCTTACAATGAAATAAGACTGAAAAACTCAACGAGCTTTTGAGCTTTCAGCTCCATTAGCCAGACACTCTAATGCTGAAGTTAAGTGGAAGAATGCTGAAACGGCTAAGCGAGCATGTAGCTAGTTAAAGGAATTGGGGTGTGAACTGAGAAAATATTACGATTTACGGGTTCAAATTCATAAAAACTTTGGTTAATTTACTTCATATAATTAATTTAAGATTCCGTTCACATATGATTAGATAACAAAGTGGCTCTTTAATTGTTCAGCTCAACGGCAACTGGTAACTTCTTGCCGCGTTATCCCCGAAAGCGTCGCATGTGGCGATCGGGACCTATTTATTTTTACAGGTAAAGGGGCCAGCCAACCACTTCATAATAATAATAATAATATTAGGATGATTTATTTGGTGAGCGCTGTTTTTGTGTGTATCACACCTCAAGAGCCTTCTGCGAGCTTGGTCGTCGCTGTAGAAAGCGCCAATTTTTAAACAAGACCCATTTGTTGTAAGTCTTCTGCCACTCGCATCTCACATAACTTTTGCATGCGAGTCCTGTGACACATCCCCGGATGGGATGGATATACAGGGCGTAGGTCAGTGGAGGGGAGACTGACCCTGAGAGAAGGTGTTGTTGTAAGGTTGGATGGACCTTTCAGTGACCGGTCTTTAATAAAGGTTTTATGAATTTTTCAACCCAGCGAAGAGCACATTTGGAAATATAAATGGTATACTTTTTTGTGCTCCGCCGGGATTCTATTTCGAAGTGTTGCCACTGGACTTCGGACCGGTCCAAGAAATTCAGTTGAAACCACTTCAGTTGAAAATGGAGGTTTCCCAGCTCCCGAGGGGACTGGTTCTCATTTCTTGTAGAGGCTGAGTAAACTTTGCCTTGATTTATATAATAATTGTAGTTTTTGTACATTTAAATTCATCAACGTATACAAGATACCTGAATACATACACAAATATATAAAGCTATGAATTGAAAGGCTTTTTAGTTCATTTCACATCAAAAGCCTCACATTACATACAACACAAGTAAAGCAAACACCAATTTGTAAATTATGTTTGACAAACACGACACATTTTAAACAGGAAGCATTCAACGTGGTTAAAGAACACTTTTTCGACAGTTCAACACATTTTGATGTCATCGATAATATTTTAAAAAGACATGTTGCGTGTCGGTCCCTAGTCTAGATGTAATACTTTGGACTTGTAAATGGAAGGTTGTGGGTTCAAATCTCCGCTGAGCACAAAAAAATACCATTTATATTCTCAAAAATACTTTTCGCTGGGTTGAAAAGTTCATTGCCTTTACCAAAGATCGGTCACAAAAGGTCCATGCAGCATTACAGCAATCGAGTATTGCTTGAGAATTAGCGCTTTGTAAAGAAGACCAAGCTTTTAAAAAGTCAGGTCGATAGCTCAGTTGGTAGAATGCTTGCATTTCATGCCGAGAACAAAAGTTCGATCTCCACCGAGGGTGTCAGAAATTATGTTTATTTCAACCCCAAAATAAATACCGGCAAGGTGTACTCATCCTTCACAAAGAATGAGAACCAGCACCCTCAGGAACTGGGAATCCCCCCACGTTAACTCAAATGTTTGACGTAAGGCCGGCTCCCTTACCCGTAAAAATAGATAGGTCCTGAATCGCCACATGCGACCCCTTTGAAGGGCTCTGATTAGGGTGACTTGCATTTTTTTCTTGCCCTTTTTATTTCACTCCATTTTCTGATGAAAGTTTCTCCATATTATATTTAATACTCCAATCCATTACTCCAACTTTACTCCACATGCTGCGAAAGACTAATAAATCTTTTGCCTCATACACTCCTGAAATTAATTTGCAACACTCGTGTGCCTACTGAAATATCAGTCCAAGAATATTTGCACACATTGGCGTGAAAGTAGACGGGAAGTAATATTAAGTTAAAAATTGGAAAAACTGTATTCAATAAATTAAATTAAATGAGTACCTTCAGTTTTTCCATATTTTATCAGAAACTATTGACAGTTCGGCAAATTTGACAAAAATCGGCTTTTACTGGACTAAGCAATGTATAATTCTGTAATTAAAAAGAAAAAATATATATTAAAAAAAAAAGCGATAAAAATGTGAAAAAAAACGTGTTTTTTTTTTAAATTGTGGATATGTATTTTATAATCTTTATAAATAAGATCGTAATCTATCTAAATCTAAGTTGCAAAGATATATATCATTTGAGATTCATATTTAATGCATTCCCACAAGCAGACACGTATAATTTCGCGGTAACACATGCCGCATGTGGACCTACAATATAAAAACCCAATCTCAAATGAACGTACACCCGGCAACTCTGGCCGACCTTCCCTGAAACAGGGGTGACATTGGCAAAGTGAACATTTTTTTACAGTATGAGTGGTAAGCTTCATACCATCCTAAAGTCAAGGAACATACACGACAAATTACATTTTTGAAATTATGCAATAGTCTAATCTAATCTAATCTAAGTTGCAAAGATATGTTACATTGGAGATTCACATTACATGCATTCCCACAACCAAGACACGTACAAGTTCGCGCTTGCACGTGCCTCATGTGAGCTTACAACATAAAACCAATCTCAAATGGACATACACCCTGCAACTCTTGCCGTCCTTCCCTGTAACAGGGGTGACATTGGCAAAGTGAACCATTTTTACAGCATGGGTGGTCAGCCGCATACCAACATATAAGTCAAGGAACAAATATAAGTAATAAATAGAAACATTAAAAACAAATACAAGATAAATAATTATTAAAAACAGGCCTGTTTTTTTTTCGTTACTGTCACTCTTTTACTAAGACCATAAAATTTAAGAAACAAAGTCGACAGGTTTAGGGTACATAACACTCTAGACTCTAGAGCAATTAAAGTAATGGACCCTGTATCTTTCTCGCGGACCTGCAGAAGGTCCCTCTGCATTAATAAACATACATTTTTTGCCACTTAGCATATCAAGTCTTCGTCCGAGATTAGACGGGAGACTTTTCTATTAACCAAAAGCTTTTATTTTTCAAGCTTATGTTTTATATTCACTTAATACCGCACCGAGAAAATATATTTGCATTTTAACAACGAACCTAAAGATGAATTTTTAAATATTTTGCTGCATGAAAATGTAATTTAAAAAAGATGTTAGTTTTTTTTTCAGAAAACGATCTAGATTCTTACATCAACAGAAGGAGCACTGGACCTCAAACAGTACGAGTTGCAAAACTTGAGAAAAGTAAAGTTCACGGGAAATATTAAAGAGTGATTTTTCCCAAAATCTGCAGTTTTTGTTTCTCACACTTTATGGTCTTAGCAAAAGAGTTACAGTGATGAAGAAAATCAAGTTCAAACAAACAAAAACGGCAGATTTTGGGGGAAATCACTCTTTAATAATTGCCGTAAACTTTACACTACTCAAGTTTTGCAACTCGTACTAAGGGTACAGTTCTGAGATCCACATTTTCAATGTTGCTATCGAGGTCTCAGTATTTCTGTAGGCGTAAACGTACATGTGGTAATTATTGTGAGGATATTTACTATGATGTTCAATTCTCATGTCTTCAACGAGGTGTTTGTTTAAATCTGCTTAGAAACTAAAGCCGCAGGAGACTTGTTAGTGCGTACGATATCACATATAGAAGAGGTGATGAACGAGTGTGGTATAAAAGAGAATATGAGAATGAAAGTACAAAAAAGTACGATGAGATGGTTCGGACATCTCGAAAGAATGGATGATGAACGACTAACGAAGAAAGTGTACAAAGGAAATGTCAAAGGAAAGCGCGGAAGGGGAAGGCCGAGGAAAGAATGGTTGGACCAAATAGGTGAGATTGCGAAAGAGTGGAACCTGCAGAGTGAGAACAAGAGAAGAGCATGTATGAAAAAGGTGATGAATATTGAGGAAATGAAAGTGGTTTGTAAGGACAGAAAAAAGTGGAGGCGCATCTGCGGAGGTACCGGCCACCCCTAGTGGAACAGCGGCAGGATACAGTACAGTGCAGTACAGAAGAGGATAATCAACCAAAACTTTATTAGACATTTTTTTTTATTCACTATCAGAATGTTAACTAAACACAACGATATTTATAATCATAATTTTGTCAAGCTCTAAAGCCGGGCAAGCGATGTTTTTTTTCTCCTTGTCGATCATCTTTTGTATTTCTATTCCATTTTCAAAATTTCCCTATATTCTTTATTTTTCCTACATACTGGTATGATTTCACTGGGTTCTCCTTTAATTATACTGCAATTATTTATTTTACACGGTTTGGTTCACAATTTACAACAATTGATAATCCCTGCTTATTGGTCTTCACGGCAAAATGCTTGGAGCGACTAATCCAACTCCATAGCATTGCAGTCCCTATATATAGGTACAAAAGAGAACTTTCTTGCATATTCCAGAAGCGCTATTCTGCTAAATTCCTAACGACCTTTAGGCGACGAGTTGGCGATTCGTGTACAAAGTAATATGTACTGTGATTTTTTTTTATCTTTGGAGTTCTTTCGCAAGCGCTACCATTCCGGACTTGTATGGATATCCAAAGTGTAAGGAATTCAGCAGAATAGCGCATCAGATCATTCGATCTCTCACTCATACCAGTACCCTGAGTTGGTACGAGTTGCAAAACTTGAGTAAAGGAAAGTTTACGGCAAATATTAAAGAGTGGTTTTCCCCAAAAGCTGCCGTTTTTGTTTGTTTGAACTTGATTTTCTTCATCACTGTAACTATTTTGCTAAGACCATAAAGTGTAAGAAACAAAAACGGTAGATTTTGAGGAAAATCGCTCTTTAATACTTTCCGTAAACTTTACTTTACTCAAGTTTTGCAACTCGTACTAAGATACTGACCGCCGTTCAATGTACCTTACTACTACCATCATGGATCATACTGAAATGTTCTACACACACTACTGTACATGTACAGACGCACGTAGGTACTCCAAGTTCGTAACAATACCTTTCGTTACAATATGCTTGGTCAATTGACTCACCTGGTTCCCGAAGACTCCAATGCTGCAGGCTGAAGACACCTGGTTGGGCCCGAACCACACAGCAGCCAGGCGGGCCGGCAGGTTCAGCACGAACACCTGGGAGATTCCCACCACGGTCTGGCCGAGGAAGCCCAGCCAGAACATGTCCTGGGGCACGGAGAACACCTTCAGCCAGGCGCCGAGGCAGGTGCCGAACCCGCCGAGGACTGCCGACACGCGGAGACCCTGGGAAGAAGGAAGAACGTGGTGTCAATGAAGGTTTCTTATGGCAATACCTTTAACAAATCTTAGAGCAGCTGAGTAAGCAGAGGAGAAGACTTTAACAAATCTTAGAGCAGCTGAGTAAGCAGAGGAGAAGACTTTAACAAATCTTAGAGCAGCTGAGTAAGCAGAGGAGAAGACTTTAACAAATCTTAGAGCAGCTGAGTAAGCAGAGAAGAAGACTTTAACAAATCTTAGAGCAGCTGAGTAAGCAGAGGAGAAGACTTTAACAAATCTTAGACTAGATGGGCTAGCAGAGGAGAAAAATATACACGAAGACCCTGGGGAACGAGAAAGACCGTGGTTGAATAGAAAGTTTAAAATGATCGTTTGTTAAACAAGTCCAAAAACAGTGAGAAAGGGACGTAGAAGAGGGTTAAATTAATCTGTCGGTCCGTAGTCCAACCAGTGGTAGCACAGTGGATTTGTAAATAGAAGGTTGTGGGTTCGAATCCAGGCGGAGCACAAAAAATATACCATTTATATTTTCAAATATGCTCTTTGCTAAACTTTACCAAAGACCGGTCATCAAAGGGTCCACCCAGCCTTGCAGCGACTGGATCTTGCTTGAGAATTGGCACTTTGTAGCGACGACCAAGCTCGTAAAAAGTCTGCAGCAACTGGATCTTGCTTGAGAATAGGCACTTTCTAGTGACGACCAAGCTCGTAAAAAGTCTCAGTTGGTAGAATGCTTGCATTCCACGCCGAGAGCAATGGTTCGATCCCCACCGAGGGTGTCAGAAATGATTTCCCATTTCGGTTGCTCTTCTCGTAAATCGCAAATGAACAAGCAATCTGAAACTTTTGCCGCCTTTCGCTGCAAATAAGGGAGTATTTACAGGTTTGTTCTTGTTTTTTTTGCTCTATGCTTTGTTTTGTTAAAGTTTACCATTGTTAAACAATGATTACGTTTCATTAAATTTTTCTAATATCAGTAACATTTTTTAAAAATCAATAAGTAATTACTTAAAGGCTGTGGACATAAGTTCTGGGTGCCTTGTTGGGGTAAACGTTTTTACATTTATTTTTATTGAAAATAAGGCTTTGTATCCCTAAATTCCTTTTTTATAGCCTACGTGCCTTCGCGTAAGGAAAAAAAAACAATGAAAGATGTACAAAAGAAACGGTACGAGGACTTTTTACGGTATATTTTATCTATAATCTAAGTTGCAAAGATATGTTAACATTTAAGATTCTTAATTGTACATGCATTCTCACAAGCGGACAAGTTCGCGCTTACACATGCGGCATGAGGATTAATAACGTATAAAAAATCTATAATGCGAATAATCTCTCCAACTCTTGCCGTCCTTCTCTGAAACAGGGGTGACATTGGCAAAGTGAACATATACAATAAATTACATTTTTGATATAAACTTATAATAATAGGTATAAACATTAAAAACAAACACAAAGTAATATTTTGTACCTCACGATGGAAACATTGTTTCCGAAACCGGTCGTACATTATTGAATTTTACTCGCCCCGTAACCTAATACAATTTGTTTTTTATTTTTAATTTTGTACAAAACTCTAATTTAAAATTAAAACAAAATAGAAAAACCCTAGCCCTAGCCGCCAAAATTACAGATCAACCACCATTTATTTCTGTCCTTAATGCCCGAAAATCGTTTCATTCTGCAAAATGGAACGCTATTTTATTTTCGAGTCTAGCTTTTGTCATTCGGAGGTTTCGATTATTCTGTCACCATTATTGTTCGCGCCATCTTCCTCTCTTTGCGGAAATCCTGGTCTCAGGGCACTGAGGGCTTGTCTATTGTCACTCGAAACCCACAACACAAATGCCTGGAGACATGTCGTCCCTCTAGTGCTTGTTTGGCTGTTCTACCATTTCATTCAGGACCGGTCCGTAGTCCAGTGGTAACACTTCGGACTCGTAAATGGAAGGTTGTGGGTTAAATTCTTAGACATTTTAGTCGTCGGTTGAGTCCACGCTTTGACAAACTGATGATGCATTTGTATGAAGACCTGTCAATCCAGGATGGCCGCAAGTGATTAGCTGATTAGTCTTCATACAAATATTACCAAAATTCAGTAAGTAAGAATGACCATGGTGATGAAACTTTCAACGCAGGCACCAATAGTTTGTCAAAGCGTGGGCTCAACACACGACTAAAATGTCGAAGAATAGCCCCGTTAGACCTTTACCAAAGACCGGTCATCAAAAGGTCCATCCAGCCTTAAAGCAACTAGGACTTGCTTGAGAATTGGCGGTTTGTAGCGACGACCAAGCTCAAAAAAGTCCGGTCAATAGCTGTTGCTAGAATGCTTGCATTCCATGCCGAAAACAAGGGTTTGATCCCCACCGAGGGTGTCAGAAATAATTTCCCGTTTCGGTGTCTATTTCAAACCCAAAAAAACACCAATCTTTGGTAAAGGCAATAGTTATAAATATTTGTCCTCTGAAGCGCTATTCTGCTAAATTCCTTACGACCTAGCAATACTGGCAAAATACCGGCAAGGTGTACTCAGCCTTTACAAGAAATGACAACCAGCCCCCCAGGAGCTGGGAAACCCCCAATTCAACTGAAACGGGTTGGTGTGAGGCCGGCCCCCTTACTGGTAAAAATAAATAGGTCCCGAATCGCCACATGCGACCCCTTCGGGCATAACGCAGGCAACAAGTTAAATTATATGTGTAGCTTAGTTGCGTTTTTTTTATAAGACACATTGGTACAGTACACATACAAACCTTGCTCTCATGAAATTACCTCTGATGGACATAAGACAAACAAGCACTAACGAGGCGATGTGCTGAACAGGGCTTATCTATACCTCGAGTATACAGCCTCAATTGCGTAAATCCCATTCGATCACGTAACTATAAAAAATGTATGAAAGATACAAAAGCAACTCTAGTGAGTGATTAAGTTTTCATACATTGTATTTCTGTTTACACAATCGAAGGGAATTCACGCAATTCAATACTTGGGTGAAAATGTCTCGCAATACGAAAGGGATCAGAGATATACCTTATTCAATAAAGAAAAGTTTCAGCTTTAATACATTTGAGTCGTATAAAATCAATGGTGGCTAGTTTTATTTTTGGAAAATGAGGTTGGTATGAGGCTGACCACTCATTCTGTAAAAATTGCTTGGTTCACTTTACCAATATCACCCCTGCTTCAGGGAATGCGGTGAGAGTTGCTAATAGTTTATTTTATGTTAGGTTTTCATGTTGCGGTCTAAATCTCTAATCTAATCTAAGCTGCAAAGATATGTATCATTTGAGATTCATATTAAATGCATTCCCACAAGCAGATACGCATAATTTCGCGCTCACACATGCCGCATGTGGACCTTCAATATAAAAAAAACCCAATCTCAAATGAACATAAGCCCTGCAACTCTTGCCGACCTTCCCTGAAACAGGGTGTGACATTGGCAAAGTGAACCATTTTTTACAGGATGGGTGGTCAGCCTCATACCAACCTATAAGTCAAGGAATACAAACAATTAATTACATTTGAGTACCTATATAAAACAAATTAACACTAAACAATTAAACAGTAAAAATTAAAACCGAAAAAAAAAAAGTGAAAAATATCATGCGAGGATAAAACATTTCATATTGTTACGAATTAACTGGGTTCTCTTTAAATTAAACTGTAATTATTTATTTTAATAAAAAATATTTTAGACAATTTGTTCACAATAATTTACAACAGTTGATTTCTAGCTCTTGCTTTATTGACTTCACGGCTCAGTGCTCCACTCGACACTCTGGCCCACACACGATTTCGGCTTACAATTTTATGCTCGTTCTTACAGACGTTTCTCGAATATAGTGGATGATTCCAATACCAGAGCGTTGTAACCAGTTGTAACAATATGAAATATTTTATACTCGCATATAACTGCCGGTTTTATTTTCTTTTTAATTTACTGAAGTATTTTATACTCAGGCACAAGACTTAACACCGAGTTTATCTTGGTTTAAAAGCACATTATCACCTTGTAAGGGATTTTCCTGCAGATCCCCGTAAGACACCACGGTTTTTAGCGACTGATTTATTTTCGCCGAGCAATAGACGTCTTGTTAGGCTGACGTTGATGTATCTGAGGGCCCAATGTTCGTGTTTTGTAGTTGGTTTTTTCTTTACAAAAAGCAATGAATGAGCGCCTCTCAGGAGGGCACACTGTGGAACCTCCAACACCGATACTAAATGTATTACTTTGGTGTAGACCAATAAATCTTTGAGGTTTTTTTTTGGTGGTTTTGTAAGGATTTAAGCTGTGAGTGTTTTGAATATATTTAATGCGTTTTTTTTCATAAGCTTAGAATATTGTGATTTTTTTTTACAATAAATCTTAATCAAGACCGGTCTGTACTCTTATTATCTATATTAAAAAGATAGATTATATTTAAGATTCATATTACATACATTCCCTTAAACAGACACGCATAAGTTCACGCTTACACAAGCCGCATATGGCCCTATAACATTAAACACCCAATCTCACATGCACATAAGCCCTGCAACTTTTGCTGATCTACTCTGAAACAGCGGTGACATTGAAAAAGTGAACCATTTTTTACAGAATGAGTGAACAGCTTCATGCCAAAATATTTTATGAAAAAAATATTTGCCACACAGTGGCTTAAAACTTATATGACTCGACATAAAATAAAACAGTTCCCATACATATGCACTTTCATTGCAAAATAATTCATTTGGTTTTTTATTTGCTTTTCTGTATTATACAGAATATTTAATCATTCATAAAGTTAATATATGGTATCTTTAGGTACCACAACAAAATGTACATTGACAGAATGTCCACCGACAAAATGCCCACCCGACAAAATGCCCCCCGATATAATGTCCATCGATAAAAATATGTCCACCCGTCAAAATGTCCACTGACGATTTTTTTTTAATATGAAAAACGATATATAGGTATATTACAAGATTTTGTATATTTTCCGGTGGACATTCTGTAACCATTTCCAGTAAAAATATAAATAACCATTTCCAGTATAAAATAACAATGAATCAATTTTTATTATCTACGCAGGAAAAAGATGTATTTTTTGGCAGCACTTGCCAGAAATCTATCAAACACACCAAGGCTGTATCGATGTTTTTTCATAGCGTATCGGTAGCCATAAATCAGCGGCTCTCAAACTTTTTGGAGCCGGAATACTTTTGAGAAACAAAATATTAGACGGAGCCCTAAAATAAATAAATTCAAACAAGGAAAGTCCATCTGTGACGAACTATCGACCAGATATTCTATTTATTTTGTTTGAAATTTTTAGAGAAAAAATTACGTTGGATCAATTTTTTTTATTAAGGTAGGTAAAAATTATGTCTAATGGATATCTGTTATGGATATGGATATATGGATATATGAATTTGACTTTTTAAAGTTTGTGTATTCACACAGTGAAAATTCATTTTTATAAATAATTATAAAAAATTATAAAAAAACACAGAGTTTTATTTTCACAAATTGAGTACCTATTTAATACCACCTCAAGTACTTTCGACTTATTCACGTCATTATCAAGAGTATACTCAATTTGTGAAAATAAAACTCTGTGTTTTTTTATAATTTTTTATAATTATTTATATATGAATTTGTCAACCTCAACATTTATAGTCTATGGTAGTTGTTGTCACAATATTGATGGAGGTAGTTTATTAAGAGTATTTATACTCTTTTTATAAGAAGCTGTAAAAATGGTTCAAAAATGGTGCCAATGTCACCCCTGTCTCAGGGAAGGACGGCAAGAGTTGAAGGGTGTATGTCCATTTGAGATTTGGTTTTTATGTTGTAGGTTCACATGCGGCATGTGCAAGCGCGAACTTGTACGTGTCTGGTTGTGAAAATGCATGTAAGAATCTCCAATGTAACATATCTTTGCAACTTAGATTAGATAATAAAAGAAACTTTGTTTTATACAATTTTTATTGTTATTTTTTGAGTAGTTACATACTAAAATTTTGGGAGTACCTCCATCTTCAGGTGGCAATCGTGTAACTTCGGATAACAATCGGGTAACCTCGTTTTATCATAATTTGTTACACGAAGATGGAGTTTCTCCGAAAATTTTCATGTAAATTAGTTCATTTGTTCAAAATTATCTGTTAGAGATAAGATAAACAAGCACTAAGGGAACTATGTAGGAGTGGTAAAATTATGTTTTTTTTTCAGTTTTCTCGCGGAGCTCCCACAGAGGCTTTGTGGATCCCTAGGGCCCGCACACTTTGAAAACCTATGGCTGCCTTAAATAATAATCGAAAAAACGGGAGAATAAATGCGCCGCAGAAAACAAAACGAAACAAAAAAAAGTTTTTAGCGCTTTGGCCAAAAATGCAAATTTGTGTTTTGCCGAGCGTGGAAGTACATTTCTAGTCAAAAATATAAATTCGCATTTGACCACTCAATAACTCCGGACGAAAAGAAAACGATGAACGCAAAACATTCAATGCCCGAAGTTGATTCCCTGACTTATTTTGTTTCCATTGTCGAGCGTTAATCGAAAAACTCTGTTGATAGTTTTTTTCACAAATAAACAATTTTTAAAGTCTGGAGTGGGTTTATCCCTTTATCCGCACAAACATAATTTATTTCCATGCACACAAGTATCCAGAGTCATAATAAAAGGAGATATCGTATGAAGAAGGTTATGACTCTGGATGAAATGAATGAAGTGTGTTAGGACAGAAATAAATGGCGGTTGATGTTGATGATGAATAAAACCGGATTAAATTGGGAAGGGAACACAGATACTGGTAGACCATTCCATAAGCGGGCAGTTTGGCAAAGGAATGAGTCATGAAAACGCCAAGTTCTCATAGTTTTGAGATCGACTGCAAAGGGATGATCTGTAATGTTGGTGGCTAGGACTAGGGTTTTTTTAAATTAGAATTTGTTTTGACATATAATATTTGTGATTTACAAAAAAATGTAACTTGTTGTGTATGTTCTTTGACTTATAGGTTGGTATGTGGCTGATCAGTGACCACCCATGCTGTAGAAAATGGTTCACTTCGCCAATGCCCCCCCTGTTTCAGGGAAGGTCGGCAAGAGCTGTAGGGTATATGTTAATTT
This sequence comes from Agapetus fuscipes, assembly GCA_951799405.1. Taxonomy (NCBI): domain Eukaryota; kingdom Metazoa; phylum Arthropoda; class Insecta; order Trichoptera; family Glossosomatidae; genus Agapetus; species Agapetus fuscipes. The sequence continues at coordinate 15,095,529 of OX637349.1, read as the reverse complement.
GAGATTTGGGTTTTTATGTTGTAGGTTCACATACGGCATGTTATACGTGTTTGCTTGTGAAAATGCATATAATGTGAATCCCCAATGTTAGATATCTTTGCAACTTATATAAGATTAGATTAAAAGTGGTCAGTTTACAACAGTAACCACTTTAATCGTTTGAATCTTCCTTACGTTTCCCCCATGTCTGCGATGAGAAGTAGCCCATCTTGGCTTTATCTTGGTGCTGTTACTCACACCCCGGTCTTTCCATATTTTGTCCAGCTTAGGCATGGCACTTTTGGTAATGGCGATATATTTGCGCCCTTGGAGTGACATTGAGTCACGAAACGGCGCAATCCTCTCCATCTCTGTCTATCGGATGCTGTGTTCAGCCGTCCTCTGCCTGCAGTTCCCTTGATGTCGTCTAGCCACTTCAGTTGGGGTCTCCCCACTCCCCGCTTGGACATCCTGGGCCACCACTGGACGATCCTTTTCGGCCACCTGTCATAGCCCTGCCTTGCGACATGACCAGCCCAGCGCCACATTAAGCAGGCCACTCGCTGCATGACATCAGTGACACCAGTGCGTCTATGGATCTCCTGGTTTGGAACCCTGTCTCTGAGGCTGATTCCCAGCATCCTCCTTTCAATGGCTCTTTGGCACGTCCTCAGTCTGTTAGTGCCATTTGTGGATACTTCCAGCACACATGACTCAAAGACCCTGCGTTTCAGGTTAACAGGCATTTTTTTATCATACGACGGCCCTCTTACCTGTAAGAATAAAAAGTTTCCACTCGCAACATGCGATTTTTTCAGGAAAAACGCGACAAGAAGCTACACTATATGTGTACTTTAGTAACATCACTCATCACATGCGATCTCTTAGGAGACAACGCGCTAAGGAGTAACAGTATATCGATACCTTAAAGGTATAACTGAATAGGTAAGTGACGTATTAAGGTAACATATTCTAAGATAAATGCACGTTTTTTTTCCTATTTTCTACGAGAGAAAACACTACGAAAGTGTGAAAATCCTGTAGCTTACTTTAAGGTCAGCTAAGTCATGTGCCAGTCTGTTGGAGCTGCCGAAAAGGCAGTCATGCACAGTCTTCGGGAACCGCTCTTTCCGTGTTGCTGGGCCAGCGGCATGGAATGCTCTCTCAGAGAGGCTGGGAGTCCAGGAAGATGAGACAGCCTTCAGGAAGATGCTCAAAGCATCCTTCTTTTCCCGCTACAGCCCACATGCGCCTTTGTAGTGATGTAAACCACAAAAAGTCCCATATAAATCTAGTTAATTATTATTAATATGAGCACTTCTTATAATTAGTTCACTTACTTGAAGAAGAGCTTGTATGAAGAAGGTTATGACTCTGGAGGAAATGAAAGAAGTATGCAAGGATAGAAAGAAATGGCGGTTGATCTATGATGTTGGCGGCTAGGGTTTGTTAAAGTGAAATTGGTTTTATGATTTAGTTTTTTATGTCCATGTATATATTGTTATTTATTGATTTAAAAAAAAATGAAATTTGTCATGTATGTTCCTTGACTTATAGGTTGTTATGCGGCTGACCACCCATACTATAAAAAATTGGTTCACTTTGCCAATGTCCCCCCTGTTTCAGGGAAGGACGGCAAGAGTTGCAAGGCTTATGTTCATTTGAGATTGGGTTTTTATATTGTAGGTCCACATGCGGCATGTGTTAGCGCGAAATTATACATATCTGCTTGTGGGAATGCATTTAATATAAATCTGAAATGATATATATCTTTGCAGCTTAGATTAGATTAGATTAGATTTACTTAGAAGTTTTTCGCAATAAAATGTTTTATCCGCGATTTCTCAGATCAGTGAATCAGCACTTACATACGAAGTCTGATCTCTTATTGCTCAACATGGATGAAAGCCTTTGATGAAAAAGACTTTAAATACGTCATGAGTATAATATAATTAATTAATGAAATCCGAGGGATGCGTGTGAAGCGCTTTCAAGAGGTTATCATAAATCCAGACATAACAATTAAATCCAAGATGGATGGCGGCTCATTAAGATGTCAGCTAATCCATTTGTTGTAGAGAGCACATCACCACCCATACGCCATTAATCATAAGGCAAAGATGCGAGAAGCTTCTTCATAAGGCATGCAAAAACTTAGGTGACAACCAGCGACGTGCACAGCTTTTCAGTCGTGGGTAGGCAACAATATGAAAAAAAAACTGTTTATACGTTTGCACAATCCTCCTTATTCATAAAAAGGTTTTAACTTTTACAACGGTTTAAAGCCAGTTTTTCCATACAAAATAGTAGGTTTACACCAGATTTTTGGTTGAACTTATCTAATGAATACAACCGAAAAGATTTCCTTAATTACAGTACACGCTTACAGCCGCTCGCGCTGGAAGGAACTCTTTTGTTATTTTTTTACAACATTATTCAGTTCAACTTGCTTAAGTTATTTTAAAGTGTTTGTAGTTCGATATCAGGCTGACCACCCATACTGTAAAAAATGGTTGACCAATGACAATATCATGCGACCCCTTCGGGGAAATGCAGGCAAGAAGTTACACTATATGTGTAGATTAGTTGCGTTATCCATTTCGTACTAAATTAAGCAGTGCAATAACTAATTGTCTTTATTGAGGTTCCGCCACTGCTGATAGCTCATTATTCGACTATGCTTTTCTGGGTACCGATAGACTTTTATGGCATTGTCAGGGGTGCCCTTATAAGAGATAAAGGAGTGTTAGAATAATCTAGAAATGAATAAAAAAACATCAATATTATGCGGCCTCAATACATCAGAAACCAAGGACAAAATAAAGACTGTTTATTTATTTATTATTTAATATAAATTATAATTTATAATATAAGTTGCAAAGATATATTATGATTTGAAATTCATATTAAATGCATGCCCAAAAACAGACAAGACTCGCTCCCCCAGTTCTTGTTTCTCGTATACGCCAATCTTGTAAAATATGACTTTTTCATGCAGTTGTCTTATGAATCAAATTCTACACAATCTGAGCTAAGAAAAACCGTACAACTCGATAATGTGAGAGTTCTTTTAAATATTTTTAAAATAAATTTCTTGTTTTCATAAGACACATTGGTCCAGTACACATGCAAACATTGCTCATGTAAAAATTTCTGAATGGCGTATACGATAAACAAGAAGTAAGGCAGCGAAGTGTTAGTTCGCGCATGCTGCATGTGCGCTTACAAATTCAAAATCATATATCCACGATTTCTCATTTCATTGAATCAACGCTTCTTCAGTTTTACCTTTAAGGTGGCAATATATATTTGCAACTAAGATTATAGATAAACTATATGGGGATTCCATTTGTTGAAGAGAACATTTTGCTCCATATTATCATCAATCATCACACAAAGCTTTATAAACGATAGAGGCGCTTTGCAAAAAGTAAGAAATTAGTTAATGCTCAATATTCGACTGTTGAAAACAGAGGACAAATATTTATAACTATTGTCTTCACCAAAGTTGACTTAACTTATTGTCTTAACCTTGGTCATCGCTACACAGCACCAGCTCTCAAGCAAGATCCAGTTGCTGTAAGGCTGGATGGATCTTCAGTGATCGGTCTCTGGTAAAGGTAGGTATATAAATTTTTCAACCCAGCAAAGTGGATTCGAATCCCGGCGGAGCACAAAAATATACCGTTTAGATTTCCAAATGTGCTCTGCGCTGGGTTAAAAAAATCATAAACCTTTACCAAAGACCGGTCACGGGAAGGTCCATCCAACAACTGGGTCTTGCTTGAGAATGTGAGAACCAAGCTCGCAGAGGGCTCTTGAGGGGTCATAACGCAAAAACAGCGCTCACCAAATCTTCTTCTTCTCCAGTTTCAATCGTAGAATTGGTTTGCAGCAATATCTTTTACTTTTCTTCTCCATTCTTCCCTGTCTTGTGCGGCTCTTTTTAGGTCTGCATATGTTGAGCAGCGCACGTCCACCAACAGGTCCTCCAGGTACTCCTGGCGTGGGCGTCCCCTAGAGTTGGTTCCCTTGGTCATCCCCTCCATTATGGCATGCATGCTCACCAAATAAATCAGCCTAAATTATTTTATTTTATTTATTATTTATCAAATCAATATTTCAAAATAAAATTTTGACGAGTATTGAGGCGCGCGATCCGTGTGTGGGATCGTACGCCACATCATACGCAGTCTTCACTGGAAAGTGCGCCCTAACCGTCATCCCAGTGCTTGTTTGGCTTATCTGCCATTTGATTCAAAGATGACATTTCTATGAAATTGTCTTAAGAAACACATTCTACAATTCTGAGATAAGAAAAAAACGTGAAACACGATGGTTTGAGATTTGTTTTAAATATTTATAAAATCGATTTCCAGTTATGTTATGATATTAGTTTGGTTCTTTCAATCAATTATAGCTCTTGCTTATCGACTACACGGCTCAATGTTTTAATCGACTCTGGTCTCTCACACAATTGCGGTCAAAATATATACCGTCTAAACGGACGTCTCTCGTATATTCCGGACCCTTCTATAGTGAACCACACACTTCTGTACGTATTATTTCATATTATTCTAGTTACGCATACCAACAACTGTGTGCCTAGGCACATGCATACATTCAAACACACAGTAGACTATACTAGAGGCGGACACACACACATAAGCAAGCCACGCAATCGGGCTCATAAGTTCGTAACAATAATAAGACACATTTGTCGAGTAGGCACACATAAAAAAATGTTCATGTGAAATTACCTCTGATACACATAACACAAACAAGCACTGAGGGGACGAAACGTCTGAAGCGAGGGAAACAAAAGCTCGTGGAATAATAAACTACAGGATCTGCGAGAGAAGCGTGTGTCATACACAAGATAGGCTTTGTACGGCTGTTTTTCTAGGCAAATCCGTGAGAGATAATTCTAGAAGGCTGGGTGTGCTCTCATGAGGAATACACGGATGGAATTTTTTTAAGAAAAACAATAAAAAAAATGGGGTTGCAACATGGTACAAAAATTTCAAAAATCTCTCAGCAGAGTTTTTTTGTCGTTGTTGAGAGTTTTTTTGTCCAGTCGATAGCTCAGTTGGTAGAGTGCTTGCATTCCATGCCGTGAGCTCGGGTTCGAATCCCGTCGAGGGTGTCAGAAATGATTTCCCGTTTCGGTGTTTATTTCAAACCCCAAAATAAGATACCGGCAAGGTTTCAAAAAAACATATTGTAACTGAAACAACAATAGTAAACATGGAACAAACGGAGACAACGCCGAGTGATTTCAGGCTAGCGCAGAATTTTAATGTACCCTGTCTTGTCCCTGAGTGGTGGGGGTGAGATACTTGCGAATTCTTCGCGTGCGGTCGTTTCTAGTGGGGTGAAAGGGCAAGTGAGCGGAGACCTCGAGGGAAGTATATTATTAAATAAATAGTTTTCACTAGATCCGTTTTCGTTTTGGGAATTCCAAATTTGCTGGAAAGCAAGTGACCGTTCTTATTTATGAGCACAATTCATGTTTTCAAGAAAACGATTTTGAATCATTGTTTAGGTCAAAAAATGTTAAGTAATGAATATAAACGCAACGCAACTTAAGTACATATATAGCGTAACTTTTCACCGTGTTACCCCCGAAGGGTTTCGCGTGTGGCGAGTGGAACGTTTTATTCTACTGCAGTTGAAGTGAGGGTTTCCCAACTCCCGTGGGGGCTGGTACTCATTTCTTGTTTCAAACGCCTTTGTAGTGACACACTGTCATAAAAGACGCTATGAAATTTTGTCTTATGTATCTTGTGGAGGCTGAGTAAGCCTTGCCGGTATTTTAATTTGGGGTTTGAAATAAACACCGAAACGGGATATCATTTCTGACACCCTCGGTGGGATTCGAACCCGAGCTCACGGCTTGGAGTGCAGGCACTCTACCAACAATTAATTAATTTGACTTCAATAAACCATATTTTTCTTTCATTAATCCTTTGACTAATCCAGTTAAAACAAGCACTTATTTAGTTTAACCTTTAACGTGGAGTTAAAAAAGAATTTTGAATTCCTTCAATTGTAATTCCTTGACTTATAGTTTGGTATGAGGTTGACCCCCCATACTGTAAAAAAATGGTTCACTTTACCAATGCCACCCCTGTTTCAGGGAAAGTCGGCAAGTTGGTCCGTAGTCCAGTGGTAACACTTCGGACTCGTAAATGGAAGGTTGTGGGTTCTTCAAATTTGCTCTTCTCTGGGTTAAAAAAATCATAAACCTTTACCAAAGACCGGTCATCAAAGGTCCATCCAGCCTTAAAACAACTGGGTCTTGCTTGAGAATTGGCGCTATCTACAGCGACAACCAAACTCGCAGAGGGCTCTTGAGGTGTGATACACACAAAAACAGCGCTCACCAAAAAAATCAACTTTTTTTTTTTTTTTAAGAGTTACAGGGCTTATGTTCATTTGTATTAACCACCCGTTTCACCTTGCTCCACAAATTCACGCAGTCATCCCGCGCACAAGTTGCCACAGCTACACATATCCAAACACTTAACGCGCGAGCAGTGACGTAACGAGTTTTACATAGCGTGGACGTGACGTCATGAAGGCGGCCACGTGACGTCACACTAGTCACGTGTGAGATACGGGATGGGAGATCAAGATCACGTGGGGGATGGAAAACTATCTTGCGCAAGATGGAGGAAAACTTTACGATGTGTCGTAGATCAGTTGGTATATATTTCTTTTTCAGTTTGCACAGATAATAAGGTTTTTCAAAAATAGATAGGCCCCGAATCGCCAAATGCGATGACCTGTTTGCCATGTCATCTTTCGGGGGTGACAAAGGCAAGAAGTGTATTTATTATTATTTTTTCATTATTGCATGGATACATTGTGCCTTTTACATATATACTTAAAAATAATGTTATAAAAAAATACAATACCTCTAAATCTAAATCTAAATCTAAGCTGCAAGGATATGTATCATTTGAGATTCATATTAAATGCATGCCCACAAGCAGACACGCATAATTTCGCGCTCACACATGCCGCAGTGGACCTACAATATAAAAACCCAATTTTCAGATGGACATAAGCCCTGCAACTCTTGCCGACCTTGCCTGAAACAGGGGTGACATTGGTAAAGTGGACCATTTTTTACAGTATGGGTGGTCAGCCTCATACCAACCTATAAGTCAAGGAATGGTTTCAATACGAAAAACAAATAAAAAGTATAAAATGAAACCAAACATGAGAGCTACAATCAAAAGCAATCTGGGATAAAAAAGTATAAAAAAATAAATTACATAAGTATTAATCCCATAACAATAAAAAGAAGAAAGAAAAAAAGAGAAAAGAATATATGTGTAGCATAGTTTGAAACGATGTAAATAGTTTTTGTTTTCAAGTGTAAACGTGCTTCTTTGTGCGTGTGAACGCGGCTTTAAAAAAGGCTTCAGCTACATGATGAATGAAACTCCTGAAAAAGTTGCACAGTACATTATTTATGTCTAAAAAGTATTACAGGATCCGCGAGCACTCTTTTTTATATCCGTTCGCCAAAGCTACAAAATCAATTCAACTTTTTGCCGGAAACGAAAAATTCGCTCGCTCTACAAATTGGCATGAATAACAAAAGCACAAAACAGGCACGATTCGAAAAGGAAAAGAAAGATTGCTTCCATCTTTTCTGGTAATCAAATGCTCGAGTATCTACTCATTTTCGATGCAAACAATTTGAATTTCAAATATTCCAGTTCTTTCCGATAGAAATTTGGTTTAAAAGTTGTATCAAAATACTTTTTTTGACTGATCGTAAAATAGATTTACTATGGAAATCTTTCATTTTGTTTCCCTGTATTGTTTTTTTAAACTATCTCCCTTGACTGATTTGCTTGACTGGTTTTGTATGAAGCTGACCCCCGTGCTGTAAAAATCGGTTCACTTTTGCCAATGCCACCCTGGTTGGTTTCAGGGAAAAGCGGCAGGAGTTGCAAGGTTTATGTTCGTGTGAGGTTTTGTTTATTTGTATACACGCATGCAGAAAGTGTAGGCGCGAAACAACATGTGCCTGTGGGCATGCATTTAATATGACCCTTAAATGTTAACATATCTTTGGAGCTTAGATAATAGATTATAGATAGATCTCCCCGTGTTTATACAAGGGTTGTAATTTTTAAACAACTTTTAAGTCAATTTTCCATACAAAAAAGTGGGTTTAAACCTGGTGTTGGGTTCATCTCATAGAGTAATAATAATAAATTGTAAATATTGTTATGTAAATATTAGAATAAGTTTAAGTATTAGTCGTAGGAATTATTTCTTGTATTGGTGGGTAGGATTGATGGTTGTGTGTACATGGAGAAGTCTCTAGGCTAAGTAGGTATTTCGAGAAGCATCAAGCAAAAATATCTTAAAGAGTATTCGATTCTCTTAGTATAAAAAGGGTGCTAGTCGCTTGAACGAGTCAGTTATTATTCAAACTCTCACCACTACAGTCTCCTGCCAGCTTTACAAATACATTGAACAACTTGACCAGTGAACAGAAACCAAGTGTAATGGAATAATCGAGACTATCTTTGTGAAAATAAATTATCAAAAGTGTAACATAAACAACTGTAAAAGAAGAGCAGTGTTATTAATTGAAAGACTTTGGAACCCTAAAATCGTAACAATATTTTGTATTTATGTGTGTTACTTCTTGTTAAATTTCGCGCACTTTCTAACTTAATTTCGCATTACGTGTAATATTTTAGTTTTTGTGAAGACGGCCAAGTGCCCGATATCTGACAAAACGCATTGTTTGTTCAATCAACAAAATATAAAAATATCTGTAGAAGTGTTTTGTTTTCATGTTTAAATTAATTCAATTGGTTCGCTTTGCCAATGTCACCCCTGTTTCAGGGAAGGTCGGCAGGAGTTGCAGGGTGTATGTTCATTTGAGTTTCGGGTTTATATTGTAGGACTACATGCGGCATGTTTGAGCGCGAACTTAAACATGTCTGTTTTGTGAAAATGCATATAATGTGAATCTCTAATGTTACTTATATTTTGCAACTTAGATAAGATTAGATTAGAAATTCAACAAAGTTTCCGCTGTAACATTTCATAGAAAGAAAGAGAAACTTAAGGGTGCGCTCCACGCATATTTAAGATTTTTTTTTTTAAAGTATGTTTTCATTTATTTTTTTAGAGCATCATTAAGACATAAATTAATATTTCAAAAAATTACGTAAGATTAATCAACATTTAAACTATATATCATATTTTTTTCAAAAGTCAAATAAATTATTTACGTATATAAATCAAAGCTTAATCTGGACTTGTTTTTGCTAGTTGCGGAAAGAGCTTTGCTAAAAAGCATATCCTCCAAAAACAAAAAAAAAATCTTAATTTTTTCTATGATAGAATTATTTTAAAAGAGTTTGTTGAAGGCATGATCAGATTACTTTTTTGAAATTTGATATTGTTTTCATTATTTTACCTTTTGAATATTGCAAAATTTCTTTTTTTTTTGTATTTTTCGTACACGTTTTTTTCCGACATTCAATGTTTAAAAAAAAAAATGAAAAAAATCCCATGTAGAAAAAGTCTTTTTTAAACCTATAACAACAAAACAAATAGTCAAAATATTTTTTTTCATGGATTTTTTCCTTATTTCGCAAACCTTTAAAATTCTGTTCAAAATGAATCAGTCTCCCTTTGTTCTTCAAGGGGCTCGGACGTGGAATCTGTGCCGCTTGCTTGTCCAACCTCTCTACCGCACGGTACTTCTCCCTCACACACGCAGAGCATATGGGTTAAAGACAACGTGTATTACAAAAACTATCTCCTCGTCTGCTGCGATACGAGCGTAAAAAAATACGAATAAATATTGAAAATAACACATTAAAACTTTGAAGTCGGAAAGTTTTCTTTCTTTTATTAGTATTGTTTGTAAACACAAAGCAATTGTATGTGGTCAAATAGGTTCAAAACGCACATCTAAATCTAAGTTGCAAATATATGTATCATTTCAGATTCATATTAAATGCATTCCCACAAGCAGACACGCATAATTTTACGCTCACACATGCCGCATATGGACCTACAGTATAAAAAACCCAATCTCAAATGAACATAAGCCTTGCAATTCTTGCCGACCTTCCCTGAAACAGGGGTGACATATTGGAAAAGTAAACCATTTTTTACAGTATGGGTGGTCAGCCTCATACCAAATAATAATAATAATATTAGGATGATTTATTTGGTGAGCGCTGTTTTTGTGTGTATCACACCTGAAGAGCCCTCTGCGAGCTTGGTCGTCGCTGTAGAAAGCGCCAATTCTCAAGCAAGACCCAGTTGTAAGGTTAGATGGACCTTTCAGCGACCGGTCTTTGGTAAAGGTTTATGAATTTTTCAAGCTCGCAGAGGGCTCTTGAGGTGTGATTCACACAAAAACAGCGCTCACCAAATAAATCAGCCTATTTTTTTTAAGCCTACAGCTCCACAGTAATAGGGGCTTTCTTGAGAATAGGTGCATTCCATAGCGACGGTAAAGTTCGGCTCTTGAGGAGTGTTTCGCATCACCTTAGAATAAACACAACTAAGCTGCACATATGGTGTAACTTCTTGCCTGCGTTAACCCCGAAAGGGTCGCATGTGGCGATTCGGGACCTATTTATTTTTACAGGTAAGGAGGCCGGCCTCACACCAACCAGTTTCAGTTGAAGTAGGGGTTTTCCAACCTCCGGCTGGTGCTCATTTCTTGTGAAGGCTGAGTAAACCTTGCGATCGAACCCTTGCTCTCGGCATGGAATGCAAGCATTTTACCAATTGAGTGATTCCTTGACTTATAGGTTGGTATGAGGCTGACCACCCATACTGTGAAAAATGGTTCACTTTGCCAATGTGTCAGGGAAGGTCGACAAAAGTTGTGGGGCTTATGTTCATTTGAGGTTTGGATTTTATTTGTAAGTACACATTCAGCATTTGTGAGCGCGAACTTCACGTGTTGGTTTGTGGGCATACATCTGAGAGCTTTAAATGATTATATATCTTTGCAACTTAGATTATAGATTATAGAGCTATCGACCTTTTTACGAGCTTGGTCGTCGTCGCTACAAAGTGCCAATTCTCAAGCAAGACCCAGTTGCTGTAAGGCGGGATGGAGCTTTTGTTACCGGTCATGAGTAAAGGTTTATAAATTTTTCAACCCAGCGAAGAGCAAATATGAAAATATAAATGGCATACTTGTTGTGCTCCGCCGGGATTCGAACCCACAAATTCCATTCAGAGTCCGAAATGTCACCACTGAACTACGGACCGGTCATCACCAGAATAATTTCTATTATAAGGATTATGAAAAAAAAGACATTTTTTTGTGCAAAATATTTTACTATACTTTATTATAATATTTTTCTATTTGGTCGTCATTGTAATATTATGTCTTTCAATGGAAATAGGATAATATGTTAAACAATGGTTCTTTGTTCAAATTTTACCTACCCCCATAAAAAGGATTCTCGATTTTTGAAAGACATTTTTCTATGACTTATGCTTACCAAGTGATCTTATCTAAACTGCAAGGATATGTTACATTGGGGATTCACATTATATGCATTCTCACAAGCAGACACGTACAAGTTCGCGCTTAAACATGCCGCATGTGTACCTACAATATAAAAACCCGTATTTCAAATGAACATAAGCCCTGTAACTCTTGTCGTCCTTCCCTGAAACAGGGGTGACATTGGCAAAGTGAACAATTTTTACAGCATGGGTGGTCAGCCGCATACCAACCTATAAGTTAAGGAATATACACGACAAATTACATTTTTTAAATCAATTGTTAAAATTTTGCCAAACGCTATATTTTTTGTGCTCCGCTGGCATTCGAACCCGCAACCTTTCATTCAGAGTCCGAAGTGTTATCATTGGACTACGGACCGGTTTGTTTTAAATAATATAAATTATATTCCTTTGCACTCCGTGGGGATTCGAACCCACGACCCTTCATGTCAATTTATTTATTTTTAGATTGCCGCCTTTGATTCTATACGACTCATCTATAAGAGACTTCAGGTAGAGTCTTTTGAATTACCAACAAAGAAATTAACAATACATTAGTCCGACAAGTTAAGCTGATTCCTAGAAAACCCTGTCTACCTTAGGACTCATTTTGTTGACATAATGACTTGTGTTTATAGTTACTTGCAGATTGTTTTTTTTTGTTTTCTGGTTTTTATTTGGTTGGCACTGTGTGACTGTATAGTCACAGATTTCATTTTTAAAAAAAGAAAAATATATTTTTTTCCGGTCGATAGCTCAGTTGGTAGAGTGCTCGCATACTACCCCGTGAGCTCGGGTTCGAATCCCACCGAGGAGGGTGTCAGAAATGATTTCCTATTTCGGTGTTTATTTCAAACCCCAAAATAAAAATACCGGCAAGGTTTACTCAGCCTTCACAAGAAATGAGTATCAGCCCCCTCGGGAGCTGAGAAACCCCTACTTCAACTGAAGTGGTTGGCGTAAGGCCGGCCCCCTTACCTGTAAAAATAAATAGGTTCAACTCGCCACATGCGACCCCTTCGGGGATAACGCGGCAAGAAGTCACACTATATATGTAGCTTAGTTGCGTTTTAATCTAATCTAATCTAAGTATATCAATAGGTACAAAATATTTTATTATGTATTTATCTACTTTTAATTAGTTACTCTATTCAAATGTCACTATGAAATATGTAATATAATGTCGGTGTTATAGCCGCGGGGATCGAGTCAGGTTATTTGGAACCGGATAACGCTGGTTCGAATCCCGCGCCGATAACTTCGACCCTGGTTCAACAGATGCCGTTGCATGCACACAAGCTTCTGTTTTCGCATGAAGACAACTGGCCAGGTAAAATAGGTTGGTGGATTGCATTCCTTTCCACAAATCTATTTAAAAAAAAAAAAAAAAATACTATAGTAGCCATTTATAAAAGTTCAATATATCTCAAATTCATAAACCTACGCTTACACTTTCGGGATAAAAATAAGTACAAAGTGTAAATTATGGGAAGAAGCAATGGATATAAATGAACTGAGATCAGTATGTAAGGATAGAAAAAAGTAGAGGAGACTTTTCTAGAGGCTCAGGCCACACTTAATGTAAAGACGAAAGCGTTATAATTTTTTTTTTTTTTTTTTAGAAATCCTGTCCTATAGTCCGGTCGATAGCTCAGGTGGTAGAGTGCTTGCATTCCATGCCGAAAGCTCGGGTTCGAATCCCACCGAGGGTGTCAGAAATGATTTCCCGTTTTGGTGTTTATTTCAAACCCCAAAATAAAATACCGGCAAGGTTTACTCAGCCTTCACAAAAAATGAGTACCAGCACTCTCGGGAGTTGGGAAACCCCACTTCAACTAAAAGTTGTTGGTGTAAAGCCGGTCCCCTTACCTGTATAAATAAATGGTCCCGAATGGCCACATGTGACCCCTTCGGGGATAACACAGGCAAGAAGTTACACTATATGTGTACTTAGTTGCGTTTTTTTTTTTTGCGTGATGGGAGATCCACAAAAGTCGTATGTAAAAAAAATCTTCAAACGGCAATAGCAAGTCGAGCATATTTTGTGGGGCTAAATCCATACGGTCTGAGGCGAAAGGGGATGGGGGGAAGCGGGTCGCAACTTTGACAGCTTTCGGCGCGGTGCAACATGAGAGCGCCCCCTTAAGAAAAAGATAAGTACGAGTAGTTGCTGGTATTTTCAAATATACAGACTAAACTGAAGCAGTTAGGAATAATTGAATACGATAAAGTTGATTATTTTTTATCAATTTTTTTGTAGTAAAAATAGTTTCGCAGCGGTTCTGCTAGTACTTTGCATATGAAAATTGCAAGTGTACTTCCATTATCGCAAAGAAAAGCAATTCTAAACCCCGAGTATGAAATTCCGTTTTTACAGGCAACCCAAGTGTTTTACTAAAATATGTATGGAAACAAAAACGCGAACTAGATCAGCTATTTTGGTTGTTTTCATGTGTTTTTTTGGAATACGTCATGGAAGAGTACGAGTATGTGCGTAATGTTTTGTACGTAAGTGTTGGAGGCAATAGAAGTATTCTTATGGCGTTGTAGCCCGTTTGTGGTCCTCCTTTGAGCCACTTCTTTTTGAGGCCGTTCAGATGGTACCAGCAAGAAGGACAGTACTTTATTTAAGCAAATGTTAAGTGTTTTAAGAGTAAGGAAAGTCTAACGTAATGAGGATGGGACAAAGGAGCACAAAAACGTTATGTAAATGTTTAAGCGCTTATACAAAAGGGTAATTGTAGTGGTGGGAAAACGGTTAAAAATACAATGGTTGTGCAGAGCACATTTCAAGGATCACAACCATATATTTTTTAGGTAGTAAAAATAAAGAGATCATTGTAAATTTTCAAAAATAAAATGTCAAGAATTTGAATCCCGCTAAAACGCAGCGCAGCCGGCTAGCCACGCTGTGACGTCAAAATGACGTAGATCAGGGGTCGGCAACGTGCGGCTCGCGATCCAAATGTGGCTCTTTGTGTGTAAAGGTGCGGCTCTTTAGCTCCATACGCAATTATTAAAATTGATCAAAAAATCACTTCTGATCTAATCTAATCTAATCTAAGCTGCAAAGATATATATCATTTAAGATTTATACTAAATGCATTCCCACAAGCAGATATGTATAATTTCGCGCTAACACATGCCGCATGTGGACCTACAATATAAAAACCCAATCTCAAATGAACATAAGCCTTGCAACTCTTGCCGTCCTTCCCTGAAACAGGGGTGACATTGGCAAAGTGAACCAATTTTTATATTATGGGTGGTCAGCCGCATAACAACCTATAAGTCAAGGAACATACATGACAAATTACATTTTTTAAAATCAAAGAATAAAAATAACAATATATACATGGACATAAAAAACTAAATCATAAAACCAAATTCACTTTAACAAACCCTAGCCGCCAACATCACAGATCAACCGCCATTTCTTTCTATCCTTGCATACTTCTTTCATTTCCTCCAGAGTCATAACCTTCTTCATACAAGCTCTTCTTTTATTATGACTCTGGATATTCCATTCATTCGCAATTTCGGATATTTGGTCCATCCATACCTTTCTCGGTCTTCCTCTACCACGACATCCATCTATTCTACCAACATATACTTTCTTCGTCAGTCTTTCCTCATTCATTCTCTCCATATGCCCAAACCATCTTAACAAACTTCTTTTAATCTTCACTTTCACACTTTCTTTTGCACCACATTCTTTTCTTACAAAATCATTCCTCACCCGGTCACTCCGTTTTTTCCCAATCATACTTCTTAGAAAGTCCATTTCAACAGTATGGACTTTACTAATTTCACTTTCATTCACCGTCCAGGCCTCGCTTTCATACATCAAGGTGGGTAAAAGTATGCCACTGCGTACCGCCAATCAAGCATTTTTAGAAATGTTTTGATTTTTGGCGATACAAGCTGTGGCACCCAGTACACACCTGCCCTTCATTACTCTTCTTTCAAGTTCACCTGTCATTCTTCCATCTTTCTCAAACTTACTTCCCAAGTATACAAACTCATTTACCACATCAACATTCATTCCGTTTATTCTAAATTCGTAGTTCGTATTTTCTTCATTTCTTTCAAAAATCAAAACTTTCGTCTTACTTGCATTCAATTTCAAATAATTACCTAGCAGAGCTTCGTTCAATCTAGAGAGCATCGTTTGCAATTCTACTGCTGAGTCCGATACAAGAACAGCATCATCCGCATACAGTAGAACACTCACTTTGCTCTCTCCTATCATTAATCCACAATCATCAAGTCTAGCATCTCGAACACACTTGTCCATGACTATGTTTAATAGCCATGGGTGCAGGGATCGAAAAACACAAAACTCGTTCTGAATCGATGAACGAGGATTAGGCACCGCTTCTACCCTCAGTCACTTTTACTAACTATTCAACCCATACCCCCCCCCCCCTCCGGCGCTGATTATTAGTGGCAAGAAAAAAATGTGACTCTTTACACACTTTGACATTTGGAAATTGTAATTTTTGGCTCTTCCGACCCAAAAGGTTGCTGACCCCTGGTCTATGGTATTCTATTGTTTTTTCTATCAATATCTTGAGGGCCATAAGGTGGTCACTTGTCCCGAATATAGAAGCTGTAAAAGAACTTACACACTATTCCCTCCAGAGCTGGGCTTTAGTATAAAATTGAAAACGTCCCATATTGTGGTCGCTCAAGGTTTTTCATTTAATTCCGACACGTAGGCAATAACGATTCGGTTCACAGCTCTGCCAAAATCTTTCCATTTCTTTCTTTTTCAACTTTTTTGTTTTTATCTTTTTTGTTGTTGGTGCGAGTGGTTTCCTTTCTTATCTGTGTTTATTCCTCTCCAACTTTGAACAATAGAAAGCAGATCAAGACAAGAATGAATACAGCATTATCGGCTTATGTAACGCTTCCGACAGGCAAATAGTTTTTGGCTTGCCAGCCAGATCAAAATGACATTTAAGATTTAAAGAAAAAAATAACGAAATATTTTTTCTTATATTTTACGATGGCTCAGTGGTTAGAGCTTGGTTCTGTCGCTCGTATGGTAGAGGGGATAAGATAATTTGCGTTACTGAAACAATCGCAAACTCTAACTATGCCTTCCCCGTTGGTGTATTGCATTCCTCTTCACAAATCTATTTAAAAAATCAGGTTTAGAGCAAGAAGACTGGAGATAAATCCCCAGAAAATGTGTCAGAAATTGTTTCCCTTCAGGTGTTTACATCAAGCCAAAAATATACATATAAATGGTATATTTTGTGTGCTCCTGCGGGATTCGAGCCCACGACCCACGATCTACGAGTCCGAATTGCTAACCACTAGACTACGGGCTCTTGACGTGTGATACACACAAAAACAGCGCTCACCAAATAAATCATCCTAATATTATTATTATTTACGGACCGGTCGGTTACAATAAAGTCGGTTCTGCATGATTTTATTATAAAAAAATAACCTGTTTACATTTGAATAATATTTATATTTTAAATCTTTTTAGAGTTTGTGTATTTACAAAGTGAAAATTCATTTTTATGATAAAGTCAAAACAGAATTTTATTTTCACAGGTTGAGTATTTATTTCACCTTAAGTACTTTCGACTTGCTTACGTCATTTTCAAAAGGACGCTGTTACAAAATCGACAAGACACACAACCGTAGAGATTTTTTTAAAACGTAATTTTTTTTAAGATGCATGGGCGATGAAACAATTGAAAACAACGGTTCCTGGAAGAAGCGAATTAGAATGGACGGGCGTGACTAGATTATGATTAATGGTGAACGAAAATTAGAATAAATTATCTTAGAAATTATCTGTAGGTAAAAAAACATGTATCCTCATATTTTTATCGCTCGAAAATCTTAATTTCAAGGTGCCTAACGCGAGTCTCTTTATGTGTAATTTTGTAAAAATTAAATCTTTTTTTAGGTAGGTAAAAAATAATTTTGAAATTCGAATACCTCACAGATTTATTGAATTTTAAATTTCACTGCTGGCAGCACTGATCATTTAAATTTTAAAGCAAAAGCAATTGTCGAATTCAAATTTGGAACGTTGACTTGCAAAAATTGATTCCCTCTCTTTATTTTACTTCTAGTAAATGTAATATTTAAATCCAAACAAATTTTTTTTTTTTTTCACCAAAATTTAATCGTATTGTTAAAAAAAACCAGTAACTTTTTTCATTTTATTATATTGGTAGGTTAAAATAGTAAACATACTTAGGGAAGCATAAAACGTTTAAATTTTTACTATGAGAACACAACAGAACTGTCAAACTTTCAAGGTCAAATTTAAATTAAGAATACATGGAATCCACAGACAAGATAAACATTATTTCTCTTTTAGGCTGCATCACACTCTTTCGTAACATTTTTTATACCTACCAGAAAAAGAATATTTTTCATAGATCACAAATACTTTGTTTCTCTTTTTGTTACGTAAAATCTTATTTATCACCATCTCTTTCGCAGCACTTTTTAAGCCTACAAGAAAAGCAAGACTTTTCACACCAAAAAAAAGCAGAAAAAAAAAACATTGGTTTATTAATTTCTCAAGCAAAAAAAAAAAACTTTTTTTGGGCGCGAGCCAAGAAATAACAAAACTCGGCACTCTTCCTTTGACTTATCTTACAATTTAATTCAGATTAGTGTAGAAATAAGACAAATGAGTGGCACAGAAACAAAACTCGGAAATCTAGGTTTATTTTTAATAAGTGATACATGTATAGAAATGATGGCAAAACGATTTCAAATGTTTTCATTTACTTTTTATTTTTTAAGAAAAACCTACATTGCTATCTTTGTTTCAACACGACTCAAATGAAAGGCAGCGTTGGGACAAGTCAAATTCTACATACAAAGATAAAACTTATTTTCGAAATGAATTATGATACAGAAATTGTAAAGTTAATGTAAATCTAAAACTTTTCGTGTAACTACTTATCGCCCAATATCTTAATCATATTAATAACGTCACGAGTACGTTTTGCTCGCGTAATAGTTGGTGAAATAATTGCGAGCTTACACTATTCAATACCGGATATTTGAACGCCGGTAATTCTAAAGCACAATATTTTAAACATACTTTATTTCTCGGTGAAAAAAAATCACACGTATTCCCGTTTCGGTGTTTATTTCAAACCCAAATTAAAATACCGGCAAGGTTCACTCGGCCTTTGCAAGAAATGAGAACAAGCCCGCTCGAGAGCTGGGAATCCCCCACTTCAAATAATGAAGTGGTTGGCCGGAAAAATAAATAGTTACCAAACCGCGGAAATACTACAGGCAAAATGTTACACTATGTGTGTAGCTTATTTCCGTTTATCACTCCATTCGGCATAGGTGGGCAATACATACTACATAGTTATCTCTACTCAGTGCACTCGTCTAATACCCATATACCTACAATGAATACAATACCGGTATTCAAACTTTTATTCCCGGTATTGAGAAGCAGAGTTTCCATCCCTGCTTCCACCCTTCTACTGATAAAAGTAATAAACTTAAATGTTACATAACTTCTGTAAGTCATTACACTTCGCCATTATTACTTGGCAGTAATTGCAAGAAGCTCAAAGAATAATCTCCCCCACTTGTGAGGGATGATTCGCAGGAAAGTTTCAAGGTTGAACCAGGTCAGCGAGGGTTGTTTGTTTCAACAAATCATTTTAATCTTGTAAGAATGTGTCCGAAAGCCAGGCGCGTACACAGGGTATACGCAACGCAACTAAGCTACACATATAGTGGCGCCAGAGTACTTGCAGGAGTTGATTATACCGAGGAGCCTGAAAAAGAGAGGGGGCTCACTCTGCGATCTGCCGACAGTGCTCTTACCTCTGTCAGTACACAATGCGCTCTACAACTCATCGTCATCATCATCATCATCATCATCATCATCATCATCATCATCAATTTCTTGTCGCGTTATCTCCGAAGGGGTCGCATGTGACGAGTTGAACCGATTTATTTTTACAGGTAAGGGGGCCGGCCTTACGCCAATCACTTAAGTTCAAGTGGGGGTTTCCCAGCTCCCGAGAGCGCTGGTACTCATTTATTGTGAAGGCTGAGTAAACCTTGCCGGTATTTTATTTTGGCGTTTGAAATAAGCAACGAAACGGGAAATTATTTCTGACACCCTCGGTGGGATTCGAACCCGAGCTCACGGCATGGAATGCAAGCACTCTACCAACTGAGCTATCGACCGGACTATAGGCAAATACGTTTCAGAATAAATATTTTCTCCCAATTTCTTCCTTTAAAACAACTCATTTGCAATCGAACTAAAATTTTGAATTTTGAATCTAAATATCAAGCGTAATATAGAATCGTTTCTTGATTTATAGGTTGGTATACGGTTGACTATCCATGCTGTAGAAAATGGTTCACTTTGCCTGTTTCAGGGAAGGTCGGCAAGAGTTGTAGGGTATATGTTCATTTGAGATTCGGGTTTTTATGTTGTAGGTTCACATGCGGCATGTGCAAGCGTGAACTTAGACGGGTTGCGCTCCTTGCTGCAGTACGGCCGGCCATTGGCCCAGTCGGTTACGCAGACTTTGTTGCTACAAAATCGAATTTCTCCGCTTTTGAGCGATTTTGCGCTTCATTTTGCCAAGCTGCATCCGCAGCGGATTTACAGTAATCCTGTCCTTAGATTTAAATTATTATTATTTCGTATTATGTGTATCATTATTCACGCTACTCGTGATCTAGCAACAATCCCACAAGGAGTGCCACCCGAGGTATGCTATTAGCTTCAGTTTTCAGTAACTTCGAACCATTTACTTTTAGAGTCATGGGCACGCCTCTGACCTAGAGGTTCTTGTTTTGTCGTGCCGTTGCTTTCACTTCACGGGAAGGCCTTTCGCCACTTGAGAAAATATATAGCTTTGCATGAGCGTCCATGTGCTGTGGGTCCTTCTGACACATACATACAGGACGGGTACGAGGAGGGTTTGAGCATACGTGTCTGCTAGTGAGAATGCATATATGTAATGTGTTATATTGTTACATATCTTTGCTACTTAGATTAGATTAGAAGCTTAAATGTTTTTTACTTTTTTTCCTACCTTTTAGGCGCGTGTGCCTGTATCTATGGGATGTACACCCCTGCCGAAAGTCTAACCGTTATTATCTCTAACTACTACTGTTCTTTGACTTAAATATTGGTATGAGGCTGACCCCCCTTACTGTAAAAAAATGGTTTAAGACATGAACAAAAGTTAGGTTTAAGTTAGAATAACGGTCGTTTGACATTTTGACAATTATATTAATTTTTTAAAACTGAACAATTTCAAAACTTAATTTAAATCGGATATTTCACTGCAATCATACATACAATACAACATATCACTGCAAAATAAAATCTCGAAGAAAATAAAAGGCGCCAAATTGATCAAAAGTTTCCAATTTCGACAGGCGCATTTTGGGAAAGATATAGTTAATTTTGTGCCCTTTAATTATGGCAGGAAAGAGCAAGAGCGGCGGGAAGGCGAAGTCTCGCAGCAGCCGCGCAGGGCTCCAATTCCCCGTGGGGCGCATCCACCGCCTGCTGCGCAAGGGCAACTACGCTGAACGCGTGGGGGCCGGAGCGCCCGTGTACCTAGCTGCCGTGCTGGAGTATCTGGCTGCGGAAGTATTGGAGCTGGCGGGCAACGCTGCTAGGGACAACAAAAAATCCAGAGTGGTCCCCCGTCACCTTCAGCTCGCCGTCCGCAACGACGAAGAACTCAACAAGCTCCTGTCTGGCGTCACCATCTCTCAGGGTGGGGTGCTGCCTCAGATCAACCCTGTCCTGCTGCCTCGGAAAACCAATACCGGCAGCAAAAGTAAAAGCCAGGATGACTCTAAAAAGTTCTCTCAAGAGTATTCAATTAGTCATTTGAGAAAAGAAATGACTAATGTAATACTCTTGAGATCCAACTGATTTTTTTTTTATGGAGTCAGAATGAAGTTTCAAATTTTCTATTTTTCCAGATGGGCAAATGTCATAAGTCTGTGTTAATTAAGTCCTTTGCAGCGCTCCGGTCCGTAGTCCGTAGTGGCAACACTTCGGACTCGTAAATGGAAGGTTGTGGATTCGGATCCCGGCGGAGCACAAAAATATACCATTTATATTTCGAATGTGCTCTTCGCTGGGTTGAAAAATTCATAAACCTTTACAAATGACCGGTCACCAAAGGTCCATCCAGCCTTACAGCAACTGGGTCTTGCTTGAGTATTGGCGCTTTGTAGCGACGACCAAGCTCGTACACCTCTGCGGCACTACAACAAGTGTCATAGACCCCTAGAGTCTTTAGAATCTAGGAAGTCTCCCGCACAGGATTTCTTAAAAAAAAAAAATTTAACGAACCGTTTAGAGAGAACTTACATCATTCTCGACGTTTCGTCAGCGATGATATTATTAGTGCGGTGTGTACAGGCAACATAGTACCATCTAGTGACGTAGAATACAAACAAGATGAAAGTGGTATATGTAACAGACCAAAACATAATTACTACTTCGTTCGAAGGTAGGCAGTGATTTGTGACAAAGTGTTTTTCAAATTCAGTTCATCCTCAGTCGCCGTACAGAGAGGATGTTCTCCTGAAGACGTCGGCTACGACGCTGACGAAACGTCGAGAATGATGTAAGTTCTCTCCAAACGGTTGGTTAAATATCCGATTTAAATTAAGTTTTGAAATTGTTTAGTTTTAAAAAATTAATATAATTGTCATAAACAAAAGTGATTGATGTACATGTATTTAGTGTATACGAGGTATAAAAAAACTTAAATTAAAAAATATGTTAAGGCAGGGTAAGGGACGATTAAAAATGGCGATTATGAAAAAGTTTGATCATTATCTATCTCTTTGTAAAGAGCGCTCGAGAAGATGAAAAAGGCTCCTCGGCGTCCTTTATGAAGAGGTCTGCCGATAAAATGAAGAGAAAGGGAAACAAAAGATCAAGAAACTGGCTGTGTTAAGCAGAAAAGAGTGCTTTGTTTTTATTTTTAAAAAGGCAAGGTAAGATTGTCAATCTTGCGAGCGTACTAATAAAGAAGAAAAGTATTTTGAAGATTATTTAAAAATTCAATAGGATAAAACAGAGTTTTAATTGACTTTCTAAATCACTTTTTTGCTTAACAATTATGCTCTGCAACAGGGGTGACATTGGCTAAGTGAACCATTTTGTACAGTATGGGTGGTCAGCCTCACACCAACTTATAAGTCAAGGAATACAAATAACAAGTAACATTTAGGTATATTAAAACAACAAAACATTAAAAAGAAATCTATAAGTACAATAATAACATAACAAAGTACAAAAGAATGTGATGAGATGGTTTGGGCATGTGGAAAGAATGAATGATGATAGACTGACAAAGTATGTATACAAAGAAAGTGTGAAAGTAAAAAGAGGGAAGGGACGACCGAGAAATGTATGGAGTGATCAGATTGTGGAGATTGTGAAAGAATGGGATATACAAAGTGAGCGTAAAAGAAGAAAATGCAAGAAAAAGGTGATG
This sequence comes from Agapetus fuscipes, assembly GCA_951799405.1. Taxonomy (NCBI): domain Eukaryota; kingdom Metazoa; phylum Arthropoda; class Insecta; order Trichoptera; family Glossosomatidae; genus Agapetus; species Agapetus fuscipes. Next base: position 15,072,514 of record OX637349.1, on the reverse strand, counting down.
GATATGAAGGAATTGAAAGAGGTATGTCAGGATAGGAAAAAATTGAGGCAACTCTGCAGAGGCTCTGGCCACCCCTAGCGGAATGGCGACAGAGAGTTACAGTTAAGTTACAGTACAGTTACAGTTACAGTATAACATAAAATTATAAATGAATAAGCCGCCAACATTACAGATTAGCCCAATACGATAAAGTGATATTTTAGGTATTCATTCAAGAAAAATTAAAGCCACAAAAAAATTGAGGTTTAATGGTAAACAAACCCAGCTGATTTTCTAAGAGAATGATGCGTCACAAAATTTAATAATTCCATTTTTACAATGACGTAGGAGAGCCGTATCTCTTATCACGTTATCTTGTGTGGTATTTTTTACGATCGTTACACAATGCTCCTTTACTATTAGGTTGGTATGAGGCTGAATCCCATGCTGTACAAACTTGGTTAACTTTTTCCAATTTACATACCTACATTGTAATTTGTCGTGTATATTCCTTGACTTATAGGTGGGTATGCGGCTGACCACCCATGCTGTAAAAAGGGTTCACTTTGCCAATGTCACCCCTGTTTCAGGGAAGGACGGCAAGAGTTGCAGGGTGTATGTCAAAGTTATGGTCAAATGACCCAAGCGGGGATCGAACCAGCGTAATTCTATTTCAAATACGCTAGAAAGATCAGCCCGCTTGAACCCCTCGGCCATAGGCCATAACACCGACATATATATAATGTGAATCTCTAAAGTAGCATATCTTTGCAACTTAGATTAGATTACATTAGGCATACCTACCCCGGGGTTCAGGGAAACGCGGCAGGAGTTGCAAAGCTTGTGTTCGCGTGAGGTTTGGTTTATTTTCTATGTACAGTGCAGCATGTATAAGCGCGAACGTACACGTGTCTGCTTATGGGCATGCATTAAATGTGAATACAAATACGAGTAGTTGTCTTTACTGGTTTGAAAATAATGAAGTCTGTAGAGGTGAGGAGAAACTTAGGTAACAATAATTTTTATTTGTTCGAGATTACATATTATATTAAATGTTAAATCGAACTTTCTGGTAAAGTCTAGCAAGGTGGTAAGTAACAATTCCTTATGTTTCGAGAATGTTCTTAATTACCCGTATAAATTAGGACCAGAATCACCTGGAGGGTCAGAAATCAATCAACCGTCGAAATATATTGTGCAAATGTAACTCTGAACCGAAAATGAAAAAGTAAATTGTGTAAAATAAATAATCCGCAGAAGTGATTAAATAGAACCTGCTTTAAAAAAACGTAACAAAATCTTTGCAACTTAGATAATAGAAAGAAATGCACGTGTTGTGAATGAAAAACTCAGGTTAAAATATAGAAGGATGTGACATTTCTTTGCGTAAAAAATAATAAGTAATAAATTAATAAATAAAAAATAAAAGAGTTTTTCAAGGTTGATTTCATGATTTTTTTATGGTTAAACAATTAATGTACATTTAAATAAAATTGTGTCATTAACAATGTAGGTTTTATAGTGTTTAACATTAAAAATATTCAACTATAAAATTTGATTTCTTTAACGTTATAAATTGCACTATTAACATGTGCAAATAGCATATAGTGAAATGGATATATATATATATATATATATGTCAGGCTTATTTGTTTTAAATTACACATGATAAGAGAGCGCCGTTTTTGTGTGTGTCACACCTCAAGGGCCCTCTCCGATCACGGATAAGACTTTTTGAAAAGGTGCGTCTTGAGAGCTCCGCAAAATATACCCATAGATTCGGAGTTCTTCACTCCGGGTGGCAGTCTGTTCCACTCCACCGGACCCGCAACACGGAAAGCACGGTCTCCAAAATTTGTACGGATCTGACGGTGCGGCTGAACCAAATTGATTGCACCATCGCCCGCGGATCTGAGTGTCTGCCTCCTCACACCCATCTCAACAGGCGAAATCATGTCAGTCAGATAAGGTGGAGCCAAGCCATTGATGGCTTTATATACCATCAGACAAACACGGTAGACCACCCTCTCCGGGAAACGAAGCCAATGTAGTTTTTTTAACAGCGGAGTGATGTGAGCGAATTTGGATATCCCGAATATAAGCCTTGCTGCTGAATTCAACACAGATTGAAAGCGGTTGAAATGCTTCTTTGGCTGACCACTATAAAGCGTTGAGCAATAATCAATCCGAGACATCACAAACGCACTCACCAGGGTCTTAACCGCATCTGACGGAAGACACTTTCTAATTGCCTTTATTTGGCGCAGTGAAAAAAAGGAGGAAGCTATTGTGGCATCTATTTGCCTTTCCAATGTCAGGTTCCGATCCAGTAAGATTCCTAGAAGTCTCACCGAATCGGAAGGCTGGATCAGCTTACCTCCTATGGAGAGTGCTACCCCATTAACCAATAGATGGTCGCGCCTAGATGTGGCTGCCCAGAGTATCTCCGTCTTATCCATGTTCAGGATTAGGCCATTGTTCACCATCCACTCACCGACCTCCGAGATACACCCAGAGACCCTACAACTGAGGTCCTCAGTCATGTCTGGCCGACATTGAGAGTATATTTGCCAGTCATCTGCATATGAATGTGAGATGAGGCCCCATTTTTCAACAATACTCTCAATGTCAGCAGTATACAATATAAAAAGAATCGGACCCAGCACAGAGCCCTGTGGAACCCCAGAGGACAGCGAGTAGGTAGGTGAGACACTATCACAAACACGCACCGCCTGCCTGCGTTCCACCAGATAGGAGGAGAACCATGCTAAAGCCCCGCCGGTCAATCCGTACGACACCTCCAACCTCTCAATAAGAATCAGGTGACTTACTGTGTCAAAAGCCGCACTCATGTCAAGAAGCGCCAGTAAGGCCAGATCGCCACACTCTACAGCCGATATCATATCCGATACAAGCTTAAGCATACCGGTTTCTGTTGAATGATATTTCCGGTATGCCGACTGCCTCTTAGGCATTAATCTATTTGCATCTAGATACGACACCAACCGCCGGGAGACAATCCGCTCCAGCACCTTCGACAAGAATGGCAGATTTGACACAGGTCTAAAATTTGAAGGGTCACCAGGATCCAACTGGGGCTTTTTTAAAATTGGTGTAATGTGAGCTACCTTCAAAGAAGGGGGAACAGTGGCATCCATCAGGCATCCATTGATAGCCTTAACAATAAATGGAGCCAGCTGTGTGATGCATTCTTTGAGTACCCAGACTGGTACAGGGTCAAGGTCACACTGCTTGTTTGGCGACCCTACCACGATCTGACACACCTCATCTATGTCAGTAAGATCAAGTACCTCAAGTCGAGAAGCACTCCCAACCCTTGAGGCAGGAGTACCCTCGACCCTAGCAGAGCGCATATGAGGTATTTTATTTTCAAAGTATGTGGCAAAATCACAAGCAGCCGACGTCGAACCCACACCAACCCGAGCACTCCCAGACAAGTTCTCCAGAACTTTCCACACCTGCTGAGGAGATTTAGCCTCAGAAATTTTTGTACAATAATAAGTGGATTTTTTCTGGAGTATGGCTGACCTGTACACACCCTGAGCGTCCATCCACGCTGCTCTAGTGCTACCTGGCTTGCTGCTTCTATAATTTCGCTCCAGCCTGCGCATATTGCGCTTAAGCGTGCGGCATTCGCTGTCAAACCAAATAGCACTGTTGCGTTCTTTCACTATTTTCGTCTTAATAGGAGCATGCAAAGCTATCAAATCGCTCAAGGTTTTGTTGTACACATCAACCAACTCATCCGGATGCATTGAGACATAGGCTTCCGGAGAGCAGATCGGCGAGAGCGAAAGATCTCTCCTAAAAATATCTATATCAAACCCATTCCAGCACCTAGAAGTAATTTTTCGATACACCGGAACAGGGCGACTCACATCAATATTCGCTATCACCAACCTGTGGTCCGACAAACCCACGTCTCGAACCTCCGTCTTTGAAGGAGCATCCTCCTCTCTTGTAATGACTACATCCAGTAGGCCGCCCGCATCATGAGTCGGCGCGCTAACCCACTGTCTGCAGCCATAGTCCGCTAGTAAGGCGGTGAGAGCCACACTATTTGTGTCGTCTCTACGCTCAAGTCTGACGTTGACATCCCCGACCAACAGAAACGTCTCATTGCGAATCACTAATGATTCAAATAGTTCCCGAAGCTCCCTGAAAAACTCAGCCGTTACAGGCTTAGAGCCGGGGCGATAAACTACAGCAATGGTGAGCGCTGCACTGGAGGACACGCGACACACCAGGCATTCAAAAGACTTCGTGGGGAAATTTTTTACCTTCTCCACACGAAATCCTGATCGCACCAACAAGGCAACACCGCCGTGGTTGGTCCAAGAGATACTCTCTGTACCATTTCCACGACGCGGCCTTGCCCGTGCTTCCTCGAGCGTCGCATATCCCAGTGCGCGTAATCTTCTTAGGGGAACTGAATTATGACTCTCATGCCACGTCTCAGTCAGCGCGAGGATGTCAAGGCCATGACTTTTACAAATGTTGTCTATATCATCTACTTTGCTAGAAATCGACCGCGCGTTCCAACATCCTAATGTCACCCCCCTCTCCACAATTCTATGATGTCTTCCTCTGCAGCCATCTGGCAGCGAGGTTGAAGGTGGAGGCGCCACTGAGGGTTGAATGCTGGGACTGCGGTCATCACCGCAACTCAGTTCTGCCGACAAAAGCGATGCCGTTGGCTGCGCCGTGTAGCACAGCCTTCGTCCCCCTCTCTTGCCGGGTCTCCTCCCGCGTCGCCGTAGGATAGTGTTCGGCCATCCTTTTGTTTGTAGTTTTATACACGGGTTATTCAACAAAAGAATGCCCTTCAACTGGGTGGGTGTGTACACGCGTACTATCCCCGTGTGAATAGTACGGTCGAACAGTGGCATATACGCTCACTCACACACACACAGCGGCTCCGATGTCACACCGCACAACAACGCACACACACACACAAGCTGGGAGTAGGAGTTAGGTACCGATTACGCACAGGCAATTATTATTATCCTCTCACGATGACAATTCAATAATGCACGCTTCGGCACCTACTTGCAGTTTGATACCAAAGCAAAAATTATTTATAGACTTATTTAAGACACACAACGATACACAAATTACACTTTTAGATTTAGACAGTTTTTGGCCCTCCCCTTGTCACGCAGAAAACCTCAATTACGTATTAATAACTCTTCAAAAATAAATCTTTTACGGAGAGCTCCCACCGTCAGCTTGTCAGCGTCGGTGGCGAGTCTCTACATCCATAAATGAAGTACTTACTTAATGGATTTTTTATGACGTCGTGATGTGTAGCGATTAGTCGTCCGTTGAGCCCACGCTTTGATAAACTAATGATGCATTTGTATGAAGACATGCCAATCTAAGATGGCCGCAAGTGAACAGCTGATTAGTCTACATACAAATATTACCAACATTCGGTAGGTAAGAATGACCGTGGTGATGAGACTTTCACCGAGGCATCATTAGTTTGTCAAAGCGTGGGCTCAATCGACGACTAAAATGTCTAACGGTGCTGTTCTTAAACATTTTAGTCGTCCGTTGAGCCCACGCTTCAAAACCGTCAGCAGTCAGGAATAAGATTGAGAAAAATAAAAAGTATATCGGGGCTATGACAGAGGGGCTCAAGTGGCTGATCAATAGAATAACGCTGGTTCGATCCCCGCTTGTGTCATTTGACCATAACTTTGACCCTGGTTCAACAATGTCATTGGGTTATTATTAAAGAAGAATAATGTTCAGCACCAAATCCTTGACTTATAGGTTGGTATGAGGCTGACCACCCCTACTGTAAAAAGATGTTTCACTTTACCAGAGTTACCCCTGTTTCAGGGTAGGTCGGCAAGAGGTTATATATTGTAGGTTCACATGCGGCATGTTTAAGCGCGAATACGAGTACATACGTGTCTGCTTGTGGGAATGCATATAATGTGGATCCTCAATGTTACGTATATATTTGCAGCTTAGATTAGAGATTAGATTAGATTAGACTTGATGATATTAATACCTGTTTCTATCCTATAAAAAAAGAAAAAAAGTTGAGACTCACGTATTTGTCCAGCATCCAGCTGGCCGGGAAGATGAGCGGAATGTAGGTGATCATGTAGATCATGGAGGTCCAGTTGACCCAGGCGTAGCTAGTGTTGTAGTACTCTACGATGACGTCGGCGATGATGGCGTACTGGATCCACTGCATGGCGTTGGAAGCGGAGTACAGCACGAAGATGCCCAGCACCAGCCACCTCCTGGAGTACAGCTGGTACGGTTCCGCCTGCTTGCCCAGGGTCTTGATGGCGTCCGGAGTACTCGGCTTGTCGTTTGGCGTCTCTGCGTCAAAGTCGTGCTTCATGGCGTACGTTGAATTTGTGTTTGCCATTTTGATGTGTTTTTTTTAAAACTTACAATCAATTTTGTTCTTAGACCTGTGCGGGAAACTCCCTGGGTTCAGGAGACTCTAGGGGTCTATGACACTTGTTGTAGTGCCGCAGTGGTGTTGATTATGTAGCAGTTGATGTCCTTATCCGACAGCTGTGACAGTTTTTTAAAACTGTTGAAGTTGTGGTATAAACTAACAATTTTGCCATAAACACTGTCAGCTTTTTAAATACTTTCAATTGTATACACAGCAACTCACAGATTGTATTAAAATTTGACAGTATTGTATTAAAACTTACAGGCTTGCTGTTTAAACTAACAGATTTGTATTGCAAACTGTCTATTTTGCGTTAAACACTGACTGGAGTATTGCGAACAGCCTGTTTTGTAATGCGAACTGACAGATGTGTTAAAAACTGTCAGTTGTTCATTAAATACCGTTAACTTTTTCTTATTATAAGTAATTGCACATCTCGTTCTGCGAAAATGATTATATATTCGGCACACGAGGGCAACGGCGCGCACCGCAATTTCTTTAATTCTTTAATTTCTTGCTTTTTAATTTGATGTTTGTATCACATAATAATTCACAGCATTATTTCAAATATTATTTATTAAAACATCTCTTAATTTAAATAAATATTTTGTTGGGTTATATATTTTTAAAAAACTATTTTTTATTCTCTCAGCACTATGGGAAGCTCTATCTCATTTATTCATTAAATTTAGCACTCTTAATTTATTTTTGTAATCGTTATTGTCCATTTCATTCTTATTGTTTTTTTTTAAATAAATGCAATTTATAAAAGTCTTAAATAAATAATTATTATCTGCACTTGATTAAAATTAACACAAAAATAAATTATTTACATTATTTTTAACTTGTCACACACGGGATCATCTGAAACAATAAAATAAATATTTTTATTATTACTTTTTATAGTTTTTCTTAAATAGAAATGCCTTTTGTTCTTCGACTAGAGTATTTTACAAACAGTATCTATTTATTTTAATAAAAAATCATCGTACGATCAGGAAAACAGTTCACACAGGTCAGCACCGCTCGGCGTATGTAATTGAAGTATCGTACGATCTCTGCGGGCGTACAGGACTGCTGATTATGACAGTAGACGTGCAAGTGAAGTAGGGAGTTAGTGAGTAAGCTAAAGAGCAAGTCGGTTAGTGAACAAGTTAATGAAGAAATTAGTAAGTGAAAGAGTAGGTGAGTAAGTGAAGAAGTAAGTAAGTGAAGAGCAAGTGAGTTAGTGACCATGCCAATAAAGAACTTAGTAAGTGAGTAAGTAACTGAAATAGCAAGTGAGTTAGGGAGAAATTAAATGAAGAAATTAGAAAGGGAGTAAGTACGTGAAAGAGTAGGTGAGTTAGTGAGTAAGTAAGTGAGATAACATGCAGTGCCTACTTCAAGAACTTTTTTTCCAGGAAGGAAAAAAAACAGTTTTTTTTTTTTCAAAGAGAATTTAGAAAAAGAAAAGCAATCCGGAAGTTGGAGAAGAAATTCTCAAAAAAAGTATCATTGCTCTCTTTCTAACTAACGAAGATTTGTATTGAGGCAGGTTGAAACTGAATGGTTTAAACATATATCGCTTCTTTAAAGGTAAAACTGAATAAAAGGGTAATCCACCGATTTGAGAGATCAAATTTTATTGGGAGTAACTTCTCATAATAAGTTTACCAATTATAAGGAAGTGCTCATAAAAAACTTCTAAAGTAAAAGATTTTCACACTTTTGTAGTTTTTTCTCTCGTAGAAAATAGGAAACAAGGTACATTCGCATGCTCCGAATCCCATGGACGGCTAGACGTACCAACGAGTCATTCGTCGGGAGCTACGTTTGGATGGCTTGACTCTGGCCAATATAATATGTACACGCCGTATTCTTCAGTTGTTCGGAAACGTTGTCCGTGGCAATGAGGATAGCCTGGAACGACTGGTTGTGATCGGGGGAGATAGGAAGAGGGTGCTAAATAGTGAAGACAACAGTAGGCACCTCGGTGGTTGGAGCATTGAGAAACCCATCAGTTTTACCTCTATAGCAGCGGTTTCCAAACTGGGGGGCGCGAGCTATGGCCAGGAGAGGTTCCAAAAATGTGTCTATAGTTGTATTAGTATGAATATTAAGAAATAAAACGCAGAAAGGGAGGCGCGAAAAAAAAATAAGACTTACAAAGGGAGGCGCGAAAAATAAAATTTCAGGGAGGCATGATGGCATAAAATTTGGAAACCGTATCCATCGGGGCTATTCTTAGACATTTTAGTCGTCGGTTGAGCCCACGCTTTGACAAACTAATGATGCATTTGTATGAAGACCTGTCAATCCAAGATGGCCGCAAGTGAACAGCTGATTTGTCTTCATACAAATATTACAAAATTCTGTAGGTAATAATGACTGTGCTGATTAAACTTCCAGCGCAGGCATCATTAGTTTGTCATAGCGTGGGCTCAACCGACGACTAAAATGTCTAAAAATAGCCCCGATATTGTCTAATAGCGTCAGAATAATTTCGACTCCGCTAAGTATAATATAACTCAATGGATCTCAGTTGGTTTGAGAGAAAACGCAATAAAAATTATGTTTATTATGAATATGTGTGAGTACATACGAAGCGAGCAGTGCAGCTAGTAGAGGGGCTAGTAGAATGGCTAGTTAGTTAGTTACTCGCACAGGGTGAATCATTTATTAGTCAATGGGGTGAATAGTTGAAGTACTTTAGACGGTTGCAATGCCAAGTACACGCAGGACGTACCTACTCAAAGTGAAGCACTTCCTATAACGCAACCTTTCTGTACATTCACAAAAAAAAATGTAAAAATAATTCTTGAGACAAAGTAATTTTATTTCATCATTTGACGTCTACTTCCCTATGTGGAATCGGACTTTTAGTTTTATTTTGTAAGTAGGTACGCATAAAGCATGTGTAAGCAAGAACTTACATGCATCTGCTTGTGGGGCTGCATATCATGAAGTGTGAATCTATCAACTTATATGCAAAGATATATCGACTGCTCCAAGGAAGAAGGAAGTAGCTCCGAAATTTAGGTTTTTGACTTATTTCCATTTCTGAAGGTAACAAATCATTATCTTCATTCCAAGATGACAGCCGTGTCTCTATCTCTTTTAAATTCGTTAATAAATTAATGTAAAAAATAGTTTATGCGTTGTACTCCATGGAATAAATAACATTCAATTGGCTGTCCTGCAAAACTATCTTTTTTGACTTAGTGCTGTTTTCCTTGGAGCAGTCGATATTACATTTAAGATTCATATTAAATTCAGTCCCATAAGAAGACGCGTATAAGTTTGCGCTTATAAATGCCGCATGTGGACTTACAACATAAAAAAACCCAATCCCAAACGAAAACAAACCCTGTAACTCTTCGTCTCGACCTTCCCTGTAACAGCTGGGTGACATTGGCAAAGTGAACCATTTTTTTTACAGTATGCGTGGTTAGCTTTATACTGACCTATAAGTCAAGGAATCTCATGAATGTTATTATTTGATTTGTTTTTTTTTATAACACGTACGTATAATTAAATAAAAAATATATAAATTGTACAGAATCGACAAAAAAAAGTAGAACGATTTTAAATGACTAAAACTGTGTCTGCTTACCGATGCATTATTTGATATTTCCATCATGTGATACTATATGAGTCGTATAAATGCAAACGCCGTCAACTCCTTACGCGATAATTTTGTGAAAAATAAACTTGTAAAACGACAACACCAGTTGGAGATGACGGCGTTTGCACGAAATCATACTTTTTCAATTGAAATTACGAAGGATTAAGTGAGGTTCACATTATATCGCACACAGCGAATGATTTGTTACACTGCGCAGAATCAAATTCAATCATTATCTCAAAAATCTTAAATTTTGGAAATGACAGCGTTTGCAGTTATACGACTCATATATTGTACAGTCTTATTTTCTTTGATACAATATTTATATTGTATGAGTAATGTAAAAATTAAACACAATATTTTTCAGCACGAGTTGATTTATTTCCTCGAGCTGATTCGATATTATCACACTATTGTCGGTGTTATGGCCGAGGGGACCAAGCGGGCTGATCTTTCTAGCGTATTTGGAATAGAATAACGTTGGTTTGATCCCCGCCTGGGTCATTAGGCCATAACTTTGACCTGGTTCAACATATGTTATTGGGTAATTATTAATTCTTCTTCTTATTCGTGTCAGCTTCACACTGTATTGGCCCAGTAACGAGCAATGTCTACAGCTCTTTGGTTTCCCGCAAAGAGATCATCCATGGAGCAGCTTGTCGGACAGGTTATTAATTAATATCTCATTAAAATGTGAATATATAATTGATGATATTAATACTTGTTTCTGGCCAGGTAGAATAGGTTGGTGAATTGCATTCCTCTTCACAAATCTATTAAAAAAAAAAAAAAGAGAACAGCCGCGCTGGTATGCTAGAATGGAGTGATGACATCGAAAGCGCTCGAGGATATAAACCAGCACGTAAAGAAAAACTTAGTGTTTTATTTATACACGATTATTTTCAAATAATCCTCACAATGTCAATACACAAAGCCTTAAACTTCTACTTTTTATTGTATTTTATAAGATTAAATATAAATTCAAACTGGATTAAATTGAATGCAAGAATTTCATCAATTTTACGACGCCCGATAAAACAAGATAAGATAACAATGAAATTATGAAAGATAACTCGACTCATAAACCAGGCAAGATAATCACTTAAGTTATTCTTCTTATATAAAAATCTAAGGGGTATTTGCGTGTGTTTTTTTCGAAATTGCAAAAATGTTTTTCAAACAAGTGTTTCTATTGACGGACTGAACTAACTCTCATATCCAGAATAAATAATAAAAACAGTAATTTAAGTAAAAACGCTTTATTCCAGCGCAGTCACGTGGGGTGTGCAATGCGTGACCAGCCATAAATAATGCCTACAAAATATAATCTAAGTTGCAATTATATATTGGCAAATTTAATGCATGACCGCAAGCTAGCACATGTAGGTTCGCGCCCCACACATGCTGCATGTGCGCATATAAAATAAACCGAACCTCGCATAAACTCAAACTTTGCAACTCCTGCCGCCGTTCCAATCCCCACGGCAATTCTTACCTACCGAATACCGGTAATATTTGTATGAATACCTGTCAACCCAAGATGGCCGCAAGTAACAAGCTGATTAGTCTCATAAAAACATTACCGATATTCGGTAGGTAAAAAATACCGTGGTGATGAGACTTCCAGCTCGGGACGTTCCTGACGTTTCGCTCATGTATGCGATGGGCTATTTCAGTGTGGAGATGAAATTGTACAACAGATCCGGATACCGGTCCGTAGTTCAGTAGTAACACTTCGGACTCTGAAGGAAGGTTGTGGGCTCGATTCCCGGCGGAGCACAAAAAAAACATTTATATTTTCAAATTTGCTCTTCGCTGGGTTGAAAAATTCATAAAACCTTTACCAATGACCGGTCACCAAAGGTCCATCAAGCCTTACATTAACTGGGTCTTCCTTGAGAATTGGCGCTTTGTAGCGACGACGATCAAGCTCGTAAAAAGGTCGATAGCTCAATTGGTAGAATGTTTGCATTCCATACCGAGAGCAAGGGTTCGATCTCAACAAAGGTTTACTCAGCCTTCACAAGAAATGAGAACCAGCCCTCCCGGGAGCTGGGAAACCCCCACTTCAACTGAAAGTGGTTGGTGTCAGGCCGGCCATATTACCCGTAAAAATAAATAGGTCCCGAATCGCCACATGCGACCCCTTCGGGGATAACGCAGGCAAGAAGTTACACTACATGTGTAGCTTAGTTGCGTTTATCTCAGAAAGCCACTCTCCAAAAATGATGTCAGTTTTTTTTCAATCTGATTTACGAAACGGGTCGTTTTTTTTAAAAAGGCTTGTTATTTTGAATGCGCAAAGAGGCATAGCGTGTTCCTAAAATGGCGAATGTTCAACCGAGCGTCCCGCAGGATGCAGTTATAAAGGACCTGGGCTGGCAAAAGCCCGGTGAAAAAGCCCAGGGTCTCTTGAAACCTTGCAAAAAACACACATAAGAGTCTCTAGCACACTCTGGCATTCGCTACATCTAAAAGACTGGCAAAATAATCAGGCACTCATTATTCACATAAGTGGAGTGTTTTTAAAACTGCATATGAGTTTTATGGAATCAAAGGCCACAATCCAGAGGTTTTACCATAGGTTTTTTTGAAAATAAGATGTACGATATATTGTTAAGTTTTTAAATGGTTCTATTTAATCTTTTTTTTGTTAACTTTTCTCTTGTATGCTTTATTTTTATATTTTCTCACATATATTTTGCTTTCTTGTTTATGTTTTGTTAGTTTTTTCTCATGTACCTCTATCTATAATCTATAATCTAAGTTGCAAAGATATATTCATTTAAAGCTCTCAGACGCATGCCCACAAACAAACACGTGTAGTTTGTGGTTTATTTTTTATATTTTCTCACATTTATTTTGCTTTCTTTATTTTTTTTTTTTCTTTAACCCTTTTTTCTTAGATGCATCCTACTATATTGTTATATTGTATTTCCTCTGTAATAACCTTAAAATATTATACGGCTAGTCACGTATTGCACTATTCGCGTGGGTAGACTGGAATAAAGATTTATTATTATTATTAATATGTCAATGCCAATGTCACCCCTGTGTCAGGGAAGGTCGGCAAAAGTTGTGGGGATTATGTTCATTTGAGGTTTGGATTTTATTTGCAAGTACACATTCAGCATTTGTAAGCGCGAACTACACGTGTTGGTTTGTGGGCATACATCTGAGAGCTTTAAATGAATATATCCTTGCAACTTAGATTATAGATTATATTAATCAAAACTGCGGTTAATTTATTTTACATAATATTTTATTTCCTCACTTTCGGGTCTGACAGAGTCTCTGCACGATGACTGAGGATGAATTGGATAGGATGGCTCCTGAAGACGTTAGCTACGTCGCTAACGAAACGTCGAGAATAATATAAGTTCTCTTATAACGGTTCGTGTAATATCCAATAAAAAAAAAAATTAACTGTAAAATTATAATTATTGTAAATATGTCAAACGACCGTAATTCCAACCTAAACCTAACAAGGAAGTATCTAATCTAAATCTAAGCTGCAAAGATATTCATATTAAATGCATTCCCACAAGCAGACACGCATAATTTCGCGCTTACACATGCCGCATGTGGACCTACAATATAAAAAACCCAATCTCAAATGAACATAAGCCCTGCAACTCTTGCCGACCTTCCCTGAAGCAGGGGTGACATTGGCAAAGTGAACCATTTTTTACAGTATGGGTGGTCAGCCGTATACCAACCTATCAGTCAAGGAAAAATACGTGATCTATAAATGGTAATTTGTAATAATATTATGTAGTTTTCAGAAAGTGTATTTGCTTATACTTAAAATATTAATTGCGGGTGATTAAACATAATAACGGATTATGAATGAATAACAGGAAATCCCATCAAAGAAAAACCGATAATTAAGAAAATTGATATATTTTCCTTGTTCATTTGTACGTGTGTTTTTAAGAAATTCCGATCTTGAGTAGCGTTGTTCTTCGCTTTAGAGCAAGGTTGATATGCGGCTGACCACGCATGCTGCAGAAAATGGTTCATTTTACCAATGTCACCCCTCTTTCAGGAAAGGTCGACAGGAGTTAGAGGGTGTGTGTTCATTTGGGATTCGTGTTTTTATATTTTTTATATATTATTTATATATAGAGTTTTTATATATGAACCGGTCCGTAGTCCGTAGTGGCAACACTTCGGACTCGTAAATGGAAGGTTGTGGATTCGGATCTCGGCGGAGCACAAAAATATACCATTTATATTTCGAATGTGCTCTTCGCTGGGTTGAAAAATTCATAAACCTTTACCAATGACCGGTCACCAAAGGTCCATCCAGCCTTACAGCAACTGGGTCTTGCTTGAGTAATGGCGCTTTGTAGCGACGACCAAGCTCGTACACCTCTGCGGCACTACAACAAGTGTCATAGATCCCTAGAGTCTCTAGAATCTAGGGAGTCTCCCGCACAGGATTTCTTAAAAAAAATATATATATATTGTAGGTCCACATGGTTATACGTGTCTGCTTGTGAAAATGCATATAATGTGGTTTTTTATGTTATTTGCAACTTAGATTAGATTAGATTAGATAACAAAACATGTTCTTGGTTGTCGCACAAAACTTAATATTTTTTTAGTGAAAAAGTAGTTGAATTTCTTTTATAAGAAATCAGACTATCATGACTCTGAATGAAATGAAAGAAGTATGTAAGGACCGAAAGGAATGGCGGTTGATTTGCAACAATGGCGGCTAGGGCATTAATTCTAAGTGTAATATCAAGTTTAATTTTAATTTTACTTTATTTTAATTTTAATTTGTAATGTGTCTCATTATGAATTTCTGTAAATCATTTATAATTTTTTGTGCTCCTTGACTGATAAGTTGGTACGAGGCTGACCACCCGTGCTGTAAAAATCGGTTCACTTTTGCCAATGCCACCCCGATTCAGGGAACGGCGGCAGGAGTTGCAAGGTTTATGTCCATGTGAGGTTTTCTTTATTTGTATGCACACATGCAGAATGTGTAGGCGCAAACCTACATGTGCCTGTCTGTAGGCATGCATTTCATATGAGCCTTAAATGTTAACATATCCTTGCAGCTTAGATTATAGATTATAGACTATCGGTTGTTAATGCCCGCTTTCCACTGCGAGCGGGAAATAGCTGAGCGGGAGCGGGAAATAGCTGAGCGGAGCGTAGTGAAATAGTTTTGGCCTTCCATTGCGAAAGAGTTTTAAAAAATAATGGTATTTGCCTTCCACAGCCAACGAGCTCGGCAGAGTGAGCTAGGCGGGAAATGAGATGAGTCAGATGAAAGAGTTGTTTGCCTTCCATCTACAGCTGGCTTAGCGGAGCCAACTAGTGTGTGACAGCTCGTTGCAGCCTACGCCCAGATCAAACGTTTTAATTATTAGTAAAAAAAGTTTTTTTTTTTGTTTCGAAAAATAAAAAGTAATATATTATTTTGCTTTAATACATAAAAAGTAGATATTTGAAATAAAACATACATTTTAATATTTTCAAATTTATAAAATAATGTATGATGTGCAGTGTGTGACAGCTCGTTGCAGCCTACGCCCAGATCAAACGTTTTAATTATTAATAAAAGAGTTTTTTTTTGTTTCGAAACATAAAAAGTAATGTATTATTTTGCTTTAAACATAAAATGTAGATGTTTGAAATAAAACATACATTTTAATATTTTCAAATTAATAAAATAATGTATGATGTGTTTTTGTAAATCATGTATGATGTGTTTTATCGCTGTCACGCAACTACGCGGGTTGGCGCGGGGGGCACGGGGGAGCGAAGTCAGTTGAAAACTAGCGGCCGAGACCATGACACAGCGGAGTCATTTTTACTCGCTCAGCCTGCTCCGCTCACTCCGCTGTCGGTGGAAGCACTTCTATGAAATTTACTGTTGCTAGTCGAGCGGAGTCCGTACGGAGTCCGCTGGAAACTCGCTCAACTCTGCGACCACTTTCGTAACTCTTTGTACTCGCTCAGTCCGCTCCGCTGACTCGCTGTCGGTGGAAGCACTTCTATGAAATTTACTGTTGCTAGTCGAGCGGAGTCCGTACGGAGTCAGCTCCGCTCGCAGTGGAAAGCGGGCATAAAGATTGGAATAAAATGAAATAATGATTATCGTCTCATATGACATAACCAACTTCTATGGTAACAACTGATTCTGATTGGAACATCTGATGACTGATTATTTATTAGTAAACTATTGTTTATTTGCGTTATCATTATAATTGATTCGATTGATTGTTATCAATTATTTCAAACACAAGCAATCATAATACGAGTTTTACGAATAAAAAAATGGACAATAAGTGACTTATTTTCGAGTAGAAGCTTCAACACGTAAAATCGCACTTAGGATGGCTATAGTGCCACTAAACGGCGCTATATAAAATTGACTAATGGAATCAGCTCTAATGTGACGTAGACAATATTGTGATGTCACCCGACCGGGTAGCTAGGGAAAAGGCAAAATAATATTTTGTGATTGGTGACTCTGATCCTGAATGAAATGAAAAAAAAAAATGCAAGAACCGAAAGAAATGGCGGTTGATTTGCTATGTTGATGACTAGGGCATTTAATTTAATTTAATGTAATGAAATTTTTCTTGATTTTTAACAATTATTTTACATTCCAAATGTCCTAAATTGTCAAATTTACTGATCAAAGAATTGATAACGCATGCGCACAGTGTTCAAGCAGGCGTGAGTTTCAAAGCTACCAACTTTCTGGAAAGATTTTTGCATACAACAAAATGATCTTTGTTCTCTTTCTAACTAAGGACGATTTTCGGTCAAGTAACTTGAAACGGATATAGTGTCTGGTCTGAATTAAGCCTGACAGCAGGTCAAACTAGGAGGAATATAGCTCTAATAGCCATCAAAACTAAAAGAAAAAGAAGACGTTTTGTGACTTATGTCATATTTTATGTAGCCTCTTTCTCTTTTGTACCGACCTCCCACCGGGCTGGGAGTCTCATCACCACGGTAATTCTTACTACCGAATATCAGTAATATTTGTATGAAGACCTGTCAATACAAGATGGCCGCAAGTGAACAGCTGATTAGTCTTATTACAAATATTACCGATATTCGATAGGTAAGAATTACCGTGATGATGAGACTTCCAGCCCTTGAGGGCTGTGTTATCGGTGTGTGCAACTTTTAACGAATGTACGGCGTGTTGAAAAAATATCGAGTTTCATTTCTGCGAATTGTGGTCCTCTCCATTGTTACCCCGGATTCATCTTTTTTTCCTAATTCCAAATTTCAATCCAGATTCCGACCAGTGTCTTTTTTTTTGTGAAAATAGATTCTAGTCCACAGATGACGTAAGTCAACGGTTACGTTAGAAAAAGATTTCCCCGCCAAAATAAAACCCAATAATCGATCACGTCGCTTAAAGAGAAGTCGAATAAGTTCTGTGTTCGCCATTAATAATAAACTTTAATAGAAGATTAACCTCCAGGATGTCTGAACTCTTCAAAGTTGTGAGCTCGAATCTGGAATCGAAATCTTAATATAGAAATGTAATTCCCCAAGTCGGGAATAATTCTTTCAGTTCACAAATAGGCGGTCTTTAGCAAAAAGGAAAAAGTTCACAAAAAATATATCCAAACAGTGTTCTTTGATTTAATTAAAATTTAATTCATTAGACAGTTTCAGTTTTTCCTTATTTACTCAAAAATTATTGACATTATAAATAAAATTGGCCAGATATTTCACTAAACAATGTATTATAGTTATGTAATAAAAAGAAAAAAAATATTTCCAAAATATTGTTATGTAAATATGAAATATAAATAAGTATAGGTATTAGTTATAGTTATAGGAATTCTGTATTGTATTGGTGGGTAGGATTGATGGTTGTGAGTACATGGAGAAGTCTCTAGGCTAAGTAGGTATTTCGAGAAGCATCAAGCAAAAATATCTTCCAGAGTATTCGATGCTCTTAGTATAAAAAGGGTGCAAGTTGCTTGAACGAGTTAGTTATTATTCAAGCTCTCACCACTACAGTCTCCTGCCAGCTTTACAAATACATTGAACCAACTTGACCAGTGAACAGAGACCAAGTGTAATGGAATAATCGAGACTATCTTTGTGAAAATAAATTATTAAAAGTGTAAAATAAACAACTGTAAAAGAAGACCAGTGTTTTTAATTGAAAGACTTTTGGAACCCTTAAATCGTAACAATATAGTACACACGAAAAAAACGCTAAAAATGTAAAAAAAAAACACGTTTTACATGTTTAATATTTTTTTTGGTCACAATTTTTAATTTATATGTAATATTTTGTTTCAAATTTATAATTAAGATTAAAAAACTAATAACGTGCTTGATTTTTCATTACTGTCACTCTATTGCTAAGACCATAAAGTGTAAGAAACAAAAACGGCAGATTTACGGTATAAAGTGCTCTTAAAGATAAAATTAAAGAAGGTACACATGAAGCATGTATGGGTATCTCATATAAATGCGTCATTTTTCCTGTTTTCAACGAGAGAAAATCCTAATAAATTGTGACAATCCTGTAGTTTAGAAGTTTTTCATGAGCACTTCCTTATAATTAGTTCACTTACTATGAGAAGTTACTCCAAATAAAATGTATGGTTTTCGTATCCTACGAAAAAAAACGCAACAAAGCTTCATTATCCCCGAAGGGGTCGCATGTGGCGATTCGGGAGACATTTATTTTTACGGGTGAGGCGGCCGGCCTCACGCTTATCACTTCAGTTGAAGTGGGAAGAGCTCAAAAGAATTGCCTTGTACAATGTTTAAATAGAAACGGCGAAATATATTTGTGAACATTTCTGCAAGAAAATTCTAGGATTGAGACAGAAGAGGATTTTCTAGAAATTCCGGTCCGTTTTGCGAAAAATCAAGAAACCTCTTTCATCTCAGATTCACATTTAGATCTACAACCTATTATATTATATTACACTTATATATATTAGGACTAAGAAATAGGACCGGTCCGTAGCTCAGTGGTAACACTGCGGACTCTGAATGGGAAGGTTGTGGGTTCGATTCCCGGCGGAGCACAAAAAGTATACCATTTATATTTTCAAATTTGCTCTTCGCCGGGTTGAAAAATTCATAAAACTTTACCAATGACCGGTCAACACAGGTCCATCCAGCAACTTCCAGCATCCTTACAGCAACTGGGTCTTGCTTGAGAATTGGCGCTTTGTAGCGACGACGATCAAGCTCGTAAAAAGGTCGATAGCTCAATTGGTAGAATGCTTGCATTCCATGCCGAGAGCAAGGGTTCGATCTCAAAGGCTTACTCAGCCTTCACAAGAAATGAGAACCAGCCCCCCCGAGAGCTGGGAAACCCCCACTTCAACTGAAAGTGGTTGTTGTGAGGCTAGCCCCCTTACCCGTAAAAATAAATAGGTCCCGAATCACCACATGCGACCCCTTCGGGGATAACGCAGGCAAGAAGTTACACTATGTGTAGCTTAGTTGCGTTTTTTTTTTTTTTTTTTTTTTTTTTTATTACATAAATTGTTTTCCCGCTAGAGCCCACATGCGCCTTTGTAGTAATGTAAATCACAAAAAGACGCATACAAATCTACTTAATTATTATTATTATTTATTATTATAAATAAATATTATCATTTGTGATTAAAAAATGAAACTTGTCGTGTACGTCCCTCGACGTATAGGTTGGTATGTGGCTGACCACCCGTGCCGTAGAAAATGGTTCACTTTTCCAATGTCTCCCTTGTTTCAGGAAAGGTCGTGAAGAGTTGCAGGGTGTATGATCATTAGAGATTTTTATGTTGTAGGTTCACATGCGGCATGCACAAGCGCGAACTTACATATTTGTGTTTGCTTGTAAAAATGCATACGATGTGAATCCTGAGTCACATATCTTTGCAACTTAGATTAGATGAGATAAATATGAAAAACTGGATGCTTCTTTTAGTTGATGGTCGATGGCTCAGTTGGTAGAGTGCTTGCATTCCATGCCGAGAGCTAGGGATCGAATCCCACCGAGGGTGTCAGAAATAATATTCCGTTTCGGTGTTAAATTCAAACCCAAAATAACAATACCGGCAAGGTGTACTCAGCCTTCACAAGAAAGGAAAGGCCGGCAGTGGCGAATGGTGCCATATAACTCGATTCCCATCGGCTTCCCTTTTAAAATGAGGCTACAAAGTAGTTATAAAATAAGGCAAAAAGTAAAAAAATACATTTAAAACCAAAGAAACAATACGTATTTTTTCCCTCATTGAAACCATGCAGTCTACTTTATTATTATTTTTGCCTCACTTTAAAAGGGAAACCGATGGGAATTGAGTTGTATGGCACTCTTCGCCACTGGTCGGTCCCCTTACCTGTAAAAATAAATATGTTCCACTCGTCGTTCCAAAACATGGCAAGGAGTAAAAATTTATTAGTAGCTTAGTAGAAAAAACTACGTGAAAAGTATAATGGACTGAAACGAAATAAAAACAGTTTACCATGAAAACGAATTGCATTTATAACATGTTTTTGTCCGCTGTGTGTGACATGACAAAAAGGCTATAAATCCATTTAAAGTTCAGAGTAGTCTGCAACTAATTTGGCTATGAAGTCCACTCACCACCCTCAATAGCTTCCAATCTAGCGTTAATTAGTAAAGATGAGCCAAGATTATTCCTGATTCAAATTTGTAAAAAAAAATGCAGTTTCTAATCTAATCTAAGTGACAAAGATATGCAACATTGGGGATTCAAATTATACCTATGCATTTTTACAAGCAGACACGTATAAATTCGCGCCTGCACATGCCGCATGTCTACTACTTAAAAACCAAAACACAAATAAACATACACCCTGCAACTCTTGCCGAACTTCCCTGAAACAGAGGTGACATTGGCAAAGAGAACCATTTTTACAGCATGGCTGGTCAGCCGCATACCAACCTATAAGTCAAGGAACATACACGACAAATTACATTTTATAAATCAATAAATAATATTATTTATGGACAACAAGCAGAAAACAAATTCCAATTTAATAAACCCTAGCCGGCAACATTACAGATCAACTGCCATTTATTTCTGCCTCCGGAGTCATAACCTTTTTCATACAGGTTCTTCTTTTATTATGACTCTGGATATTCCATTCATTAGCAATTTCGGAAATTCGGTCCATCCATACCTTTCTCGGTCTTCCTCTACAAATAATATGTAAGTATAAACTTTAAAACAAATACAGAATACAAAATTCCAATTTAAAAAACACTAGTTACACGTAAAAATGAAAACGTCCCGAATCGCCATTTATAGCGATTCCGCACGCCACAGATACAGAAGTTACACTGTATGTGTGGCTTAGTAGCCGTGTAGGCCTGTACACTGCGTGGAGTAGTGATGGTCCGCGCGTGTGTCACGGTGACAGGAAATGAAAGACGCCAAGCGAGGAATTTAATATACGCCCACTGAGTGAATACTAGGGGTGGCCTAACGTACAGGGACTTGTAATGAAATTTTCAATCATGCTTTATGATGCGAGTGAAACATGATTTTAATACAAATTTTCGGTAAAAAGGTTGTGTGTTGAGATTAGCTTTTTATGCAAAAAGGTCCAAGGTTCAATATGACATAAAAAAAACTAATTTTTCGTGTCTGGTCTAAAACTGGTTCAGATGTAGGAATAAGAAAGGATGGTAGGGAAGAGAGGAATCCTGGGCAAAAGTGGAGAGAACTACAACTCGCAGAAATCAAACTCGATGTTTTTTCAGCACGCCATTTATTTGGCTCACTGCCGCAAACACATTTGACAGGTTGATGGTCAAAGCACAAGAGAAAGTTTAACAACTAAAAAAATAACATAAGACGTAAGACAAGTCTTCTTCCTCTTTTAACTTTTTAGTTGTTAGACAAAATGAGATTAGACGTCAAAATCGTCTTCTTCTTCTTTTAATGCTAGTTATCATATTTAATTCAGACCAGTGTCTTTAATCCGATAATAGAGTCTGAACAGTGAATATTATTTTTTTTCTATGCGGAGTTACGTCCAAATTTTTCCCTGTGTTTTGTTATTAAAAGGTACTTTGAAAATGCATTTTTTATTTGTGTTCTTATAGTGTTTTTATGTTATTTTTATGTTTTTATAGTGTTTTATTTGTGTGTGAGAAAAAATGTGGAAAACATTTAAAACATGTTTGGTTGAAAGCGCAAAGAAAGTATGCGGCGAAGTTACGATTGGGCATAAAAAAGGCAATGAATGGTGGAATGATCAGGTTAAACAAGCAGTGAAAGAGAAGAAAGAGAGCTATTTAAAATGGATTAATGACAGAAAGAATAAAGTGTTAGAGACTGAATACAAGGCGAAAAAATGGCTAGCGAAGAATGAAGTTCAAATGAGTAAGAGAAGAATGGAAGAAAAATTGAGTGAAAGAGCACAGAATGACTTCTCTGACAATAAAAAGATGTTCTGGAGCTGGGTGAGACAAAACAATGACAGTTGTAGGTCCACAACTCCGGGAATCAAAAATGTCAGCGGAGACATTCTGTGGAATAAAGACGATGTAAAAAAGAGATGGAAAGAATATTTTAACGAGGTTTTTGGTGAAGAAGAATGTGATTTAACTGTGAAAGGAGATTATGATGAGGGTAATGTTTTGAAAATATCGAAAGATGAAGTAAGAAAGGTCATAAAGGAATTAAAGAATGGGAAAGCTGCAAGTGTGGATGGTGTGAGACCTGAGATGATGAAAGCGGGGGGAGAATGTGTGATTGAATGGATGAAAGAGCTTTGCGAATTGTGTGTTCGTGTCAAGGAGGTTCCATCGGACTGGAGAGAGGCGGTCATTGTGCCAATTTACAAAGGTAAAGGTGACAAAAAAGACTGCCGTAACTTCAGACCGATTAGCCTTCTTAGTGTGCCAGGTAAAGTGCTATGCAAGATTCTTATCCATAGGGTAAGATTATCCACCCAGGAGAAGGTCTCAGATATACAATCTGGCTTTATGCCGGAAAGAGGTTGCGTAGACCAGATATTCGCGCTTCGACAGATAGTCGAAAAACAGCTAGCCGTAAATAAAAAGGTCTACGCGGCTTTCGTAGATCTTGAGAAAGCCTTCGACTCGGTGGATAGAAGTATGATGTGGTGTGTGCTTGAGAGGTATGGTGTGAACAAAGCACTTCTGAACGCGATACGCGCCATCTATCTTAATAGCAGGGCGTGTGTCAGGGTGGATGGAGAATACAGCGAGTATTTTAATGTGTACAAGGGTGTGAGACAGGGTTGCATAATGAGCCCATGGTTATTCAATATAATCATGGATCATTGTGTTAAACAAGCGAATCTGGAAGGGCATGGCATACAGATTGGAGAGAGAAAAGTCGGAGTTCTGCTTTATGCTGATGACGCAGTATTAATTGCTGATTCAGCAGCGGATCTTCAGGCAATGCTCTCTAGTCTGAACCATGCTCTGTGTGTGAACAAGTTGAAAATTAATGCAAGTAAGACGAAAGTACTGATTTTTGACAGAATGGATGAAAATGAAGAATGCACGTTCATGTTGAATGGTACGAAAGTTGAAATTGTGGATGAATTTAGATACTTGGGAAGTATGTTTGAGAAGAATGGAAAGATGACAAGAGAACTTGAGAATAGGATGTGTAAGGGCAAGCAAGTGGTCGGTGCAATAGGAAGAATAGCAAAGAACAAGCGATTGACGATGGATCTGAGAATGGCGGTACACAATGGCATATTGTTACCGACTTTGATGTATGGAAGTGAAGCATGGACAGTGAATGATAGCGAAATGAGTAAAGTATGTACGGTGGAAATGAAGCATTTGAGAAGCATGACAGGAAAAACTCTGAGGGATAGAGTTAGGAATGAATGGGTAAAAAAAGAATGTAATTTGAAAGAGGATGTGAAAGTTAAGGTACAAAAGAATGTGATGAGATGGTTTGGGCATGTGGAAAGAATGAACGATGATAGACTGACAAAGTATGTATACAAAGAAAGTGTGAAAGGAAAAAGAGGGAAGGGACGACCGAGAAAAGTATGGAGTGATCAGATTGAGGAGATTGTGAAAGAATGGGATATACAAAGTGAGCGTAAAAGAAGAAAATGCATGAAAAAGGTGATGGATATGAATGAATTGAAAGAGGTATGTAAGGATAGGAAAAAATGGAGGCAACTCTGCAGAGGCTCTGGCCACCCCTAGCGGAATGGCGACAGAGTTACAGTTACAGTTACAGTTACAGTTCCTTAACTTATAGGTTGATGTGTGGCTAACCACCTATACTGAAAAAAATGGTTCACTTTGACAAGGCCTTGCTTTCGACTTGCGAAAATCATCCTTCTCATTTCTCCATGGTTTTTGTCTTGCCAACTTTTGTAACCGTGTCCTCTTGAAAATGACGTAAGCAAGTCGAAAGTGCTCGAGGTGAAATAAGTACTCAATTTGTGAAAATAAAACTCTGTGTTTTTAAAAAAAAATTATTATTCATCATAAATAATAATTACTTAGTTATATGATGATTACTCTTTCATCAAAATGACAATGTTTCCAAACTGTTTGTTACCGCTGAACAATGAAGTTAAAAAAATGTGAAAAAATTGATGTTTTCAACCAAAAAAAAAAGACGCGAGAATAACAAATTTCGACAAGAGAGCGTGTTGAAATGGAGGTGGTTAGAGGCATGTTGTAGTAAGTTGACACAATCTTTACAGAGTGTCACAACAAAGAAGTAGAAGATTAATGGTGTGTTGTTCTGGGCGAGGAAATTAAATGAAAATCTCTTTAAAATTTCCCGAAAATAATGGCGTCGATTTATCCTGTCAATTAATGCTTGAAATATTATAATGGGCGCAACAAAGGGATGCCGTTAGGCTTAAAAAATGATTGATGGTGTATCACTCGCTTGTCTGTTAGGTTGAGTAAACTTTTTTGACAGGCACATCCATTGGGTTTTAAAATTTTGGAGTCGAAATTATTCTGACCAAGTAGACACTACATCTGTTGCAACACATGGATTGTGGTGGAGTCTACAGCATTTCGTGTGCAGACTGCGACTCTGGGTATGTTGGGCAGACCTCAAGATGGACATTAATATAGGATTCAAAGAGCGTAATAGGGCATTTAAAGGTCTGTCTGGATATTCCGAAATGGCGGATCATTGCATTGAGAATGACCATAACTTTGCCATTAGCGATGTAAAGGTTCTGCACTCGGAATATAAGTACAGACAACTAAATGCCCTAGAAACAATAGAAATCTATAAATATAAACAAAACGGTCATTGTTTGACCGGTCCGTAGCTCAGTGGTAACACTGCGGACTCTGAATGGGAAAATTATGGTTTCGAATCCCGGCGAATCCCAAAAAATACACTATTTACATTTTCAAATTTGCTCTTCGCTGGGTTGAAAAATTCATACACCTTAACCAATGACCGGTCACCAAAGGTCCATCCAGCCTTACAGCAACTGGGTCTTGCTTGAGTATTGGCGCTTTGCAGCGACGACCAAGCTCGTACACTTCTGCAGCACTAAAACAAGTGTCATAGACCCCTAGAGTCTCTAGAATGTAGGGAGTCTCCCGCACAGGATTTCTTTAAATTATATACATATTATTACTCCTCTAATTCTCCAATAACTCCCTGCTAATTAGGTAGGTACCCCTTTCCACACCCCGTCATAGCCCCGCCCTTCAACAAAACTTTCTCTTGAATGCTCATTGTAAAAAAAAACAATTAATGTTATGTTTACCCTTTCCTCACCCCTTTCCTCACCCCTTTCCTCACCCCTTCTCTCACCCCTCCATAGCTCCGACACCTAAAACTTTCTCCAGAATGCACATTTATAATTTAAGAACTTCAGTTGTCTTCTTGATAATGATTTGATAACACCGAGAGCGCTCGAAGGAATAAAACTCAACTTGAAAAGAAAAACTTGTGTTTTATTTTTCAAACTTGAACAAATCTTCGTTTAGTTAGAAAGAGAACAATGATACTCCGAGTGTCGACACACTGTTAACAGGCAAAAGGAATAGTTTTTTTTTAAGCATTGTCAACATTACATTTTTGCTGGGATGGTCAAGGAGATAAAGCGTCGGCTCTCGAATTTACGTTATTGACACTAACGCTGGTTCGAACCCCATCTGTGTCATGCCATATGAGCAATATCTTAAGCGCCCTTAAGGTGTGACACACAAAAACGGGGTTCTTTTATTATGTAGAAAAAAAAACTCCTGATTTTGTCCATGTTATGGCCAAGGGGTAGAGGCGTATGTTCGACTAGCGTATTTGGAACCGAGTAACACTGAAATAGCTTTCACACAACAAAAGTTGTTCTCTTAAATGACCATCTCAAAACCAATCTAATCTAATCTAAGCTACAAATATATATATCATTTAAGATTTACATTAAATGCATTCCCACAAGCAGACATGTATAATTTCGCGCTAACACATGTGGACCTACAATATAAAAACCCAATCTCAAATGAACAAAGGCCCTGCAACTCTTGCCGTCCTTCCCTGAAACAGGAGTGACATTGGCAAAGTGAACCACTTTTTACAGTATGGGTGGTCAGCCGCATACCAACCTATAAGTCAAGGAACCAATACATTTAAATTTTTAAAAGATTTTTGTGAAACACTGTGGAAATTCATTTTTAAAGATTGATTATTTATTAAATAAATTATTGATTTTTTGAGTAAGTTACAAATATTTTCGGAATCACTTTCATGATCGGATAACTAACAATTGTCCTCCAAGTATTTGTTAGTTATCCGATGATGGAAGTGATTCCGAAAACATTTGTTACATAATATGTACTTACTCAAAAAATCAACAAAAGTGAAATAAAACAAAGTTTTCATTCTTAATTTAAGAAAAAAACAATCTTCCCAATACATTTAGTTTGGCCGGGGTTTGAACGCACAACCTTCCATTTACGAGTTCAAAGCGTTACCACTAGACTACGGACCGGTATGCAACATGAATACAGATATTTTTTTTGTCAAATTTCTTTTTTTGCGTTGGTTTTTTTTATTCACAATTCACTTAACGTATCTCTGCCACTAAAACTGGTCGTTAGGTTTTATGAGGGACGCATAATTGGTGTAAAAAAATCCCACTGTAATTAGTGTCGGGTAGGGAAAGGGTCAAAATATACAGTACCTACAAGTATAAAACTAAAAATAAAAGTTCCAGAGAGTTTTACCCTAAACCTGTCGTTTTTGTTTCTTAAACCGTATGGTCTAAGTAAAAGAGTGATAGATATGAAAAAAGAGCAGGCATTTTTAATAATCATTTATTCTGTTACTGTAACTGTAACTCTGTCGCCATTCCGCTAGAGGTGGCCAGAGCCTCTGCAGAGTTCCTTTCTCTTCTTCCTATCCTTGCATACCTCTTTCAATTTATTCATATCCATCACATTTTCATGCATTTTCTTACGCTAATCTAATCTAATTTTAGTTGCAAAGATATGTTACATTGGAGATTCACATTACATGCATTCTCACAACCAGACACGTACAAGTTCGCGCTTGCACATGCCTCATGTGAACCTACAACATAAAAACCAAATCTCCAATGGACATACACCCTGCAACTCTTGCCGTCCTTCCCTGAGACAGGGGTATCATTCTTACAGCATGGGTGGTCAGCCGCATACCAACCTATAAGTCAAGGAACAACGCTCGCTTTGTATATCCCATTCTTTCACAATCTCCTCAATCTGATCACTCCATACTTTTCTCGGTCGTCCCTTACCTCTTTTTCCATTCACACTACCTCTGTATATATACTTTGCCAGTCTATTTTTAAAATGGTTAAAAAATAAAAGTATATCACTTCAATGGTGTCAGCACAAGAAAAAAATCAATAAAACACATTTTTATCTTTTTTAATGTGCTACATTTTGGATTTTTTTTCCTTTAATTACAGGATTATACATTGTGAGTTTTGAATGAAGCTGATTTTTTTCTAATGTCAAAAGTTTTTAAAAAAAAATGTAATTTTGTCCATACATACCTTTCTAGGTCTCTCTCTACCACAATATCGATTCTTGCAGCGTATACTTTCTTAGTCAGTCTTTTATCACTCATTCTCTTCATAATGTCCAAACCATCTCAATAAAATGATTTTAATCTTCACTTTCTCACTTTCTCTTGCACCACATTCTTCTTTACAAAATCATTCCTCACCCT
Organism: Agapetus fuscipes; assembly: GCA_951799405.1. Classification (NCBI taxonomy): domain Eukaryota; kingdom Metazoa; phylum Arthropoda; class Insecta; order Trichoptera; family Glossosomatidae; genus Agapetus; species Agapetus fuscipes. Next base: position 15,044,310 of record OX637349.1, on the reverse strand, counting down.
ATCAATCCGTTTTTTCCCTATCATTCTTCTTAGATGTTCCATTTCTTCTGTATTATTTCATCTATAATCTAAGTTGCAAGGATATATTCATTCAAAGCTCTCAGATGTATGCCCACAAACAAACACGTGTAGTTCGCGCTTACAAATGCTGATTGTGTACTTACAAATAAAATCCAAACCTCAAATGAACATAAGCCCTGCAACTCTTGCCGACATTCCCTGAAACAGGGGTGACATTGGCAAAGTGAACCATTTTTTACAGTATGGGTGGTCAGCCTCATACCAACCTATAAGTCAAGGAATACGAGTAATAAATAACATTTAAGTATAAGAAAACAACAAAACCTTAAAAATAAATCTATACAAAAAAGTAAAAAATGTCTTATGCAAAAAATGTAGCAAGCCAATAAACCAACATTAAAAATCAGCATTGCAGATTAGCCGCCACTTCTTCCTGTCCTTGCATACTTCTTTCATTTCATCCAGAGTCATAACTTTTTTCATACAAGCTCTCCTTTTATTATGACTCTGGATATCCCATTCACTCGCTATTTCGAAAATTTGGTCCATCCATACCTTTCTCGGTCTTCCTCTTCCACGACATCCACCAATTCTTGCAGCATATACTTTCTTCGTTATTCGTTCCTCATTCATTCTCTCTAAATGTCCAAACCATCTAAGTATACTTCTTTTAATCTTTACTTTCACACTTTCTCTTACACCGCATTCCTGTAACTGTAACTGTAACTGTAACTCTGCCGCCATTCCGCTAGGGGTGGCCAGAGCCTCTGCAGAGTTGCCTCCATTTTTTCCTATCCTTACATACCTCCTTCAATTCATTCATATCCATCACCTTTTTCATGCATTTTCTTCTTTTACGCTCACTTTGTATATCCCATTCTTTCACAATCTCCTCAATCTGATCACTCCATACTTTTCTCGGTCGTCCCTTCCCTCTTTTTCCTTTCACACTTTCTTTGTATACATACTTTGTCAGTCTATCATCATTCATTCTTTCCACATGTCCAAACCATCTCATCACATTCTTTTGTACCTTAACTTTCACATCCTCTTTCAAATTACATTCTTTTTTTACCCATTCATTCCTAACTCTATCCCTCAGAGTTTTTCCTGTCATGCTTCTCAAATGCTTCATTTCCACCGTACATACTTTACTCATTTCGCTATCGTTCACTGTCCATGCTTCACTTCCATACAACAAAGTCGGTAACAATATGCCATTGTGTACCGCCATTCTCAGATCCATCGTCAATCGCTTGTTCTTTGCTATTCTTCCTATTGCACCGACCACTTGTTTTCCCTTGCACACCCTATTCTCAAGTTCTCTTGTCATCTTTCCATTCTTCTCAAACATACTTCCCAAGTATCTAAATTCATCCACAATTTCAACTTTCGTACCATTCAACAAAAACGTGCATTCTTCATTTTCATCCGTTCTGTCAAAAATCAGTACTTTCGTCTTACTTGCATTAATTTTCAACTTGTTCACACACAGAGCATGGTTCAGACTAGAGAGCATTGCCTGAAGCTCTGCTGCTGAATCAGCAATTAGTACTGCATCATCAGCATAAAGCAGAACTCCGACTTTTCTCTCTCCAATCTGTATGCCATGCCCTTCCATATTCGCTTGTTTAACACAATGATCCATAATTATATTAAATAACCACGGGCTCATTATGCAACCCTGTCTCACACCCTTGTACACATTAAAATACTCGCTGTATTCTCCATCCACCCTGACACACGCCCTGCTATTTAGATAGATGGCGCGTATCGCGTTCAGAAGTGCTTTATTCACACCATACCTCTCAAGCACACACCACATCATACTTCTATCCACCGAGTCGAAGGCTTTCTCAAGATCTACGAAAGCCGCGTAGACCTTTTTATTTACGGCTAGTTTCTCCTTATTCCTCTCTAACAAAATCATTCATCACCCTATCACTCCGTCTTTTTCCAATCATACTTCTTAAGTAATCCATTTCTACCGTATGGACTTTACTAATCTCACTTCCATAATATGTCCAAACCATCTCAACAAACTTATTTTAATCTTCACTTTCACACTTTCTCTTGCACCAACTTCTTCTTTTACAAAATCATTCCTCACCCTGTCAATCCGTTTTTTTCCTATCATACTTCTTATTCCATTTCTTCTGTATTATTTCATAATTTACGGAAAGTATTTTTTTGAATACAATAACATTAGACAATGGATAAATTGATAGATTTTTATTGTGATATCAAAAACAAGTATTTATTTTGTTTATCAGTTCACATTAAATAATAAAGTACAATGCGGAGTAAATAATAGTAACTAAAGGGCAAGTGGACCTAACGGTTCTGTAAACATTCGATTTTAAATGTTTGCCAAGTTTAAACATAGAAAAAAAACTATATGTATCTTGTTACGATTAAAATAAGATATTACAAAAGATGCAGGGCATATAGTCATACTTTAACCCACAGATCACTTTAACCCAATATGATGGAGGTAGAATGAATAGAAGCTATAGCGCTGCGTATTCATTTAGTATATCCGTCACTGGATGTCAATATCCATAGTTGTTACAATGCTGTAAAATAAAATCAAAATTCCTTTTTATCTGAAACCCATTTATTTTAATTTTTAAAAACTAAAGCCAACAACATACCCTCGTCATTATGTCGAAACAACGTCATTCAATCGTAGGATATTTTAAATGTACAGACTATATTATTAATCTATTTTAATTTTACCCAAACGTCTAAAAACCTTGAAAGTAATTTTTAATATAATATATAACATCAGCAAGCTGGCTATAAGAGATACTAGGAGGAAAGCCATGACATCTAGCAGCCAATACTGGTACAGCGGAATCCGTCGAGGCCTCAGATGCGCAGTGCCATTGTGCCTTAGAACGTACTCTGTCCACCACACGGCTTTTTCCAATGCTGACATCGGCTGGTCCTGCATTATCTGAGAAAGCCTTTTAATGTTTTTCTTGTATATTTTGTTTTCCACAAGTTCATTTATTTCCCAAATGATCACCTCCTTTGTCAGGTTCGTGAACTCCACTCTCCTGCCGATTCCCATCTCGACCATTCTATTAACATTCATATCTTGGTCAGCAAAGAACGGCATCCCGAGAGTTGGAACTTCGTTGTGGATCGCTTCTTCCATGGACTGTTGTCCTCCTTGCGTGAAGAACACTCTAACATTTGGATGGTGCAGGACATCCAACTGCGGAACCCATTTGTGAATCATCACATTATCTGGTTGGTCTGGAAGGCTATTCGCTTCCCATTTCCATAAAATTTTGTATGGAATTTCTTTGAAAGCTTGCACGAGGATCTTTTGTTTGTTTGGATCTAGGGAACTGGATTTGACGTTCGATCCCAAACTGAAGTAGACCACGCCTTGTGGGCTACTGTCCAAAAAAGATTGAAGGTCATCTGGTAAAGGGTGATAAGGTTTCAAGTGTATCCCTCCCACGTGAATAACAGTCGGTAAATTTGCTCTTACGTTATTTGATGGGTATGAATTCACAAACAGCAATTGGAGCTCTTTTTCTAAATCACCAACGTAAGGAACGCCTTTCCCAAAATGTTTTTTGGCGACCTGATCTTGCTTGTTGATAAACTTGAAGAAGTAATTGTAATGCAGCCAAGTATCGTAGGCTACACTGTCAAGTCTCTGCCAGAAATTTAGTGGTGTGATGTATCCTAGAAACGAGTCGGGAGATATGACTGGATTCCTTGGTAGACCCAAATGAATGTGCGAGCTGTAGACCATGTCCATGGAAACTATTCCAATGATGGGACATTTGAACTTGTGGGCGAAACCTAGAACTCCCGGGTACACGAGCCACTCAGCTATCAGCAAATCAAAGGTTTCTTCTGTACTGTTTAGTAATCGCTTAACTTCAGAATTCGACAGAAAAACATCAGTCAATGTGATCAAGGTCTCATAAAAATGACCCATTGACTCGCGAGCATTTGGAGTTTTAGTTCTGATTGAAAAATCATAGTTGTTCTCCCAAAACTCGTAGCTGTCTTGATGGACGCTTATTTCTGTTATATTTTTGTATTTCTCTTGTTTGTGGTTTGCAGGGTCTGGCGTTACGACAACCAGGTGATGACCTCTCTCTGCTAGCACGTCCGTGAGGGCTCTGAACACGACTTGGTGGCTGATGGAAGGCGTGGGGAACACGCCGAGGATCCTTGCGGAGCCGGCACAGTGACACAACGTTAAAGAAACAACTAATAAACTAGTGTAAAACATTGCGAGTCGATATTTTTGTTACGAAAAGTTGTATATCGCTTGAGTGTTCGTAAAATACTAAACAGATACAAAAGTAGTTCGGTTTTTTTGTTTAGGTAACGCATACACAGAGTCTCATTCCATAAAAAAGTAAGGAGTGGTCAACCGAGAAACTCAATATTTAAAAAAAAAATGTAAAAAAAAAAAAAAAACTTTTTCATCACGAGTTGTTTTTTTTTCATTATTTAAAAAATATTGATTTATGAAGAGGCGCGAAATTTACCAACCTATTTTGACTTGCCAGAAACAGGTATTAACATTATAAATTAATATCTACAAGTCTAATCTAATCTAAGTTGCAAAATATATGTAACATTAAAGATTCACATTATATGCACTTTCACAAACAGACATGCACAAGTTCTCGCTTAAACATGCCGCATGTGGTCTTACAATATAAAAATCCGAATCCCACATGGACATACACCCTGCAACTCTTGCCGACCTTCCCTGAAAAAAGGGGTGACTTTGGCAAAGTGAACCATTTTCTACAGCATGGGTGGTCAACCAACCTATAAATCAAGGAACATACACAACAAATTACATTTTTAAAATGTACGAGTAATTCATTTTTTAATATTTCTAATGAACTATTCATGCATAACTAATTAATGACACTATATGTGTAGCTTAGTTGCGTTTTTCTTATCACCGGCATAATCTTATCGACATTGTTTGACAAATTTACTGCATTTTACTAAGGAAGTGGCACAAAAAGTAAAACACAAAGAACGTTTAAATAAAAACTAAAATTATCAAAACTAGAAACATTTTTAAACATTGTATGCATTTTACAAGTAAGACACTTCGCCTTTATTCAAACTAAAATGAAAACTAGCCATTCATTTCTGAAAACTGGGGAAAAATCTACAGTCACCCGGTCAGGTTGCTTATCAATTGTTTTTGCTTGCTTAGGAACATGGAGGGGACGTCATACCGTTTAGAAGAAATGTATTCTCTTTCACGATTCTTTTGTTATGAAGCCGCTTAAAAAAAAAATCCGTTGTTTTTAAAAATATATTTCTTATACTTTATGCCAATAGTAGAGTGACATAAATGAAAAAAATCACACAAGTATATTTTTTAATCAAAATTGTAATTTTTTATTTAATAAAACATAAAAAATGACGCCACAAAAAAATATATACATCAAAAATCGTTTTTTCAAATTTTTTATTGTCTGATTTTGTTGCTTTATATATTGTAAATATTTTTTTTCTTCACAATTTAGAATAAAACAATGTCTAAAAAACGATGCAGTTTAGTAATTAAGGTAATATATAGGAACAGTTTTTGAGATGATATGAAAAAACGGCTTTTAAGAAATAAATAAATTTATTAGTTTCAGTTTTTTTTGCTGCAGTTGTTTTTCAGAGCTATTTGGTCTTTTGAAACAGGTCATCTTTTTTTTTTTTTTTTTTAAGGAATCCTGTGCGGGAGGCTCCCCAATTCTTGAGAGTCTTGGGGGTCTATGTCACCCTGGAAGGGTGCCGCAGAGGTGTTGCTTGAGTTCTTGGTTCTGTCATGAGGCGCTGCAAGGAAGTGGTGATTGATGTTGGTTTTGAATAAAACCGGATTAAATTGGGAAGGGAACACAGATACTGGTAGACCATTCCATAAACGGGCAGTTTGGTAAAGGAATGAGTCATGAAAACGCCAAGTTCTCATAGTTTTGAGATCGACTGCAAAGGGATGAATGAGAGTCGTACTACGAGTTTCCCTTTCTGAAATGCGAGGGGGAGGGATTAATGAATGGAGCTCATTAGAACAAGCTCCGTGGTAATATCGATAAAAAAGACTGAGCATTCCAACTTTTCTTCTGTGCTGGAGCGGCTGCAGATCGGATGTCAGAGAAGGATCATTGATCAACCTCACTGCCCTCCTTTGCACGGAATCAAGTTGGTCACTCAACTTCTTGGACATACCACACCAGAGATGGCTGCCATACTCGATAATGGGGCGGATTTGGGATTTATACAGAGTCAATAACTGGGCTGAAGTAAAAAACCTACGAGCTCTGTATAATATGCCGAGTCGCCGGAAAGCGGAAGTTGTGCGAGACTCAATAGCTTCATGGTATTTTAACTCTGATGACAGTGAAACACCAAGAAGATTTAAGTGTTCAAGGTTAGAGAGGGAGACATTGTCGAAATCTTAAGTTTTTACATAAAAATATAAGTGTTTTCTGTAAGTGTTCACTACGTTCATGGATCCCTTTTGTATGAAAACTAACGCTTTATGCGGGGAGTATCTGTAACTCTGTCGCTATTCCGCTAGGGGTGGCCAGAGCCTCTGCAGAGCTGCCTCCATTTTTTCCTATCCTGACGTACCTCTTTCAATTCATTCATATCCATCACCTTTTTTATGCATTTTCTTCTTTGACGCTCACTTTGTACATCCCATTCTTTCAGAATTTCCTGTCTGATCATTCCATACTTTTCTCGGTAGTCCCTTCCCTCTTTTTCCTTTCCCGCTTTCTTTGTGGGTTTACTTTTTATTTATATTTTGAATTGATAATTCGGGGTATTGAATAAATTTTAGAATCGCAGGCTTTTATTTAAATTTAACCCTTACACTACCTATAAACTAATCTTAAACAATCTTGTATTATTTGAGATCGTGGATGAAATGAAGGAAGGATGTAAAGACAGGAAGAAATGGCGGCTATTCTGTAATGTTGATTTGTAATGCTGGCGAAAAAAATAAAACTGTGTGTTCATAAAAAGTTATTTTAATTAATATATTTATAAATAGATTTTTGTATATTTTTTAGAAACAAAATTCTAATTAAACACTGTTTCTTTTCACAGAAATCGATAATATATAATTTCAAAATACATTTTATTAACAATAAATATATTTGTTGGTTTTTTACTCCTGTACGTTATGCAAGACTCGAAAATAGTTGATAGGCAAATCAAGTGACACAACTGCTGATAGATTGAGTCAATCACACGCATAGCTAGTACGGAGAAGGTGTCTACCCATGGACCTTTCATAATCTGGACACATGTCAGAGTGACGTTGCTCAATTAGCGGTCCATGGTCCGGCCAAGAATATTTTTAATCAATAGACTCCATAGAGGTATTAAAAAAAAAAAATATGCTGATTTATTTGGTGAGCGCTGTTTTTGTGTGTATCACACCTCAAGAGCCCTCTGCGAGCTTGGTCGTCGCTGTAGAAAGCGCCAATTCTCGAGCAAGACCCAGTTGTTGTAAGGCTGGATGGACTTTTTGATGACCGGTCTTTGGTAAAGGTTTTATGAATTTTTCAACCCAGCGAAGAGCAAATTTGAAAATATAAATGCTATATTTTTTGTGCTCCGCCGGGATTCGAGCCCACAACCTTCCAGATACGAGTCCGAAGTGTTACCACTTGGCCTACGGTGCGGTAAACACTCGTCATATTCTTATGCTTTGATATTCGCTTGACTTATAGGTTGGTATGAAGCTGACCACCCATGCTGTAAAAATGGTTCACTTTGCCAATGTCACCCCTGTTTCAGGGAAGGACGGCAAGAGTTGCAGGGTGTATGTCCAGTTGAGATTTGGGTTTTTATGTTGAAGGTTCACATGCGGCATGTGCAAGCGCGAGCTTGTGCGTGTCTGCTTGTGAGAATGCATACAATGAGAATCCCGAATGCAACATATTTTTGCAACTTAGATTAGATTAAAAGTACACATGCAGCATTTGTAAGTGCGAGCTTACACGTGCCTGTTTGTGGGTGTGAATTTAATATAATTTTAAATCTATTTCAATTTAAATCTAAATCTAAATCTAAGCTGCAAAGATATGTATCATTTGAGATTCATATTCAATGCATTCCCACAGCAAAACGCATAATTTCGCGCTCACACATGCCGCATGTAGACCTACAGTATAAAAAACCCAATCTCAAATGAGCATAAGCCCTGCAACTCTTGCCGACCTTCCTTGAAACAGGGGTGACATTGGCAAAGTGAACCATTTTTTACAGTATGGTTGGTCAGCCTCATACCAAACTAAAAGTAAAGAAATATGAATTTTCACAGTGTTAATATACAAACCATACAAAATCGTTGCAACTTGGATTCTATATAGATTATTTACTCGTTACTGGCTACTTGAGAGATAGACCCGTCTGAACCAGGCCCTACACCCCCACCCCGGATGTGAGTTCCTATTCTCTCTGTATTATGTGTTATCAATAGAGGACGGAGGGTGAAAACATGGCCCCAGGGCGCCATCACAACTGATTGCCTTATCAAGTCTGCAGATTATCCCGCCCAAATTCAGATCGGGAGATTAACAACGGCCTCTGCACTAAATCTGTTCTCTTTATGGTGTCGGTGAAAGTATTGCTATGTTTTAGCTGGATTGTTTTTTAATTAATGTAATTTGTCGTGTATGTTCCTTGACTTATAGGTTGGTATGCGGCTAACCACCCATGCTGTAAAAATTGTTCACTTTGCCAATGTCACCCCTGTTTCAGGGAAGGACGGCAAGAGTTGCAGGGTGTATGTCCATTTAAAATTTGGTTTTATGTTGTAGGTTCACATGAGGCATGTGCAAGCGCGAACTTGTACGTGTCTGGTTGTGGGAATGCATGTAATGTGAATCTCCAATGTAACATATCTTTGCAACTTAGATTAGATGAGATTAAAATGCCATACCTAATTCATTTTTACAGAATTTATTTTTTACAATTTGACTCACTGTTTATTGGAATTACTCGGTTAGTAGAGTACTTGCATTCCATGCCGTGAGCTCGGGTTCGAATCCCACCGAGGGTGTCAGAAATGATTTCCCGTTTCGGTGTTTATTTCAAGCCCCAAAATAAAATACCGGCAAGGTTTACTCGGCCTCCACAAGAAATGAGTACCAGCCCTCTCGGGAGCTGGGAAACCCCCACTTCAACTAAAGTGGTTGGCGTAAGGCCGGCGCCCTTGACTGTTAAAATAAATAGGTTCAAAATACCACATGCGAACGAACCCTTTGGGGATAACGCGGAAAGATTTTTTTTCTGGTTCCCTTTGCCTTTCTACACCCACCTGCTAAGGGGCTGTCCATATATTACGTCATTCGCATTAAGGGGGGGGGGGGAGTCTGATCTGCGGATGATGGCAAATGATGTACGAGTACCAAAAGTGACGTCGTTCTTGTAAATACCAATTTCTACAAAATATACAAAATATTATGTAAGTAATATAACATTATTAATTATTAAGCTCATCCATTATTACAGCAAGAGGGGAGGAGGGTCATTAGATAATGACTATAGGATGAGTGTAAGGGGGGGGGTCGAAAATCGGCCAAAATCGATGACGTAATTTATGGACGGCCCCTAATGCAATCTCACTCGACTCGTGTGAACGCGTATAACGGAGGGGAGGTGATCTCCTTCCCGCCAAAACGCGGTGACTTCCGGAGCGTTGCCATGGTTACTCGGTCACTCTAGTACGAAATTTCACTTGGTGAGAGAGTAACAATACTAAATGTGGTAGAGGTCGGTACTATTTCACGTTCCTTGAAACAAAAAATTGTCAAACGACCAAAAAACCTGCAGCTTTTGCCGACATTCCCTGACACAGGGGTGACATTGGCAAAGTGAACCATTTTTTACAGTATGGGTGTTCAGCATCATACCAACCTATAAGGCAATTTCAAACCGAAAACAAAAATACCGGCAAGGTGTACCTACTCGGCCTTCACAAGAAATCAGAACCAGCAAACTCGGAAGCTGGGAAACCCCCACTTTTAAACTGAAAGTGGTTGGTGTGAGGCCGGCCCCCGTACCTGTAAAAATATATAGGTCCCGAATCGCCACATGCGACCTAAATTAATCTATACTAAAGGCTCATATTATGCAGAGGGCTCTTGAGGTGTGATACACACAGAAGCAGCGCTCACCAAATAAATCATCCTAATATTATTATTATTATGTAAGTATTTGACCAACACCTTCTCTCAGGGGTCAGTCTCCCCTCCACTGACCCACGCCCTGTATATCCATCCCATCCGGGGATGTGTCACAGGACTCGCATGCAAAAGTTATGTGAGATGCGAGTGGCAGAAGGCCCTCCCGTGAAGCTACACTTTCCCAAGTGTTTACACAAAGCAAAGGAGGCTCAGAAATCACTAAAAGATTATGGCCGTGGGGTTTAGGGCTCGAGGATTTTAATTTTACAAACAAAAATGCAAAGTGATTCTGAGCGTCTTAACATAATGACTTAAGGCCTAAATTCGAGATGTTACTACTGAGACTGTTCGGGAGGTGCTCTCCAGACTAAGTGGCCAACCACCATAGAGGTGGGAAAGAATAAAGAAAAGAAGAAAGAAAATCGGTCTAATTAGACAGACGAGTTCTCGCCATAGCTAGCACAAAACTTTGAAAAAGCCCCAAAGTTAGATTTGTTGGCCACAAAGTCCGCATATCCGATCGGGCCGATGGCCGGTCTGACAGCGTTGAAGAGCGCCTCACGACCAGGCTGCAAGGCTTCGCAGTCCCACAGGATGTGTCGCACATCCTGCAGCGTCGCTCCGCACTCACAACCCGACCCCCTTGAGAGGCCAAGCTGGAAGAGCCTGGCCCTAAATTTACCGTGACCAGTCAAGAACTGACTGGTCCAATGGTCCGGGACCAACCAAGGAGCCTCGTATCTCTCACGGACCGAGGGAAAGAAAGAAAAGGTGGTTCTGCCTTTGTCGGAGGAATCCCATCGTTTTTGCCACACGCGGAGAGCCATAAGCACAACCAGTTTCCGAGTTCCAGAGGATATTCCTCGGGTGGGGGGATCAATGCTATCTTCGCCGATAGTAGCGGTGAGGCCGCGTCTCAAAAGACTTATGGCGTTGGCAACCTGGAGGTGAAGATCCAGAGGAAGGACACCGGCAAGAACGGGGAGACAGTCCGTTGACGCGGATCTGTACGCCTTGGTGAGCAAGCGGAGAGATAATCTCTGGCCGGAAAGGATGACACGCCGCTGTAGACTCAAAAGGCTCTTATCAGCCCAGCAGCCGGCTGCGTAGAGTGCTGTTCCGATGAAGGTTGCCTGATACAAGATACGGAGTGAACGACCTCTAAGTCCCCAAGTGACGTGAGAGAGCCTAGCAACCTTGCCGAAGGCGCCATTACCCTTCTGGATAATGCGCTTTGCGTGTTCGACGAAAGATAGATTACCGTCCAAGGTAACTCCAAGGTAAGTTACTGCTTGGGACAGTTTCACTCTGGAGCCCTCGAAATCGATAATAGGGGGGCGAGCAGGACTGAGACGACCCTTGAGGAGGATGGCCTCGGTTTTGTGGGGGGCAAAGGAGAGTTTATTGCGTGTACCCCAGGAGTGGATAGCTTGCAGGGCAAGTTTAGCCGATGATTCGAGGGAACTTCTGCTGTTCGCCTCAACAGTGAGGAGGGCGTCATCGGCATATGCGCGCATTTCACAGCCGGAAGGAAGTGGTAGTGATAAGAGGTCATCGAAGAGCACATTCCAGAGCATAGGGCCTAGGACAGATCCCTGGGGGCAGCCCCGTGTAATGTCTCGGACGATGATATTTGGGCCCGCATCAAAGATGATGCTGCGCTCCGAAAGGTAGCTGGCAATGGAAGCATAAAGGTTGCCAGGGACCTGTCGAAGTCTAAGCTTCGCAAGTACCATGGGCCACCATGCGCCATCAAAGGCACCAGATATGTCAAGCATCACTGCAAGGACATACTTGCAGCGGGAGGCCTGAACAGCAGCAAGGACAGAGCGGATGGCATCCTCGGTGGAGACGCCGGGCCTAAAACCGAATTGATGACACGATATGGGGAAACCGGCTGTTTTGAAGTGAAACTCGATTCGAGAAGCGATGAGCTTTTCAAGCACTTTGCCGAAAACGGGCAATAGAGAGATAGGGCGATATGCCTTAGGATCAGTCGGGGGCTTAGAGGTGAATTTGGGGATAACCTTGAGGAGGCCCGTCTTCCAGCATCGCGGGAAGACGCCCAGTCGAAGACATTCTGAAAAGAGTGAGCAGATGTCGTTCGGCGCAACAGCCCAAGCCGCCTTGGCAATTAAATTGTCGATGCGGTCAGGGCCGGGCGCTTTACGTGTTGTCAGCCCACAAAAAATTTTGTTGAGTTCCTCCACGGATGGCAGGGTGGAGGAGGGAACATTCATGGGAAGAGCCGTAACACGGCGGATTTGAAGGTCGTGGTCCGTGTCCGCCTCAGGCTCATCCCGGGAAAGGAGCGAGTCAAGAAATGCGCCGGCGGTTTCCGCCAGCGAGCTCGTGACCACCCCGCTCCCAGGAGCCCTAATACCGCATAACACGCCACCCATCGGAGTGGTGTGAGCCACTGAGCGATAGGCAGCGCCCCATGGGTCCGGGTTAGCCGAGGCTGTGACGAATTCCCGCCAAGATTCTCTCTTAGCTACGAGGAGTTTCCTCTTGTAGCCAGAGATCCTCCCGCGCACGGAACGTCTAAGGAACTCAACAGGAGACATGCCATACATAATGTAAAAGTCAGTGGATGAGCAGTGAGAGCATGAGGAAGGAGCTTGACTTGATATAACTCTAGGAACAACATTTAAAGACTCGATATAAAGCAAGGTTTCGTGGATTTGTGCAGGTGGGAGGCCACAGGGACACTCCCGGCCGGCAACCGTGTTTCGCAGGTCGCGACGCAGCCTGTTCACACTAGCCTTCAGCCGAGAGAGCTCCTCAGTCCACCATATAGCAGAGCGGGGACCCCTACGGGGACCACGCCGACCCAGAACATCCGCAGAAGCCCTAACCACAGCGTCCTGAAAGTAAGAGGCCACAACCTCCGGATCACGGAAACCCCTTCCGGCCAGACGATCAAATTCATCGGACAGTCTAGATCGCAAACGGGTCCAGGTGTCCTCGTCGCATCTAGTCCGGAACAACCCAGGAAGTGATGTGGGGGGAGAATAAGACGCTTGTTCAGTGTTAGATGGCGCAAGTGTAAAAGTGATCAGCCTATGGTCGCTGATTGTGGCGTCCAAATGGACCCTCCAGTCAGCGATGCAAGGAAAGTTAGGCGTAGTGTGTAGTGTCACGTCAATGGAGGACTCTCCTCCGGCGTGTGGTGTGCAGGTAGCGGGTGCAAGATGATCATTGACCACCATGAGCTGATGTGTGTTAATGAATTCCTCCAGCTGTGCCCTCCCCAAGTCCCTACCCCTATGGGCGGTGACCCGTGAGGTCCACAGCGGGGATTGTATGTTGACGTCCCCTGCAACCAAAACCCTGCGACCCCTAAGGGACAGCAGGGCATGTTCCAAGGGACCAAGGAAAGCGTCTGTAGGAGTTGAGTATTGGAAGTAGACGGAAATAAGGTAGACAGGAGGGCCCGAAGGCCACTGGATTTCCACACACGCCTGGTGCTCCGTTGACAGATGCGATAGGAACAGTACCCTAGCCAATGGGTCGCGAACAGCGACACCCGCCATGGGACGGGGACCTACCTCAGCCACTCTGCAGGCAGAGCCCAGTCCCACAGTGACACCACCGACTGAATACTGCTCTTGGACGAGGACCACGTCAAGCTGCAGCACATCCATGGTGTGCCGCAGCTCAAGCGTTGCCGCCCGGCTGCCGTTCAGTATTTGACCACCGACAGGCACATGTAGGTTCGCACCTACACATTCTGCATGTGTGCATACAAATAAACAAAACCTCACATGAACATACACCTTGCAACTCCTGCCGCCTTTCCCGGAAATCGGAGAACAAATTTCGAGGATGACGCAGGCAAGAAGTTACACTATATGTATAGCTCAGTTGCGTTGCGTAACTTTCAGGCTGTGATGTTCCCCACTAATTGCTTCATCCAAATGCCCGTAACTCACACGCCTCCCTATTAGTATGTAAGTCGGCTGCCCTAAGCAGTGGACCAGCTGCCGCGCTAAAGTTGGACCGAAGACGTGAAGGTTGGCGGGCATTTACGCGAAATGTGCCAAAAGTTATGATTGCGAGCTGAAACGTTATGGGGCTTCCACACGCTTGCCAACCCATCACAAGTCAAGCGCACAGTGTGTCGTCTAGAACATGCTAGCTGTACAAAATTTTGTCTAATGGACTAATTTTGTCCAGCTAGCATGTTCTAGACGACACACTGTGCGCTTAGCTACAAGCCAAGTGTGCAGTGTGTCGTCTAGAACATGCTAGCTGGACAAAATTAGTCCATTAGACAAAATTTTGTCCAGCTAGCATGTTCTAGACGACACACTGTGCGCTTGACTTGTGATGGGTTGGCAAGCGTGTGGAAGCCCCATTAGGGTTCCATCTCACACGCTGCCGCATCGGTCTTTAAGGTTCCGTGTTAGAACGACACAGTGACAGAACGACAAATGACAAAAAATCACACGACAAAACATCTTATACCAGAACATAAGTATTGCGTAACTAAAGCTGAGGATGGAGACCGGTGAAGAACTCTTCAAGAAGAAGTTGAAGAGTTAGTTTTCAAAGAAGCAGGTGAAGGATGGGCGCCCTTGGGGTGTCTGGAGTCACTAAATGGTGGCCAAAAGAGAAAACTATACACCACAAACGGCACACGAAAAAACATCACAAAGCACCATAAACGGCATGAAAAAAAAGTGAGCCTTGACAAACATGAGAAAATGGAACTCATGCATGTATTATAGTTTGGTAAAGTTTATAAAAAAAACTACGCCGCCGATTATTGTTATTATGAATTAACAAAAAAATCCAAAGTAAGTCCCACGTAAAGAAAAACTTCTTACCGCGTTATCTCTGAAGAAGTCGTGTGGAAGCAAAAAAATGTTTGTGATGTTTTTGATGATTTTTCATGTGTTGTTTATGGTATGTTCTGTTTTCGGTATTTGATTTTTGTGATGTGATGTTTTGTGCTTGTGTCGTTTTGTCATAGTGATGTATTTTCTGTTTGTTTTGTCATAGTGACTTTTGTCATGTGATGTACTGTCATTGTGATGTTGATGATGATGATGAGCTGATGATTTATTTATAGCGCCGTTTCGTGATGTAGTCACTCCAAGGGCGCTGGTGCAAAAGATGCCAAAAATTTGCTTGTCTTCAGTGCGTTCCGGAACTTTCCATGGTCCTCTAGCTCTCTCACATGATGTGGCAGGTGGTTCCATGCCAGAGGACCAACAACTGCAAATGCACGCTCTCCAAACATTGTGTTAACTCTTCTTATAGGTTCTTTAATCCTTGATTTGGCTCCAGTCTCAGCCGAGCGCAGTGTTAGGCTTTTTTTGCCGAGGGTGACTGGTTTGATTAAATCAGCGAGATATTTGGGTGTTTTTCCAAATAAAGCTTTGTGGACCATCGTGCACACTTTGAACTCGATGCGCTCCGTTATACGGAGCCAGTGAAGCTTCTGGAGAAGAGGAATAATGTGTAAATTTCGACTGACCAGCAATCATGCAGTGTTGTGCAGTTGTGCTGTCATGTGTCGTTCTATCATTTGTCATTCTGTCATGTGTCGTTTTGTCATTGTGCCATTCTAACCTGTCACCGGTCTTCAAGCTGAACATTTATACTCAGATGTGACAATTTGAAAGAAAAAAGAGAAGGGCTTATAAGCACTTTTTGAGGAAATCTAAAATAATAGGACCGGACACTCGATTAGGCATAGCACCTTTCTTAGCTGGTGCTAAGAAAAGGTTTCTTCGAAGGAAAAATCCGGGGAAGACGAACAAGAGGTCACTTAAAAACTTTTTTATACTTCCAGGATTTGAAGCGGATTTGAAGCAGTTTAAAGTTTGAGATTGAAGAAAAACCGACTAACCCTTTATTTTTGATATCGTTAAAATCGAAAACAGCTCTAGAATTAAAACAATAAAGGCATTTATTGGCATTCCTATTAATGTGATTTTACGTTGTTTTACGATTTTTTTATGTCACAAGCGCCTTTAAAAAAAAAGGCCAAAATCTTGTCCGTTCAGCACAACCATACTTCGAAAACGCAGTTGTTTGCTTGGGCATAAACAAGAACAAAAATATATCGTAGAGCTATGGGAGCGCATTAGAGAGAGCGGAATATTTTAAGTAGGATAGCACTCATAGCTCATTTTTGACCAAAACGTCGCTTATTCTTACTTCCTTTTTACCGTCAATATGTAAAAGCATCTACTTTCTGGAGTCGTCCTCGGGGACACGTGTTAAAGGCGGAAGTGTCAGATTTTTTGGAAACAAAACACTTGCAAAGCCATTGACTTTTGATATCTGTGGACTAGAAATTATTTTAACGAAAATATACATTATATATTCCTTGTTCATTGAAGCTTTCACGGCCGGTTCTTGTAGACACAATCACTTTATTAGGGCTATGTAGCCGTGGTCTGGTTAATTATTTCCGGACAGTTTCGCCCATTGCTCCGATGGGCATTATCAGCGGTTGGCTAGTCGCTGTGATCTTCTTACAGGATCTGCTGTATTAGTTAATATATTCCTGTTCCTTGACTTATAGGTTGGTATGCGGCTGACCACCCATACTGTAAAAAATGGTTCACTTTGCCAATGTCACCGCTGTTTCAGGGAAGGTCGGCAAGAGTTACAGGGTTTTATGTTCATTTGAGATTGGGTTTTTTATATTGTATGTCCATATGCGGCATGTGTAAGCGCGAAATTATGCGTGTCTGCATGTGGGAATGCATTTAATATGAGTCTCAAATGATACATATTTTTGCAACTTAGATTTAGATGGCAAGTGTTATAATTGGGTGACGAAACACAAAAAGGATTTGGACACACTGGCCTTATTTCGTATGACTATAAGTACACCACTGCAACGTTTGACAGGACTGAAACAAATGTGGGCTATAGTATGTATCAATGCAGTAAGTTAGTTTCTGCTCCTCTATGTTATTGCTCTATGTGTAAAGCGATGTAAATGAAATTTTAACCCTTGCGCGACATTGCCTCAGTGCTGTGACTCTTTTCTTGTCACTTTTCAACCCTTGCGAGTCCGGTCGCTGTCGGACCCTCGTCAAATATCAAATGAAATACCAGAAGGGCTATTCTGGATGTCTAAGGCGAGGCCGAAGGCGACTGATACCGATTCGTTGCCGAATGAAAGGTGAATTGTGATTCTCGTTTGAAAATTTGGCTGAAGGCTATTTCTTATAAAGGTGAGGAATCTCCCGGAACCGTCAAAATATAGCGCGGCCGATTTACCCCGCCGTACAGCGAAGGACAGAAATTGTCAGTAGATTATTACAAATATATGACTTATTTTCTTTAATGACCTAAATAAATGTATTCGCAAACTCATTCCTTATGTTTATTTGTGACCCACGTGACATTATTATAGGAAATTATGACGTAGAATAGGAATTACGATCTTACGAAAATTGGCATTCTGAACGGCATAATATGCGCGTCGCTAAGTACGTCATGCAGATAATTATTATGCTTTTGACAACAATAAATTTGCACTAAGAAATTGCGTTATTTTTTCGCAGTTTCATCTTCATTTGTGATAAATTGTACACATAATTATTTACAAGTGATTTTCAATCATTATAACGCTCAATTTACAAAGATTTAAGCATAGATTTAATTGTCAAATGTCAGTTGACAGCAGACGTGAAGTTAGCCTGATTTGCCAGCCTGCTATGCGAGAGCTGTGAACTATGAGAATTGCCCCCAAAGTCCAAGGAAAAATAATTTCACATAAAATGTTATTTATAATCATTTCCTAATTTTAACATATTTGAAATAAACAAATCACCTTAAATTTTTTAATTAAAATAAATTGGGCTAGTTTTAACAAGTTGAAGGAGTAAAAGTACAATATAAACAATAGTTTTCACCAAACATTGTATTGTTGAGAACTGAGTTTTTTATTACATTTTAATGTAGTTTTATGTATTTTCATTCCGTTGTTTCGTACTTATTTGCACTTATTATTGTTTTACTACTTTTTGATGAAGTTTTAGTATTTTTTTTAAATATATGGGGAAATTTACCCTTTGGGCTGGCACCTGTCGGACGATTATCACATCGATCATCCGTCAGTCTGGCCAATCGAGAAAAAACATACAAAACCCATTGCTGTCCCTTGTAAGGATAGTCGGAAGGTCGGTAGGAACGAGAATCGCAAAACGGCAAAGGAACTCTTTCGCAAGGGCTATTAATCTCCACCGGCAACTAATATCTTTAGTGCAACCGAACATCGAGAATTGCACTTCAGGACTTCAATTTGTGAGGATACTAAAGAATTACAATTAGAAGTAAGACAACATTTATATGGGTGTTATTACAATTTGAAAATGAATCGAGAGAATTAGAAATATTTTTAAATACCTTGATTTTATAACAATTGATTTGACTGGATATTTTGACTTGATTGAATAGATATTTTGTACATTTTAATTTTTATTATTTTACTAAGCGATTGTTTAATCGAGTTTCGATGAATTTGTTCAAGTAACTAACTAAAACTTAGTTGCTGGAGTGATGTTTTCCGGGATCTGTCGCCGTGGTCTGTGTGAGCTGGAGCTTCCGGACGTTTCGCCCAATTCTACGATGGGCTTCTTCAGCGTGAAGTATGATGATGAAGATGATCTTGATGAGAACTGTAATGCAAGTGTGTGTACACTCGGGTTTATATGTGGAAACTAAATACACTTTGCATACGAGTTTGTTGGTTTAGCAGCGACATCTGTGTATTTGTCGCATATGAAACTATGGGGTATATCAGCAAACCATCACGAATGACCATGACGAAGAAAGTGTATGCTGCAAGAATTGATGGATGTCGTGGAAGAGGAAGACCGAGAAAGGTATGGATGGACCAAATTTTCGAAATAGCGAGTGAATGGGATATCCAGAGTCATAATAAAAGAAGAGCTTGTATGAAAAAGGTTATGACTCTGGATGAAATGAAAGAAGTATGCAAGGACAGGAAGAAGTGGCGGCTAATCTGCAATGCTGATTTGTAATGTTAGTTTATTAGTTTGCTACATTTTTTGCATAAGATTTTTTTGACTTTTTTGTATAGATTTATTTTTAAGGTTTTGTTGTTGTTTTTTTTTTTTTTTATACTTAAATGTTATTTATTACTCGTATTCCTTGACTTATAGGTTGGTATGAGGCTGACCACCCATACTGTAAAAAATGGTTCACTTTGCCAATGTCACCCCTGTTTCAGGGAATGTCGGCAAGAGTTGCAGGGCTTATGTTCATTTGAGGTTTGGATTTTATTTGTAAGTACACAATCAGCATTTGTAAGCGCGAACTACACGTGTTTGTTTGTGGGCATACATCTGAGAGCTTTGAATAAATATATCCTTGCAACTTAGATTATAGATTATAGATTATAGATCTCTATCTACAAGTTTGTGTTTGCATCGGGGCTATGGCCGAGGGAGTCAAGTGGCTGATCTTTCTATCGTATTTGGAATAGAATAACGTAGGTTCGATCCCCGCTTGGGTCATTTGACCATAACTTTGATCCCGAATCACGATATGTCGGGTAATTTTAAATTCATAAATAATTAAAATTAAAAATATACAATAATTAATAATCTGTGGTGTCAGTGAGCTTCAGAGAAACACCCACAGATGGCGCTTTGAAACAACTAAACTCATACGCAAAATCGAACAAGCATTCTTCATAAGGAATGAGATTTGAGTCATCAGGCAGATATTCTATTGATTATCTCAAGGCGTGGTACTTGGCCTCCCAAATCCAGCTCCGCTGGATAACAAGAACCAAGGTGGTCTCAACCTTTCTTTGTAGAGCTAGCTTCTCGGATAAAGAGTACCAACTGGGTCGATTCCACCCGAAGCCTTGCCTATGTGAGGAGCAGTGCAAATTGCCCCGTAGGTACTGGTAATGAGTCAGTGGCTTGCACTAAGCCGGAAGTAAAGTGAAGACGTCGAGCCATGGCTCCTCTGAACTAAGCTCTCCGCCTGCACCACACACACATACACACACACGTGTGTTACGGAAGGAATCGTGCGGGTGCTTTTGTTACCTCCCAAACGGTCCTATCTCTCCGTGCACACATACATACGCAATCGGAAGGACTCGTGCGGATACTTTTGACCTTCCAAACGTAACCCTCCATCTGCGCACACATACACACAGCCGGGAGTAATTGTTGGGCAATTTAAGATTTCGACGTTGCTACCCGCGCTACACACGCATCGTGGAAGCTGGAACGAGGGACATCGAGCAACCGCTCTGTCCAAACACCTCTACCAGACATCCCGCGTGCTCCCAACAAGGAGAGATATCGAGGCTGGACGTCAGCACTCTGTCTCTCCCATCTAGTGCTACAAATGAACAATAAGTGCTACGACAAGTGTGTAAAGAACTCTAAACGAACCTGACTAACAATATTTCACTGGTTGTGTAATTAAGGGCATAACGATACTTATAAATTTAAATGTCAATAAAAAACTATTCAAACCTTAACAAATCTATTCTAGCCAGGCAGAATAGGTTGGTGAATTGTATTCCTCTTCACAAACCAATTTTGGTGAGAAAAAAACTTTTTTTTAAGACACACTATGCCGGCCAATAGATCGGTTGGTAGAGTGGATGCATTCAATGCCGTGTGTTCGGGTTCGAATCCCACCGAGGGTGCTAGAAATAATCTCTCTTGTCGGTGTTTCTTTCTATCTCTAAATCAAATACCGGTAAAGCTTACTCAGCCTTCATAAGAAATGAGTACTAGCTCTCTCGGGAGCTGGAAACCCACCTGTCGGCCCCCTTACCTGTAAAAATAAATAGGTTCCACTCGCCACATGCGAAACCCTTCGGGGATAACGCGGCAAGAAGTTAAACCATATAAGTTGCTTAGTTGTGTTTTTTTTTGTTATCTAAATAGAGGTGTGTCTGCCTTTTTCGTTTATGAAAACAAAAAAACAAAATGGCCAACACAGTACATTTCAATTAATTAATGAAAACCATTAACGAATCCCTATAGGCTATACATATCGATACCTTAAAGGTAAAATTGAATAAGCGACATTTTATGCTAACATGATATTCTCAGATAAATCCATCTTTTTCCCTATTTTTTACTAGAGAAAACAACAAAAAAAGTGTGAAAATTCTGTGTTTAAGAAGTTTTTCATGAGCATTTTCTTATAATTATTAGTTCCCTTAATAATTACAAATTTTGTATAGCGCCTTTTATGACAGTGTGTCACTACAAAGGCGCTTGTCCGTATAATTGGACAAAGAGGTGAGTCATGAGACGTCTTTTAAATAGTCTCTCCGAATCCAGTTCCCTCAGTGAGGCGGGAATAGCATTCCAAGTCATTGGAGCGGCCGCCTTGAATGCCCTGTCTCCAAAAACAGTGCGGGGCCTTCTTGCACGGATGTTTTCTTGATGCAGCTGACCTAAGTGTTTGTCCACGCGAGGTTGTAGTTGCTGGAGATACCAGCTCCATCAGGTACCCCGGAGCACTCCCTCGCAGTGCTTTAAAGGTGAGCAAGCCGACTTTGAAGGTGATCCTCTCAGGGATTTTCTGCCAATGCAGAGCTTGAAGATGAGGAGTGATGTGGCAGGACTTGTCTAGCTGTGGCGTTCTGCAGCGATTGAAGCCTAAGAGCCCGTTCCTACCTGTCGGATCCGGATATTAATTGGAGGTTCCAGTGGCAGAACATTATGTATGAAGATATTCACACTTATCGGAAACCGATTTTGTCCGAAATGTTCTGCAACTGGAACCTCCGATGAATAAACGGATCCGACACCCGACAAGTGGGAACGGGCTCTTCATTGTCGTACTATGATAGTTAAGTTACACACAATAATGTTTTATCCACGATTTCACAAATCAATGAATCAGCACTTGTTCAGTTTTACCTTTAAGGTGGCGATATATTAAACCCATTTTAATCCAAATTAATGGTTTACATTCACTTGAATTTAAACTTCAAACATGGGGTTTGATTAATAGTTAGGTAAACTGAAACGTCCACTGGAAGCGCTGTCTGAGTTTTCATACATTTTTTTGTAAACGTGTAGTACAATGCTTAGACGTGCTGCGTTCCCTGTGATTTATTTTTGATCGTATCTCGCAAAAAAGTAATTAGCGAGCTCTCTGTAAAGTTACAAGATTTCAGTAAAAACTGTGTAATTAAATAATTAAAAATATTCCTAATTGTTTTTTAAATGGATTAATTTCATTTTAAAAGTTCGCAGCACACATCGTCACCTTTAAGGTAAAACTGAATAAGTAAGTGCTGATTCACTGATCTGAGAAATCGCGGACAAAACATTAAATTGAGAGCAACTTTAGCAACCCTAGATTTCCGAGACTCTAGGGGTCTATGACAATTGTTGTAGTGCCGCAGATGTGTTTACGAGTTTGGTCGTTGCTACAAAGCGCCAATACTCAAGCAAGACCCAATTGCTGTACGGCTGGATGGTCCGATGTGCTGCCACTGGACTACTTAATTTGAAATTGCATGCCTACCCCTTCCCTCCCACCGGCAAAAAAATTGCGGACGAAATTTCACGCCTAATAAGGCATCTTCAGGAGCATTTATTAAATTTTAAATGTTAATATATCTTTGCGATTTAGATTATATATTATTTAGGCATCCCGTTAAGACTTAATGTATCCTACCCCTCGCCCAACTTTTGACTTATCTTAATTCCATGGTCCTGAGCATTAAGCCAATTATTCCGGCAGAGTTGTTTGCCTTTAGCGCGTGTATCCAGCTCGCTTTGATAAACACAAAGCTGGCACACATCTTGTGAAACACACACTACACCCTGGCACGAAGCTGGCACACAATATGTTGTACCAACACACGGTAATCTATAATCTAAGTCGTAAAGATTAATATTAAATATATTCCCACAAGCAGACACGTTTAAGTTCGAGTTTAAACGTGCCGCATGTGAACCTATGGGCAAGGATATTAAAAAACTAAAATAAAATAATAATAATATTTAGATGATAATAATAACAGTGAGCACTGTTATTGTGTGAATCATACCTATTTAAAGATTATAGATTATATACACCTCAAGAGCCCTCTGCGAGCTTGGTCATTAAAGATGACCTTTCAATAAAACTGTCGTAGGAATCTCTTGTACACAATCTGAGCTGAGAAAAATGGTGAGAAAGTTGATTCACATGTTTTTAAAACAATTTCTACTTTTCATATGACACATTGGTCCAGCACCCACATGTAAAAACATTGATCTAATCTAATCTTATCTGACTTGAAAAGATATGTAACATTGAGGATTCCACATTACATGCATTTTCACAACCAGACATGTTCGCGTTTGCAAATGCTGCATGTGAACATACAACATTAAACCCAAATCTCAAATGGACATACACCCTGCAACTCTTGCCGTCCATCCCTGAAACAGGGGTGACATTGGCTAGTGCACCTCTTTTTACAGCATGGGTGGTCAGCCGCATGCTAACCTATAAGTCAAGGAACATACACAACAGATTAAATTATTAAAATAAATATGAAATAAAATTGATCATGTGAAATTACCTTTAATGGAGATAAGAAAAACAAATACTAACGGGACGATAAGCCAATATTGCTTCCCTCTCATTTCCAGAGACAAAGCCTGGAATCAGAGCCGGGAATCCGTCGCAAGTTACGTTTCAACTAGTATAAAAAGTGTATGTAAACTAAGACAACGCTTCTCGTGAGCGTTTGAATTTCGATACATATTTTGGTGAATCGTTGTATTTGAGTTACGCTTAGTTATATTCTTGGAGTACTGATGTTTTTCGGATTTCTATGGAGGGGGCCATTACGGGTCTGGCTTTAGAGGTCTCGCGAATAGAAAAGTCTGCGCAGAGGGATCTGTGACGCACCTGCTTCTAAACAATGAGAATATGTTATATGTGTGAGGCACAAAGTAAACATTATAAGGCACAATGCAAATCTAAGTAGCAAAGATATGTATCATTTGAGGTTCATATTAAATGCATTCCCACAAGCAGATGTGGCCCATGCCGCATGTGGACCTACAATATGAGAACCCAATCTCAAATAAACATTAGCCCTGCAACTCTCGCTCGAACTTCCCTGAGACAGGGGTGACATTGGCACAGTGAACATTTTTTTACAGTGTGGGTGGTCAGCCTCATACCAACCTATAAGTCAAGGAATGGGTTTGAAAAAATGATGGAAAAATGACAGACATAATATGTAGCATGCCTTTGAATCTATCTATAATCTAAGCAGAAAGGATATGTATTGAAACTAACGCAACTAAACGCAACCAAGCTACTCATATAGTGTAACTTTTTGCCTGCTTATCCCCGAAAAGGTCTCGTGTGGCGCTTCGGGACCTACATATTTATTTATACAGGTAAGGGGGCCGGCCTCACACCAACCACTTTCAGTAGAAGTGGGGGATTCCCAGCTCCCGGGGGGGCTGGTTCTCATTTCTTGTGAAGGTTGAGTAAACCTTTGAGATCGAACCCTTGCTCTCGGCATGGAATGCAAGCATTCTACCAATTGAGCTATCGACCTTTTTACGAGCTTGATCGTCGTCGCTACAAAGCGCCAATTCTCAAGCAAGACCCAGTTGCTGTAAGGCTGGATGGACCATTGGTGACCGTTCATGGTAAAGATTTTATGAATTTTTCAACCCAGCGAAGAGCAAATTTGAAAACATAAATGGTATATTTTTTGTGCTCCACCGGGAATCGAACCCACATCCTTCCCATTCAGAGTCTTGAGTGTTACCACTGAACTACGGACCGGTCCCACACTAAGATCCAGTATTTCCAACGTTAGCATATGTGACTTTAAACTGGTACAATAAATACCTACATGTTTGACATAAGTGTGCCCTTATCTTTCAGTATAAAGTCGCTTTGCTATCTTTGAAAATACCGGGCTGTAGACACATTAACAGCATTAAAAGATAAGCAAACCCGTGCAGAGATACAATTCATTTAAGATTCATCTTACGTGCAATCCCATAAGCAAACACGTACAAGTTTACGCTTACACATGCCCGATGTGGACCTATAACCTAACGTAAAAAAACCCAATCTGAAATGAACATTAGCGCTGCAATTCTTGCCGACCTTCCCTGAAAAACTGAGGTGACATTGGAAAAGTGAACCAATTTGTACAGCATGGGTGAGCTAAGGAGAGCAAAAGGAGAGCACAAGCAGAGCACATTCATACAAATGAAGAAGGTTATGACTCTGGATGAAATGAAAGAAGTATGTAAGGACAGAAAGAAATGGCGGTTGATCTGTAATGCTGGCGGCTAGGAATAAGGTTTCTCAAGTTTTCCAATTTTTTTGTAAGTTTTAAATTAGAATTTTGTATTTTGTATTCGATTTTAATGTTTATCCTTTGTTTATGTCTGAAATGTTATTTATTGTACATATTCCTTGACTTGTAGGTTGGTATGCGGCTGACCACCCAATGATATAGAAAATTGTTCACTTTGCCAATGTCACCCCTGTTTCAGGTAAGGTCGGCCAGAGTTGCAGGGTGTATGTCCATTTGAGATTTGTTTTTTTTATATTGTAGATTCAAATGCGGCATGCGCAAGCGCGAACTTGTACGTGTCTGTAACTGTAACTGTAACTCTGTCGCCATTCCGCTAGGGGTGGTCAGAGCCTCTGCAGAGCTGCCTCCATTTTTTGCTATCCTTACATACCTCTTTCAATTCATTCATATCCATCACCTTTTTCATGCATTTTCTTCTTTTACGCTCACTTTGTATATCCCATTCTTTTACAATCTCCTCAATCTGATCACTCCATACTTTTCTCGGCCGTCACTTCCCTCTTTTTCCTTTCACACTTTCTTTGTATACATACTTTGTCAGTCTGCTTGTGAGAATGCGTGTAATGTGAATCCCCAATGTTACATATCTTTGCAACTTAGATTAGATTAGGTGGTCGGCCTCATACCAACCTATTAGTCAAGGAAGACCAGTGTCAAAAACGAAATGCGCGCTTCTTTCAAAAGTATAAATATCGCATTAATAAATACGTCAATTAATGAGCACCTCGACTGATTGTTTGCATTTAAAGAGGTCACAAGTTGGCGTAAGACTGCCGGCAGAGTCGCGTGCTGCGCTCTCTGACTGCGATTCTGAATTATTATTATTTGTGTCGACTAAAAATATGCAGCGAAAAAAAACTGCCGACATTGAAATCAAAACGGCTCAGTGCGCGCGCACCGTGTCAATGCCGGTGCTCTAGGAATGTCGTGCTTTGTAAAAAAAGTAAATAAGCTGCACTTATAGCACAACTTCTTACCGCGTTACATCTCATTTATGTGAGTGGCATTAGGAACCTATTTATTCAATCTACCTACTTAAATCAATCATGTTTTCGGGGAAGTAGGAAAAACGATATTGGACTTATGTTCATTTAAGGTTTGGATTTTAATTTGTAGGCGCGCATGCAGCATTTGTAAGCGCGAACTTACACGTGCCTGTTTGTGGGAATGCAATTAATATGAATCTTAAATTGGACAGTTCTTTTAAGAATAGCCATGATCTCGTCAAACTTTTAAATAATTTCATAGTGGCATTTAATGACTTAACTTTTAAATTCGATATTTGAATCTTAAATGTTTACATATCTTTGCAACTTAGATTATAGATTATACATAGTTGAAGTGCAAGAAAGTGTTTTCAGCACTTGGGTTGAAGTAGGGGCTTTCCAGCTCCCGAAGGAGCAGGTTATCATTTATTATTCAAGCTGAGTTAACTTTACCGGTATTATGATTATGGTTTTGAAATAAACTCTCGGTGGGAATCGAACCCTAGTCCTCTGGCAAGGAATGCAAACGTTTTATTAACTGAGCTATCAACCAGACAATGTGTTGACAGCATATTGAATTTGAAACTTTTTCCCGGTTAGCAAGCGTCAGTCTTGTATGGGACTGCCGTCTTTAGCAACCATAAAAAAATATTTGTATGCCTTTTTCCTAGCAACCCGGCCGCGTGACGACACATTATTATATCCGTCAATTCACGTGCCTAACTATTTTTTTTAATAATTAACTTTTTCGAACAAAATTAAACATTTAAAAAAAATTATGAACCGTACGAATGTTTTCATTTTAGAATCTATGCACATTTAGGCCCGGTATTTTCATCGTTAGCATGGCGATTTTATATTGAATGATAAGGACGCACTTATGTCAATCGTAGGGATAGTTTTTTTAACAGTTTAAAGTCACGTAAGCTAACGTTGAAAATACCGGGCCTTAAAGAAGAATCAATTCCGACAGAAGAATAATAAATTACTTGCTGGCCGTTGACTTATTATATTCGTGGACTAGAAACTATTTTAACGAAAATAGGCACTTTATCCGTTTCAACTTACTTAACAGCAAACCGTTTAGTTAGAGAGAAAACAAACATCTTCACAGTGTCATGTCCGTGTAAACAAAACAAAAACTCAGGTGAAACAACTATATGTTTCTAGTAAGTTGGTAGCTTTAAAACTCACGCCTGCGCGAACACTGCACGCATGCCTTACAAATCTTTAGATGTGTAAATTTGCAATGTTTTAAATGTATAAGGCATTATTGTAAAACATTATGGCGTGTGTACTTATCGGGTGTCGAAACACAAAATGGAGAAAGCAAGAAAACGTAGGATTTTCAAATAAGAGGTGAGAGCATGTATTGAATGAGGACACCGCTGCCGTGCTTGACAGGATTGGGGACAACTGTGATGATGATGAGTTAATGTTTTTTTTAAAGCGCCGTTTCGTGATGTAGTCACTCCAAGG
Source organism: Agapetus fuscipes (assembly GCA_951799405.1). Classification (NCBI taxonomy): domain Eukaryota; kingdom Metazoa; phylum Arthropoda; class Insecta; order Trichoptera; family Glossosomatidae; genus Agapetus; species Agapetus fuscipes. The sequence continues at coordinate 15,016,285 of OX637349.1, read as the reverse complement.
ACGCTTGCGCAAATGATGCCAGTAATTTGCTTATCTTCAGTGCATTCCGGAACATTCCATGGTCCTCTAGCTCTCTCACATGATGTGGCAGGTGGTTCCAGGCCAGAGGACCAGCAACTGCAAAAGCACGCTCTTCAAACATTGTGTTAACTCTTCTTATCGGTTCTTCAATCTTTGATTTGGCTCCAGTTTCAGCCGAGCGCAGTGTTAGGCTTTTTTTTGCCGAGGGTGACTGGTTTGATTAAATCAGCGAGATATTTGGGTGTCTTTCCAAATAAAGCTTTGTGGACCATCGTGCACACTTCGAACTCGATGCGCTCCGGTATACGGAGCCAGTGAAGCTTCTGGAGAAGAGGAGTAATGTGAGTAACTTTCGACTGACCAGCAATCATGCGAGCGCATGCATTGACGACCAATTGTAGCCTATTTAATTGACATTTTGGTTGGCCTGCATATAACCTATTGCAGTAGTATATTTTTGACACCACAAATGCATTTACTAAGGCTTTCTTTGTTTGTGCCCCATATTATGTATTAATGCCATAAGTTTGTTTCGACTCCTCTATATTATAACTCTACGGGAAGCATCGGACATTTTGTTGAACGGACGAAAGCCAACTAAGTTAGATGACGTATACTACACGTGGCATATAAATACTTTAACCCAGATACTCTGTAATCTGATAAAGATCGTATGAAATGTATGTATTTTAAAATGCCGGTTCATAGTCTAGTGGTAAAGTATCGGACTCGTCAATGAAAGGTCGTGGGTTCGAATCCCGGCGGAACACAAAAATATAAAATTCAAATTTTCAAATATTATCGTTGCTGGATTAGAAAATTCATTGCCCTTACTGGTCACAAAAGGTCCATCTAGCCTTACAGCAATTGGGTCTTGCTTGAGAATTGGTGCTTTGCACTGACGACGATCAAGCTCGTAAAAAGGTCGATAGCTTAATTGTTAGAATGTTTGCATTCCATACCGAGAGCAAAGATTCGATCCCCAACCGTTTCGGTGTTTATTTCAAACCCAAAATAAAATATTGGCAAGGTGAACTCACCCTTCACAAGAAATGAGAACCAGCCTTCTCGGGAGCTGGGAAACCCCCACTTCAACTGAAATGGTTAGCGTGAAGCCAGCCTCCTTACTCATAAAAATAAATAGGCTGTGAACATGCGCCCTCTTCGGAGATAATGTTAGCAAAATATGTGTAGCTTACTTGCGTTTTTTGTGTGAATAGAGTCGGCACAAATTCCATAGATAACAGCATTGCCACGTCACACGCGGTCGATAGCTTAGTTGGTAGTTTGCTTGCTTCCATCAATGCCGGAAGTTTCCTCTATTACTTATATAATATTTCCTTACTCTAGGTACTTAATAATGATTCATCCTACAGCTAGAATCTATATGCACGTACCCTATTTATTTTGTTATACCTAAGTACTATTTACAAAACAATATTATAACTGGATGTGCCTGACCAATGCTTCGTTTAAGTGGGCAACGTGACTTGTCGATATGCCTGAAGTTAGTAGCGATTCAGCTCTGTAAATGATGGACCGTTAGCATATCGATACCTTAAAGGTAAGACTAAATAAGTGACATATGAAGCTAGCATGGGTTTCTCAGATAAATGCACCTCTTACCATATTGTATACGACGGTACAACACTAAAAAACGTGTGAAAAATTTGTAGTTCACAAGTTTTTCGTGAGCACTTTCTTATAATTAGTTCACTTACTATGAGAAGTTACACACAATAAAATGTTTTATCCACATGTCTTGTCTTGTATTCTGCCGCCTTTCCTCTAGGGGTGGCCAGTACCTCCACGCAAATGCCTCCACTTGACTCTGTCCTTGCATACTTCTTTCATCTCATCTAATTTCATCACTCTTTTCATGCATGCTCTTCTCTTGTTTCCACTCTGTAAATTCCATTCATTCGCAATCTCATTTATCTGATCAATCCATTGTTTCCTAGGTCTTCCCCTTCCACGCTTACCTATTACATTCCCTTTATACACTCTTTTTGTCAGTCGGTCTTCATTCATCCTTTCAATATGTCCAAACCATCGATTTCTCTAATCAGTCAATCCGTACTTATTCCGAGTCACCAGTATTCCTTGACTTACCGGTTGGTATGAGGCTGACCACCCATACTGTAAAAAATGGTTCACTTTGCCAATGTCACCCCTGTTTCAGAAAAGGTCGGCGAGAGTTGCAGAGCTTATGTTCATTTGAGATTGGGTTTTTATATTGTAGGTCCACATGCGGCGTGTGTGAGCGCGAAATTATGCGTGTCTGCTCGTGGGAATGCATTGAATATGAATCTCAAATGATACATATCTTTGCAACTTAGATTTAGATTTAGATTAGACCCACTTTATAATGGCCGACTCTGTTATACGAGAAGCAAAACAATGTTTTTTTGTGGCACAAAATACGACCCGCAATATTTCATTTGGAGAATGTTTTTTTTTTCTCTGCGAGAAAATTTAAGCCTTTTATGGGACTGCCGACCTTAGCAACCTAAAATAATCTATAATCTAAGTTGCAAAGATGTATCACATTCAAGATTCATCTAACATGCATTCCAATAAGTGGACACGTATAAGTTCGCGCTCACAAATGCCGCATGTGGACCTATACAACATAAAAATTCATCTTTGCAACTCTTGCCGAAGTTCCTTGAAACATGGGTGACATTGGCAAAGTGAACATTTTTTTACAGTATGGGTGCCTTATACGTGTCTATTTGTGGAAACGCATGTTATTATATGTTTCTTTTATGTAATATATCTCTGCAACTTCGATTCTTTTTCCCAAACAGCAAAGCCAGGATTCATCCGCGATTCGCAGTAAATTCTCCGCACGCAAAATTGATCCTCAGACTTACATCAGTACCCTGAGTACGAGTTTTTTTCACTTTACTCGAAGTATTGAGTATTCGAGAAAAATGTATGTGGACTTGTAATGCACCTCTGGCAAATATGGTATGGAAACTTTTTTTGCCAGAGGTGCTTTACAAGTTCACGTACATTTTTCTCGAATACTCGATACTTCGAGTAAAGTGAAAAAACTCGTACTCAGGGTACAGTTATGAATCAAATGTTTTATGAATAACACTGTTAAAATCTAGAATCAACATGATCATCTTTTCTCAAATAAATGCAGCTTTTAACCAATTTCCTACAAGAGAAAATACCACAAAAATGTAAAAATCCTGTAGTCTAGAAGTTTATCATGAGCACTTCCCTATAATTTGTTCACTTACTATGAGAAGTTGTATATAATCTAAACTGCAAATATATGTTAACATTTAAGGCTCATATTAAATGTATGCTCACATACAGGCACATGCAGATTCGCGCCTACACATTCTGCATGTGTACGTACAAATAAAAAATAAAAATCCCCACATGAACATAAACCTAGCAACTCCTGCCGCCTTACTCAGAAACCGGGGTGGAATTGGCAAAAGTGAACCATTTTTACAGCACGGGGGCTCAGCCTCACACCAACCTATCGGTCAAGTTACACCAAATAAAAAAATATATCTACCATTTCTCAAATCAGTGAATCGGTACTTATCAAGTTTTACCTCTAAGGTGGCGATAAATTAGATTTAAGATTCATGTTACATGCCTTTCCATAAGCAGACACGTACAAGTTCGTGCTTACAAATTCCGCATGTGGACCAACAATATAAAAAATAAACGATATCCTGATACTCTTGCCGACCTTCCCTGAAACAATGGTGACATTGGCAAAGTAAATAAATTTTTACAGTATGGGTGGTCAACCTTATACGTATATAAGAATCTTAAATGTAATATATATTTGCAAGTTAGTTTATTTTTTCTCAAACAGCAAAGCCAGGGCTCATCCGCAGCTTGCAGTAAATTCTCTGCATAAAAACTCAATGATCCGTAGATCAGCTATAGCTCAAATGTTTTGAGAATAACACTGTTAGGGCCTGTTGCGCCAAACTCCAATCAGACAAAAATCAAAATTAAGTGCTATTTCTCCCAGCAAATCAAAAATTTGGTTGTATATACGTAAACCAGCTGATGTACATCATATTTCCTGTTCAAATTTTATCATATTATCTCCCACTGCCGAGAAATATTTAACCGAGGTCCTTACCAGAATTAAGCAATTAAATTTAAAGTGTCAATCAAATATTGATTGGAGGTTGGTGCCTTACGGTGTTATTCTTAGACATTTTAGTCGTCCGTTGAGCCCACGCTTTGACAAACTAATGATGCAAGATGGCCGCAAGTGAACAGCTGATTAGTCTTCATACAAATATTACCATAATTCGGTAGGTAAGAATGACAGTGGTGTTGAGACTTCCAGCCGAGGCATCATTAGTATGTCAAAGCGTGGGCTCAACGGACGACCAAAATGTCTAAGAATAGCACTGTTGGCGTCTAGAATAATCTAGAAATCATGTCGAAAATCGGTCCTCAATTTTTCAAAATAATCATCTTTCGTGCAAAAAATGGTTTTGTAAATAAACCTGGCTACGTCACATGCAAATCATTTTCAATCTAAATTGATACAATTTTTTTTTTGCAATCATCTCATCGTTCAAAAAAACGAATCATCGTGATATTATAATGTCTATAAATCATCATTATCGTCTGTTCACCGCTGACCATCCTAACAAACCATTGAGTGATAACAAAGAAGAGCAGAAACTAACTTACTGCTTTGATATACATACTGTAGCCCACATTTGTCTCAGTCCTGTCAAACGTTGCAGTGGTGTAGTCATACGAAATAAGGACAATTTTTCCAAAGCCATTTTGCATTTCGAAACCCAATTATAACACAATGCCATCTAAAATCATATTATATCATTTAAGATTCATATTAATTAAACGCATTCCCTCAAGCAGACATGTATAAGTTCGGGCTGACACATGCCGCATATGGACCTACAATATAAAAACCAAATCTCAAATGAACATAAGCCCCGCGACTCTTGTCGACCTTCCCTGAAACAAGGGTGACATTGGCAAAGTGAAACATTTTTTACAGTATGGGTGGTCAGCCTAATATCAACCTATAAGTCAAGGAATACAAATAATTTACCATAATTTCTTAAAATAATGCATTTTACTTTTAAAATTCGTCAATTTTATCGATCACAATATTTATACCGCGTGTTATTTGTCAACTGGCGCCATTATTATTCGCAATAGTACCAACTTTATATTCCGTGATCTGTGGTACCAACTTTCTAGGCACATTTTAACATTCGCCCGAGTTTTATTGTACACATGGAAATGCAACTGTGCAGTTCTTTGTTCTCTTTCTTACTAATGATCATTTTCGTATGTAAGTTGAAACATATCGACGGGGCTAAAAGATAGTAAGGCATAAGCGACGTTTTGGTCAAAAATGAGTTATGAATGCTATCCTACTTAAATTTTTCCGCTCTTTCTAATGCGCTAACTCCCATAGCTCTACGATGATTTTTTTCTTGTCGTTTATGCCCAAGCAAACAACTGCGTTTTCAAAGTATCGTTTTGAAGTAACCGACAAGATTTTGGCCTCTTTTGTTCTAAAAGCGCTAGTGAAATAAAAAAAATCGTTGAACCACATAAATAACAATGCCTTTATTATTTTAATTTTAGATTTTTAGTTTTAACGATATCTATCTTTAATCTATCTATAATCTAAGTTGCAAGGATATATTCATTCAAAGCTCTCAGATGTATGCCCACAAACAAACACGTGTAGTTCGCGCTTACAAATGCTGATTGTGTACTTACAAATAAAATCCAAACTCAAATGAACATAAGCCCTGCAACTCTTGCCGACATTCCCTGAAACAGGGGTGACATTGGCAAAGTGAACCATTTTTTACAGTATGGGTGGTCAGATAAACAATAAAAAAAGTTATGCCATTTTTCTGCAATGTCAAACTTTAAACTGCTCTCCTGAACATTTTTGTTTATGTCGCTTTTTAACCATTGATTGATTTTTTCGTTAACATAATTTATAGTCCACAGAAATCATAAGTTAATGTAAGAAACAGTCCGTTTGTCCGTCTGTGGTGTTAGCAAATACACGCGTCATTTTTTTATTGCAACGATGCAAATACCGGTTTCGGAGATACGACGTTTTAGAACCAGACTGGGCAAACATTCGACTAAAAATATTATTATTTCTGTCTGTGGTTTGGGATAGAGGAAAACAAATGAGGTATCGATACCTTAAAGGTAAAACCACAAATAAAATAATAAAATCTGTGGGTAAAACAAAAATAAAGAGACATATTAAGCTAACATGGGTTTCTCAGATAAATACATCTTTTTTCCTATTTTCTACGAGAGAAAACACTACAAAGAGGGAATGTCCTGTAGTTTAGAAGTTTGTCATGAGCTCTTCCTCATAATTAAATCGCTCCTTGACTGATATGTTGATATGAGGCTGACCCTCCATGCTGTAAAAATTGGCACTTTTGTCAATGCCACCCTGGTTTCAGGGATCGGTCGCAGGAGTTGTGAGGTTAATGTTCGTGTGAAGTTTTGTTTATTTGTATGCACACATGCAGAATGTGTAGGCGCGAATCTACATGTGCCGAATCTACATGTGCCAGGCTGTACAAAATGATTCACTTTGCCAATGTCACACCTGTTTTAGGGAAGTTCGGAAAAAGTTGTAGGGTTTATGTTTACCCGAGGTTTGGACATGCATTGAATATGAGCCTTAAATGTTAAAATATCTTTGCAGCTTAGATTAAAGATTATAGACTATGAGAAGTTACACCCAATAAAAGTGCACGATAAATAAAATTTTCTGACAAACGTCAGGATATGATTACTTAAAACGAACTCTCGTTGCAGGGTGTATGTCCATTTGAGATTTGATTTTGTAGGTTCACATGAGGCATGTGCAAGCGCGAACTTGTACGTGTCTGGTTGTGAGAATGCATGTAATGTGAATCTTCAATGTAACATATCCTTGCAACTTAGATTAGATTAGATTAGATTAGAACGAGAACTTTGTAATAACTATTATTTATTATTTATTTCATGGTCGTAGATAGAGTATGGTTTGCCATTGCACGTAATTAGACATTGCAACACTCGTGCTGTCTCAAACTAGCGCTCGTGTTACAATGCCCTCATTACTTGGCAGTGTCATATATAACAATTGTAGGTAGGTATAGTATAGCTTCCAGATTAAAGGCCTGCCTCAATTTCAAAGAAGCCATATAACCATTTGTACATACAAGCCATTGAGTTATAACATAGAGGAGCGGAAACTAAATGCCTGCATTGATACATACTATAGCCCACATTTGTCTCAATTCCACCAAACGTTTAAATGGTGTAGTCATACAAAATAAGGTAATTTTGTCCAAATGCATTTTGTATTTCGACATCCAATTACAACACAATATGTCATAATGTCTGAAAAGAACGCCTTTTTCCTATTAAATTCATCAATTTTACCGATCAAAATATTTATACCGCGTGTTATCTATCAGGTGCCCCCTCAGGTGTTAGACCACTCGGACGTCCCAGGATGCGGTGGGCAGACAACGTTGAAGCCGACACCGAAGTTCTGGGAGTGAGGGGACCATGGAGGGAAGCAGCACAAGACAGAGAGTCCTGGAGGATTGTGGTGCGGGATGCCCTGAGCCTTCAAGGCTTATGAGCCGAAGAAAGTAAAAGTAAAAGTAAGTTAAAAATAAAGCTATTTTTTGTTTAACGTAGTTTATTTTCACAATAATATTTAATATCTCGAGTACTTTCGACCTTCAATATTCAGGCCATTATCAAGAGTGATGTATAAAAAATTAAAATTATTAAGAACAAACCATAGATCAAAATTATATAAATTCAAATAAATAGGTAGGTATAGGTACAATAAATATGAACTTAATTAAAATTAAATACAACAGTCAAAAATTAAAAGAAAGAAAACATAAAATAATATATAATAATTACAATAAATTAATTCAAACATCCGAGGGTCAAAAAATAAATAAAATAAAATAAAATATTTAAAGCACAAATAAAATTATTGAATCAACACAAAAAGACAAATAACAATAATAACAAGAAAATGACAAAGAATAAAACCAAAATTAAGGGGATTGGGTTATGGCGGATTGCGGAGAGGAGCAATGAGCAGGGGGGAAGCTAGAGGGATTTGAATATTTACAATAGGGCCATTCTGCTTACATTTAAGAATTTCAATTGTTTCTAGGGCATTTAGTTGCCTGTATTTACATTCCGAGTGCAGAACCCTTACATCGTCAATGCCAAAGGTATGGTCATTTTCGATGCAATGATCCGCCATTTCGGAATATGCAGACAGACCTCTAAATGCCCTATTGTGCTCCTTGAATCTTACATTAATTGATCTTGAGGTCTGTCCAACATACACAGAGTCGCAGTCTGCACACGAAATACTGTAAACTCCGCCACCATCCATGTTGCTGTTACTATCCTTGTGGTTGTAAATCATTTTGCCTAGGTTTTTATTAGTGTAGTAGGCACTATGAAATGTATTTTTTGTAAAATATTTAATTTTATCATGAATATTGAAGGTCGAAAGTACTCGAGATATTAAATATTATTGTGAAAATAAACTACGTTAAACAAAAAATAGCTTTATTTTAAAAAAAATGAATTTTCACTGTGTGAATACACAAACCCTACAAAATCTAAAAGTAAGTTATCTATCAACTGGCAGCCATTATAATTCGCAATAGTATCAACTTTCTAGGAACATTTTCGTCCGCACGAGTTTTTTTGTACACATGGAAATGCAACTGTGTAGTTCATTGTTCTCTTTCTTACTAATGACCATTTTCGTAAGTAGGTTGAAACAGATATAATGTATATTTTCTTTACAAAAAATTCTAGTTTACACATATCATAAGTCAATGATACAAGCACAGTTTTAAAAATATTGTGTGTTACTGGGAGAGTTTTTTAAAACGTTATAATATGATACAAGTTCTTTGATTGGTCCTTAGTCTATCTTTTTAAATAACTATTAAAAACTCTAATTACCTACAATTTTTAGTCAAATATTTTTTGTGGAATTAACATAAAATTATTAACATAAAGTACGAAATAAATAGATAGGTAAACGAACCAGTTTAGTTGACAGTTTAAGGATTTTTAAAAGATAATAATAATATTAGGAGGATTTATTTCGTAAGCGCTGTTTTTGGGTAAATCAAACCTCAAGAGCCCTCTACGAGCTAAGTGGTCACTATAAAAAGCGCCAATACTCCAGCAAGCCCCAGGTAAGGCTTTTTTTTCCCAATTGAGAGGGGAAAATCTTCAAAAGATTCAAAAGATAGATGGTCAACCGCACGCCAACCTATAAGTAAATAGACAACACACAGTCAAAAAGACAGTCGTCACTCGGCCTGGTTGCTAGGGAATCTGTAATCTATAATGAGTTGCTAAGATATATTGACACTTAAGGCTCAAATTTAATGCATGCCCTGAAGCAAGCATAAATGTAAGTTTGCGCTTACACATGCTGCTTGTGTCCATATAAAATAAAGCAAACCTCACGTGAACATAAACTTTGCAACTCCTGCCGCCTTTCCATGAAACCGAGGTGGCTTTGGCAGAAGTGAAACAAGGCATACAAAAAGATTGTTATTGGTTGCTAGACGCGGCAGTCCCAAGACTAACGTTTGCTCGCCGAGGATAAAGTTCCAAATTCCAAAAATCTACAACCTAATTTGTAAATTTGTTTCATAATGAAATCAGTAGATGGTACGGCATGTCAACACTTTAGCCATTATTGTCTTGTTATTCCTTCACTTATAGGTTTGTATGAGGCTGACCACCCATACTGTAAAAAAATATTCACTTTGCCAATGTCACTCCTGTTTCAGGGAAGTCGGCAAGAGTTGCAGGGTTTATGTTCATTTGAGATGGGGTTTTTTTATATTGTAGTTCCACATGCGACATGTGTGAGCGCGAAATTATGCGTGTCTGCTTGTGGGAATGCATTTAATATGAATCTCAAATGATACATATCTTTACAACTGAGATTTAGATTTAGATTTAGTCTCTGGAACTCTCATTTTGAATATTTTTTTTACAAAATGATACAGGGCCAACCACTAGTATGTTTACCCTTATTTTAATGGTAATTTTAAACCGCATGTATTATAAAATCACGAATTACTTACGTATATATTTTCAATGACATATTACATTTATTTTTATTATTTTACACGATTGTCGCTTGTGCAAAAGATTAATCGTAAATATAAAAAATATTATGGCTAATAATAATCTGTAATGTTGATTTGCAATGTTGGAGGCTTTATGCTTTCTTTTAATTTTTAATTTGTTGCTATTTACATACTTTTTGTATAGATTTATTGTTGATGTAATGTTATTTATTGTTTGTATTTCTTGACTTATAGGTTGGCATGAGGCTGTACGAAATGATATACTTTGCCAATGTCTTACCTGTTTCAGGGAAGTTCGGCAAAAGTTGTAGGGTTTGTGTTTATTCGAGGTTTGGATTTTAATTTTTAAGTATACATGCAGCATTTGTAAATGCGAGAACTTACACGTGTCTGTTTAGTGGGCATGCATTGAATATGAATTTTAAATGCTGATATAAGGTTGGTATGAGGCTGACCACCCATACTGTAAAATGGCTCACTATGCTCACGTCACCCCTGTTTCAGGGAAGATCGGCAAGAGTTGCAGGGCATGTTCAGTTGAGATTGGCTTTTTACATTGTAGGTCTGCATTGTAGGAATGCATTATTTATGAATCTCAAATGATATATATCTTTGCAACTTAGATATAGATTAGATTTGGATATTTCCCTGCAATTTTGATTATAGATTACAATAATTAATAATATTAGCATGACTTATTTAGTGAGCGCTGTTTTTGTGTGAATCACATCACAAGAGCCCTCAGCGAGCTTGGTCGTCGCTATAAAAAGCGCCAATTTATCAAGACCCAATTGCTGTAAGGCTGGATGGACTTTTGTTGACCAGTATTAATTGGTTAAGGTACTATATGAAGTTTTCAACCCAGCGAAGAGCATACTTGAAAATATAAATGATATTTTTTTGTGCGCGCCGGGATTCGAACCCATAGCCTTCCATTTACAAATCCAAAGTGTTTACCACTTGACAACAGACCGGTCAAATATAGGTACTTATATGCTCAAGCTTACCGCCAATCAGTCGTATGTAAAATACAACAAAACTTATTCTATGCCGATATACAATGCAAGTAAACATTTTTGTCCTAAATACCGAAATATTTTTTAGTTTTTTTTTTTTTATAATTGCTGAGTAAGCGCTGAGTGGACCCACACCAAGGTGAGTGCTAATCAAAAAAATAAATACAAAAAATAAAACTTACCTGTGTAGGTATCACTGGACAATTCAAAAAATCTGTCAACTTTGCTCGATTCACATAGTAAAATTTTGCTTCAATATTGACACGGTTATTGAGCGAAAACTTGGCTGCATTTATGGTGTATGCATTTTATTTTCTTGCTCATTGCATACAGATGCTTTCGGAGTGAATTTAAACCGGTGTTTCATTCATTATTTGTTGTTTTTTGCCGATATTTGCTCTGCGTTTGTCGCGACGTGTTTACCCGATCGCAGTATTTTGACAAGTTAGTTGTGATGTGTTGGTTTGTATGGGCTTGGTAAAGCGCCGCGACGGCTGTTTCGGGAACTAGACTGCGTCGAGTGCGCAGCCGCGATATACGTCATCCGACTCATTACTCGTCCCTGATTGCGCGCTTTTTTAAAGGCTATGAGTTACGTCATAATTTACGCAACGCAAAACACGTATGTAAGTTCGCGCTTACAAATTCTGCATTTGTAATTATAAATTGAAATCCAAACCTAAAATGAACATACACCCTACAATGTTCAACACCTGACCTTCCCTGAAACAGGGATGATATTGGCATAGACACTGAACTATTTTTACAGAATGGATGGTCAGCCTCACACCGAAAATAAACGTAATTTATCTACAAATATAGTGTAACTCCTTGCCGAGTCAATCCCGAAGGAGTCGCACGTGGCGAGTGAACCACTTTAGTGAAGAGGGAGTTTCCCAGCTTCCGAAGGGGCTGGTACTCATTTCTTGTGAAGGCTGAGTAAACTTTGCCGGTATTTTTTTTTTTTTTTTTTAATAATACCGAAATGGGAAATCATTTCTGACACCCTTGTACAGCAGCTAGTTATTCTTTGAGTAATCACCCTTGTAGAGCATTTCTCATGAAAACATCGGGAAAACTTTAATCTTTGAACCGTAGCGGTGTCCGGTCGATAGCTCAGTCGGTAGAGTGCTTGCATTCCATGCCGAGAGCTCGGGTTCGAATCCCACCGAGTGCGTCAGAAATGATTTCCCGTTTCAGTGTTTATTTCAAAAGCCTAAAATAAAATACCGACAAGGTTTACTCAGCCTTCCCAAAAAATGAGTACTATCCCCCTCACGAGCTGGGAAACACCCACTTCAATTGAAATAGTACGCGTAAGGCTGTACCGCATACCTGTAAAAATAAATGAGTTTCATTCGCTTCATGCACATCCTTCGAGGAAAATGCGGCAAGAGGTTACAATTTATGTGTAGCTTAGGGGCGCTGGTTGTAGCGTGTGTACGTAAGAGTACGCCATTTAAAATGCTATGACACTTCAAAAAATAATTTCCGGTACTCTAGAGAAGCTATAAATCTCTGAAATCCCGGATACATTGGGAACTTTCGGGCTTTATAATATATGAGTGACAACCCTGATCTGTGGTGACAACCCTAGTCTCGAAGATCCATGAAAATGGTTTTGAAGGAATAGGGAAATATCTTATAGGGGGTCAGAAATTTTATAGACTGTTCGTTAGCTTAGTGCTTGCTTGGCTTATCTCCCACAGAGGCAATTCCGCTTGAGCAATGTTTGTATGTGTAAAGTACCTACCCTGAGTACGAGTTGCAAAATTTGAGTAAAGTTAAGTTTACGGAAAGTATTAAAGAGTGGTTTTCCCCGAAAATCTGCCGTTTTTGTTTGTTTCAACTTGATTTTCTTCATCACTGTAACTCTTTTTCTTTTTTCTTTTATCTTTTCTTTTTCTTTAAGACCATAAAGTGTAAGAAACAAAAACGGCTTATGGGGAAAATCCACGGAAAATCCCGCTTTAATACTTTCCGTAAACTTTACTTTACTCAAGTTTTGCAACTCGTACTAAGAGTACTTGACCAATGTGTCTTATGAAAACCGTAAATTTATTTTGAAAATATTAAAAATAGCTTTCACACTTTTTATAGTGTTTAACGTTTTTTTTCTTATCTCAGATTGTGTAGAATGTGATTTTTAAGTCAATTTCATTGAAAGGTCATTTTTTATTCAAATGGTAGATAAGCCAAACAAGCACTGGGGTGACGGCATATTCTTCTGCAAAGCAGAGCTGCATCCTTTTTTTCCTGTCCTTACATACATCTTTGAATTCATTCATATCCAACTTTTTCATAGATTTTCTTCTTTTACATTCACTTTGTACATATCCAATTCTTTCACAATCTTCTCAATCTGATCACTGCATACTTTTCTCGGCCGTCCCTCACCTCTTCATCTTTTCACACTTCCTCTGTGTATAATATACTTTGTTAGTCTATCATCATTCATTATTTCCACATACCCAAACCTTCTCATCACATTCTTTTCATCCTTTTTCAGTTTACATTTTTTATTTACGGAAATATGGGCAACAGTGAAGATTTTTTTACAATCATACTAATCACACATACTAGGCTAATCTGTAATGTAGATTTGCAATGTTGGCGGCATATTTATTCTTAATTTTATGTTGTTTTTTGTAGACCAATTGACTTGTTTTTGTCAGTATATATTTCTTTTTAAGATTTTGTTGTTTATCTGTTTATACCTGAATGTTATTTCTAATTTGAATTCCTTGACTTATAGGTTGGTATGAGACTGACCACCCGTATTGTAAAAAATGTTTCACTTTGGCAATGTCACCCCTGTTTCAGGGAAGGTCGGAAAAAGTTGCAGGGTTTATATTCATTTGAGACCGGTCCGTAGTTCAGTGGTAACACTTCGGACGCTGAATGGAAGGTTGTGAGTTCGAATCCCGGCGGAGCACAAAAAATATACCATTTATAATTTCAAATTTGCTCTTCGCTGGGTTGAAAAATACATACACCTTTACCAATGCCGGTCACCAAAGGTCCATCCAGCCTTACAGCAACTGGATCTTGCTCGAGAATTGGAATGTAGCGACGTCGACCAAGCTCGTAAAAAGGTCGATAGTTCAATTGGTAGAATGCTTGCATTCCATGCCGAGAGCAAGGGTTCGATCTCAAGGCTTACTCAGCCTTCCCAAGAAATGAGAACCAGCCCCCACGGGTGCTGGGAAACCCCCACTTCAACTGAAAATATTTAGTGTGAGGCCGCCCCCCTTACCCGTAAAAAGAAATAGGTCCCGAATCGCCACATGCGACCCCTTTGGGGATAACGCAGGCAAGAATTTACACTATATGTGTAGCTTAGTTGCGTTTTGCGTGAGGTTTGATTTTTATTGGTAAGTACACATTCAGCATTATTATACGTGTCAGTTTGTGGGCATGCATTTGATATGAGTTTTGAATGTTAATATATCTTTGCAGCTTAGATTATAGATTATACAGGTCAGCCTCATATAAACCCTATGTTCGCCTCTTTTTCATACGAAGTTGTTGATGTCCATCACACATATAATACAAGTGAGTGTCCATAAGATATGACACATACTGGACAAAGGAAAAATCGTGAGGGGACCCAGCTCAGAGAGCAGACATGTTTTTCTGGCCATAAATTATCTCATAGAGGGGACCGAGTACAATAAGTTGACCTATATAATTGTAATCCAGAAAAAAATTACTTCTCAACCATCGGGATGCGTCCCAGTTGAAGGCTAACGTGGTAAGATGTTGCTATTTATGTGTAGCCTAGTTACGTTTTGCATCTAATAATGATAAAAATCGGTGGCAATTATTTTTTTTATAAACTTTATCTTTTAATATTTGCATAAGTTCCATTTTCTAATTTTTTTGTCATGTCATTTACGGTATTTCCTGTTTTGTGATGTTAGGTTTTGTTTTATTTTCGTGATGTTTTGTCATTTGACGTTGTGTCTAGTGACGTTTTATCAATGTATGGTACTTTCCTGTGATGTTTTGTCATGTGATGAACTGTAATTGTGATTCCTTATTTATGGGTTGCTATGAAGCCGACCACTTATACTGTAAAAAATGGTTCACTTTACTAATATCACCCCTGTTTCAGGGAAGGTCGGAAAAAGTTGTAGGGCTTGTGTTCATTTGAGGTTTGGATTTTTAATGTGCAAGTACACATTCAGCATTTGTAAGTGCGAACTTACTCGTGTCTGTTTGTGGGTATGCATTTAATGTGAATTTTAAATGTTAATATTTGTTTTCATTTGCGTAGGAAGGCAGTTTCGTCTAAAACTGACGTTTGCACGCCGAGAACAAAATTGAAAATGTTCCGACCTCATTAGGTATAGGTACTTAAAATGAATGAGAGTTGAAATTTCGAAACCTGTACCTACGCATGTCGCCTGAGGAAAAATGTTGCATATTTCTGGCGTATGCGGATGAACACAGTATTAATGTATATTTCTTACTAATATTTTATGAAAAATTAAAAACTGTTTGTGTGTTCTTTGACTGACTAAGTGCTGCAAGCTAGTAAAAAATCCCCGATTATCGGGAATTTACAATTAGTGACGTCACAAAACTGAAGGATATTTTGAAGTAATTTCACAACACGAAATATTTGCGCATTAATTGTCGAAATTCTCCCTACCTTATTTGATAAACTGTGTGAGGTTGAGGAGATTGTTGGTAAGCGGTGCACCCTTCGCTCAGCGAGGGGTGATGCTATCAACAGGCTGAAAGTGCCACCTCGACGGAGCAGAATGGGCTTTGGGGATAGGGCGTTTGGCTCATCAGGACCGTCGTGCTGGAACCGGCTACCCCTGAAACTGAGGACGGAGACCGGTGGAGAACTTTTCAAGAAGAAGATGAAGACGTTCATGTTTACCTAGAAGCAAGTGAAGAATGGATGCCCTTAGGGTGGCTGGGGCCACTGAACGGCGCGGCGCCCAAGAAGAGGAAAAATCAATGCTCCAACCATATTCAATTATTATATCTAATCTAATCTAATCTAAGTTGCAAAGATATGTAAGATTGGAGATTCACATTACATGCATTTTCACAAGCAGACACGTACAAGTTCGCGCTTGCACATGCCGCATGTGAACCTACAACATAAAAATCAAATCTCAAATAGACACACACTCTACAACTCTTGCTGTCCTTCCCTGAACAGTGGTGACATTGGCATCGGTGAACCATTTTTACAGCATGGGTGGTCAGCCGCTTAACAACCTACATACAAGTCAAAGAACATATTCAATGAAAAATTAAAAATCACCCATAAAATTGAATTGTTTCACAGAGTTTCAATAACATAGCGATGCGGCCAAAATTTTGAATGGCTCATAAGTCTATTTGCCGTGAAAGCCAATGGCCCAACACCAAGTATGGAATATAATGTTCAACATTCAATAATTCATAACGTTTTATCAAAAAATGTATTGGCAGTAAAACGCTCGATAGGAGCGCTGCTTATTTTTCAAATACATTTTTGGTAAACGTAATTGTTGAGTTTAAACGTACAGTTTCATGTTTACGCCAGGGATGTTATGAATATCCGTAACCGTATCCGAAACTACGGATATTTGAGATTTTGAGAGATAACAAAATAACATCGCTAAAACATTTAAATAATCTAATCTAATCTAAGCTGCAAAGATATATATCATTTAAGATTTATATTAAATGCATTCCGACAAGCAGACATGTATAATTTCGCGCTAACACATGCCGCATGTGGACCTACAATATATAAACCCAATCTCAAATGAACATAAGCTCTGCAACTCTTGCCGTCCTTCCCTGAAACAGGGTGACATTGGCAAAGTGAACCCTTTTTTACAGTATGGGTGGTCAGCCGCATACCAACCTATAAGTCAAGGAACAAAAAACAGTTGGGGAATTCCATACTTTAAATAAATGTAGGGGAATTTGAATAATGGTAGATATAATAATTCATTAATTTGGGGATTTGAATTATTCAATCAGAGAATTATTTGATTGGTCGAGATCTGATTGGCCGAAATCCTCATTGGTCAAAATCAGACATTTTTTTCACATTTTAATGTAGGTTGTAGACTGATATATGTAACAGTAACTGTAACTCTGTCGCCATTCCACTAAGGTTGGCAAGATCTTCTGCAGAGCTGCCTCCATTTCTTCCTATCCTTACATACCTCTTTCAATTCATTCATATCCATCATCGTTTTCATGCATTCTCTTCTTTTAATGCTCGCTTGGTATATCCCATTCTTTTACAATCTCCTCAATCTGATCACTCCATACTTTTCTCGGTCGTCCCTTACCTCTTTTTCCTTTTATACTACCTCTGTATATACAGTACTTTGCCAGTCTATCATCATTCATTCATTCCACATGCCCAAACTATCTCATCACATTCTTTTGCACCTTAACTTTCACATCCTCTTTCAACTTACATTCTTTCTTGTGCTAAAACAATTCTTTGAATAAATACCAGAATATGATTATTTTTTATGGTTTGTTTGTTGATGATGCGGAAATTCATTTCATTTCAAGGAAATGCAGTTTTTTTATCTGTATTCATACCAGAGATGCCGCGAGTAGTACCTAGTTATAGCGAGTATTCGAATATCGGATAATCGGCATTCCAGCCCGGTTGATAGCTAAGTTGGTAGCGTGCTTGCATTCCAAGCCGAGAGCTCGGGTTCGAATCCCGTCGAGGACGTCAGAAATGATATCCCGTTTCGATGTTTATTTCAAAACCCAAAAAAAATAGCGGCATGGTTTTCTCAGCCTTTCAAAAAATGAGTACAATCCCCATCGGAAGCTGGGAAAACCCCACATCAACTGAAGTGGTTGGCGTAAGGCCAGCCCTCGCTTGACACATGATGACATACCTATACATGACAGAACAACATGTGTCATAACCACACATATCAGAACGACACATGACAGAACGACACAAGGATAGTACATTACATGACAAAACATCACATGATAAAACGTCACAGGTGTTTGAAACATAACATACAATAAACGGCACATTATGAAATAACATCATATGACAAAACAACACAATCATTTATTTTGCTTCCACACGTCATATGCGACTCTTTCAGAGATTTCGTGATATTATTTCATGTGATGTAAAGTCATGTGTCGTTATGTCATGTGTCGTTTTGTCACTTTGTCATTCTACCATGGAATCTTTACTGCTTTCAACATAACTCGAAAATAATGTCGAATAACGAATAATGGCGAGTATTCGGGAAAACTCTACTTAACATCTCTCATTTTGGTTGCTTTGCTGGAAAAGCGATTCGAATTTCCACACCCTGGACATCTCAATGGAGGTCGTAAATTTGGAAAAATGAATTTATCTCCTCTTTCCTCTAAAGGCGCCCTGCACCACAAATAAAAATATACACTCGATAATAATACTAATATTAGGATGATTTATTTGGTGAGCGCTGTTTTCGTGTAAACCGCACCTCAAGAGCCCTCAAGAGCTTGGTCGTCACTATAGAAAGCGCCAATTCTCAAGCTCCATGAACCTTTGATGACCGGTGTTTGGTGAAGGTATCGCTATGAAGTTTTCATCCCAGCGAAAAGCATATTTGAAAATATACAATAGATGGTACATTTTTGTGCTCCGCCGGGAATCGAACCCGTGACCTTCCATTGATGACTCCGCAGCGCTACCACTGGACTACAGACCGGTCAAATGTAAAACATCTTTGCAACTTAGATTATAGATTACAGATGCACCATCTTATCTAATCTAATCTTCTCTAATCTAAGCTGCAAGGATATATATCATGTAAGATTTATATTAAATGCATTCCCACAAGCAGACATGTTTAATTTCGCGCTAACACATGCCGTATGTGGACCTCCATTATAAAAACTCAATCTCAAATGAACATAAGCCCTGCGACTCTTGCCGTCCTTCCCTGAAACAGGGGTGACATTGACAAAGTGAACCATTTTTTACAGTATGGGTGGTCAGCCGCATACCAACCTATAAGTCAAGGAACCATACTCTTAAAAAATGTACTCTAAGAAAGGTTAGTAGGATTGGTGAAGATGTAGGAGCTAATCCCAACCAAAGCTATAATTTATAATCTAAGTTGCAAAAATATATTAACATTTAAAACTCATATCAAATGCATGCCCAAAAACAAACACGTGTAGTTCGCGCTTACAAATGCTGAATGTGTACTTACAAATAAAATCCAAATCTCAAATGAACATAAACACCTACAACTTTTGCCGACCTTCCTTGACACAGTGGTGACATTGGAAAAGTAAACCATTTTCTACAGCATGGGTGATCAGCCGCATACCAACCTACAAGTAAGGAACACAATAAATTACATTTTTAAATCAACAAATAATACTTATATGTATGGGCATCATAACTAAAACATAATACAAAATGCTATTTTAAAAAACCATAGCCCTAGCCGCCAATATTACAGATTAACCGCCATATCTTTCTCTCGTAACATACTACTTATATTTCATCTAGAGCCATAACCTTCTTCATACAAGCTCTCCTTTTATTATGACTCTGGATATCCTGTAACTTAATACCCACTGACATTTGGATCTGTATCTTCGAAAATTGGGCGAAGAAAATTCGCTAAGATTTGATAGACTGGAATGGCATTGTTATTGTGACCAGTCGATGTGACGGAGTGGTGTGTGTGTGACCATATGACCACACAGCGTGACATAGGAAACTGTCTGACACATAAATCACCATTAGTTTGAGAAGGAAACAGCGCATTACAAAGGACCTTTATTACAGAGCAGGGATCTCCAATATACAGATCGTGACGGTGGAAATGAAGCATTTGAGAAGCATGACAGGAAAAAGTCTGAAGGATAGAGTTAGGAATGAAATGGGTAAAGAGAGAATGCAATTTGAAATAGGATGTGAAAGTTAAGGTACTTACAAAAGGATGTGATGAGATGGTTTGGGCATGTGGAAAGAATGAATGATGAAAGACTGACAAAGTGTATACACAGAGGAAGTGTGAAAGGGAAATGAGGTAAGGGACGACTGAAAAAAATATGGAGTGATCAGATTGAGGAGATTGTGAAAGAATGGGATATACAAAGCGAGCGTAAAAGAAGAAAATGCATGAAAAGCGTGATGGATATGAATGAATTGAAAGAGGTATGTCAGGATAGGAAGAAATGGAGGCAGCTCTGCAGAGGCTCTGGCTACCCCTAGCGGAATGGTGACAGAGTTGCAGTGACAGTTACAGACTAGAACCCGGCCAGTGGGCTTGTTCAATTCAGCCCGCGAGCATTGGCCAATGAAAAATCTTCTAAAAATCTGTAACTACTTAATAAATTAAATTTCCTGAAAACAGGTTTTCCACATGTTCACATTTTACAAAAAATCAGCTTCTTTTGAAAGTAAATAAAGTATAATTGTCTGATTAAATAGAAAAAAAATCCAAAATATGGGCATATAAAAAAAGTGGGAAAATCGTGATTTTTTAAACTTTTTTTTGTGGTACCGTTTCTTAAGTTATATATTTTTTACATATCTATATCTTTAATCTAAAATCAATAATCTAAGTTGCAAGGATATATTCATTCAAAGCTCTCAGATGTATGCCCACAAACAAACACGTGTAGTTCGCGCTTACAAATGCTGATTGTGTACTTACAAATAAAATCCAAACCTCAAATGAACATAAGCCCTGCAACTCTTGCCGACATTCCCTGAAACAGGGGTGACATTGGCAAAGTGAACCATTTTTACAGTATGGGTGGTCAGCCTCATACCAACCTTTAAGTCAAGGAAACATACATAATCAATAAACACGCCTAATTTCTTTCATTACTGTCACCCTTTTACTTAAAACAAAAACGAAACGGTTTGGCTATAAAGCGCTTTTAAAATTATGTCAAAGCGTACAACCAGTACAAAGACGTTGTTGTGATAGGGTCAATAAAAGTCAACGGACTGCATCGGGTCATTTGGTTCAACATTTTTGGAAAATTTCTTACATGGCCCGCCGGCTCAAATTATTGGTGACCCCTGGCTTTATGACCATGGACCCGCGCTAGAGTCTGGTCATAATGAGATGACACCTATGCACGGTTATCAGATACACCTTATGCAATGTATAACAAAACGTTACGAATATGTAACATATGTGTAATTATGTAGTTGTGTTTGGTTTATGTGTGTTAGTTTAATAAAAAAGTCTATGAAATTCTAGAAATGAGAAGAATCTCAGGTAGTTTTGACCGGCTAGTGGTAACGCTTCGGATGCGTCAGTGGAAGGTCGTGGGTTTGAATCCTGAATATGCTTGAATATGTTCTGCGCTGTTGTACAATTCATGTGCCTTTACCAAAGACCGGTCACCAAAGGTCCATTCAGTTTTATAGCAACTGGGTCTTGCTTGAGAATTGGCGCTTTCTATAGCGACGACCAAGCTCGCAGAGGGCCTTTGAGGTGTGATACACACAAAAACAGCGCTCACTAAATAAATCATCCTAATATTTTTGGAAATAACATAAAAATGACACATTCCAATGACTATTGAGCCAAAATTTTGAACGTTCAGAATTCATATTTTGCAAAACGTTCATGAAACCTATGCATGATACGTTTAGTATTGAAAATAAACACTCGTGAATGTTCGCAAATGATAAGAGAGCTTACGTGCAGATTTTATGCAAACTTGTTCTGCGCTCCGAGTGTAAAACATTATAAACTCCCTGCGATCGCGTGAATGTATGGAAAAATATGTGGAAAACACTGTTACTGTATCCTGCCGCCGTTCCACTGGGGGTGGCCAATGCCTCCGTAGATGCGACTCCACTTTTTCTGTTCTTGCATACCTCTTTCATCTCTTCAACATTCATCACTTTCTTCATACATGCTCTTCTCTTATTCTCACTCTGCAGGTTCCATTCTTTCATAATCTCACCTATTCGGACTATACATTCCTTCCTCGGTCTTTTTCTCTTGAAAATACCGGACTTCAGGGAGTGATTTAGTTTAAACACACTGTTATGGGGTTGGTATGAGGCTGACCACCCATACTGTACAAAATGGTTCACTTTGCCAATGTCACTCCTGTGTCAGGGAAGGTCGGCAAAAGTTGTGGGGCTTATGTTCATTTGAGGTTGGGATTCTATTTGTAAGTACACATTCAGCATTTGTAAGCGCAAACTACACGTGTTTGTTTGTGGGCATACATCTGAGAGCTTTAAATGAATATATACTTGCAACTTAGATTATAGATTATAGATAGATTATTAAAGTTACGAATATGCAAGATATTGGTAGTGTGTTTGGTTTGTCTGAGTGAGTAAATAATAACGTCTGTGAAGCCTCTACAAGTGAGTAGATGTTTAGTTAGGTACATTATAATAATTTGCATTTGTTCAAGATGAATTAAGTGTTGAATCGAATATTCTGGTAAAGTCTAGCAAGGCGTCATATGGTGATTCTCCATGTTTTGAGAATGATCATTATTTGTAGTATAAATTAAAGACCAAAATTCCATGTAGCTTTAGAAATCAATCGAACTAAAATGTGCAAAAAACACGAAAGTGATGAAATGAATTGTGTTAAATAAATAAACTGCCGTTTTAATTTAACAGAACTCGATTAAAACAGAAGAATATTATCTTTTTTACACGATCGAGGGGAGCTTGCGCGGTGCTCCTACTTGGGGTAATGTACTGTCGAGGTATTTTTTACGCACATTTTCGTGAATTTCAGAGCATGAAAATGGAATTTTGACATTCATTTTACATTCTGAAAAAATTCGGAAAATTCTCTCTTTAGGGAAATTCAAATTCAAAAACTTTAAAAGATTTATCGTTTGTGTATTGAAATTGTGAAGATTCATTTAAAATTAATAATGTAAAAAAAAAAACAGGATTTTCTTCATGAGTTGGTTGATTTCCTCGAGCGCTTTCCGTGTTTTCGCACAATTGTCAAGAGTACAACTAACAAATCTAAAAATTACAAAACAGACGCAACTAAACGCAACTAAGCTACACATAAAGTGTAACTTCTTGCCTGCGTTATCCCCGAAGGGGTCGCATGTGGCGCTTCGGGACCTATTTCTTTTTACGGGTAAGGGGGGCGGCCTCACACTAAACATTTTCAGTTGAAGTGGGGGTTTCCCAGCACCCGTGGGGGGTGGTTCTCATTTCTTGGGAAGGCTGAGTAAGCCTTGAGATCGAACCCTTGCTCTCGGCATGGAATGCAAGCATTCTACCAATTGAACTATCGACCTTTTTACGAGCTTGGTCGTCGTCGCTACAAAGCGCCAATTCTCAAGCAAGACCCAGTTGCTGTAAGGCTGGCTGGACCTTTGGTGACCGGTCATTGGTAAAGGTTTATGAATTTTTCAACCCAGCGAAGAGCAAATTTGAAAATATAAACGGTATATTTTTTGTGCTCCGCCGGGAATCGAACCCACAACCTTCCCATTCAGAGTCCGCAGTGTTACCACTGAGCTACGGACCGGTCCAGAATTTCGGATTACCTAAAATACAGGTTAAACGTGGCAAGAAGTGACACTATGTGTGTAGCTTAGTTGCGTTACAGCTGTATAGGTGACATATTGAAATAATTTGGATTTCTCAGATAAACGCTCATTTTCTTCCTACTTTCTACGAAAGAAAACACTGAAGAAGTGTGAAAATCCTATAGTTTGGAACCTCTTTCACGAGCACTTCCTTATAATTAGTTCACCTACTATGAGAAGTTACACGCAACAAAATGTTTATCCACGATTTCTCAAATCAATGAATCACCATATTTCAGTTTTACCTTTAAGGTAGCTATATATGGAGCGTGAAGGAATATAACATTTTTATGGCTTTTGAATGCAAAGTTGCCACTGAAATCTGATAGAGTCTGTGGGGTGAATCGAAATTTTATTCCAATTTTTAATACACGCAACTGAGCTTCACATAAAGTGTAACTTCTTGCCGCATTATCTGTGAAGGTGTCCATGTGGCGAGTGAACCTATGTATTTTTTACAGGTAAGGGGACCGGCCTGATGCCGACTACTTCAATTGAATTGGGAGTTTACCAGCTCCCGATGGGGCAGATACTCATTTCTTGTGAAGGCTGAGTAAGACTTGATAAATAAGGATTATAACTTGGTAAACATTTTCCTATTCTCTGAGAATAAGTTTTTGTTGCATCTGCTATACGGGTTGCATTCAACACAATCAAGGCGCTAGACCGTGAAAAATATGTAAAGTTACGAAACTTTCTCATACGCAACCCTGATGGTTATAGCTCATTCGTAAAAAAACTTGTTTTTCTTCTTTCTAAGCCTTTCTCAGCCCACTTCTGGACGTAGGCCTCTTCCAATCCTCTCCATTTCTGTATATTCGCTGCTGTGTTCAGCCATCCTCTGCCTGCAGTTTTCTTGATGTCATCCAGCCACCTCAGTTAAAATAATAATAAATTAGGCTGATTTATTTGGTGAGCGCTATTTTTGTGTGTATCACACCTCAAGAGCCTTCTGCGAGATTGGTCGTTGCTGTAGAAAGCGCCAATTCTCAAGCAAGACCCAGTTGTTGTAAGGCTGGATGGACCTTTTGATGACCGGTCTTTGGTAAAGGTTTATGAATTTTTCAACCCAGCGCAGAGCAAATTTGAAAATATAAATGGTATTTTTTTTGTGCTCCGCCGGGATTCGAACCCACGACCTTCCATTTACAAGCCCGAAGTATTACCAACTGAACTACGGGCCGGTCCAGCCCCGAGCGTTATAACCCTTTACTAAAATAGTTTCTTCTTTCTGAGCCTTTCACAGTCCATTTTTGGACGTATGCCTTCAATCCTTTCATTATTGTCTATTCGCTGCTGTGTTCAGCCATCCTCTGCCTGCAGTTCTCTTGATGTCGTCCAGTCACCTCAGTTGGGGTTTACCCACTCCTCGCTTGAACATCCTGGGCCGCCACTGGATGATCCTTTTCGGCCACCTGTCATGGTCCTGCCTTGTGACGTGACCAGCCCAACGCCACTTTAAGCAGGCCACTGCCGTATCGTCCCCTTAGTGCTTGTTTGTCTAATGTCCATTTCATGAGGTAATTTCACACGAGAAATGTTTGTATGTGTACTGGACCAATGTGTCTTATGAAAACTGAGAATTCATTTAAAAAATATGTAAAACAAATCTCACTTTATCGTGTTTTACGTTTTTTTAGCTCAGATTGCGTAGAACGTGATTCTTAAGACCATTTCATTGAAAGGTCATCTTTTAACCAAATGGTAGATAAGCCAAACAAGCACTGGGTGAACGGTATGACATCAGTGACACCAGTGCGTCTACGGATCTCCTGGTTTGGAACCCTGTCTCTGAGGCTGATTTCCAGCAGCCTCCTTTCAATGCCTTTTTTACACGTCCTCAGTCTGTTGGCGCTAGACTGAGTGAGCCCTTTTGTTTCCAAGCCATAGGTGGATACTGGAAGCACGCATGACTCAAAGGCTCTGCGTTTCAGGTTGACAGGCATTTTCGTGTCATTGAGGATGTAGTCTAGATTTCCGAAAGCTGCCCATGTCAGTGCTATCTTACTATAGCATAGGCTACTACGATAATAATAATAATATTCGGATGATTTATTTGGTTGGCGCTGTTTTTGTATGAATCACACCTCAACAGCCCTCTGCGAGCTCGGTCCTCACTATAGAAAACGCCAATTCTAAATCAAGACCTAGTTGCTGTAAGGCTGGTTGGACCTTTGGTGATAGGTCTTTAATATGAATGATGTATTGTTTGTGTTTCACCGCGCCGGGATTCGAACCCACAACCTTCCATTTATTAGCCCCAAAGCGTTACCACTAGACTGCGGACCGGTCATTATAACCTTTTTCAGACAAAAGCTACAAATGAAAATCGCCATACATATCGAGGGTTAAAAGGCAGGAAGCGACATTTTTGTCAAAAATAAGTTATGAATGCTATCCTACTTGAAATTTTCCGCTCTTTCTAATGAGCTAACTCCCATGTCTCTACGATGATTTTTGTGTTGTTTATGCCCAAGCAAACAGCTGCGTTTTCGAAGTATGGTTTTGGTGTAACCGACAAGATTTTGGCCTTTTTTGTCCTAAAGGCGCTTGTGACATAAAAAAAATCGTAAAACATCATAAAACCACATTAATAGGAATGTCAATAAATGCCTTTATTTTTTTTATTTTAGATCTGTTTTTATTTTAACGATATGATAAAAAATAAAAAAAGGTAAGCCATTTTTCTGCAATCTCAAACTTTAAACTGCTCTCCTGTACAATTTAGTTTATTTCGCTACTGCCTTTTAACCGGAGGGACAAGAAGAAGAAGAAGACATCCCTGTGAAACTTCAACTCATAGAAAAGCAACGTCTCAGTATTGTCACTTGTCCATATTCTGTATTTGACTTAATGGTGACACATGAGCTGGTCCATTCTCATCTAGGTCGTCACTATTCACCAGTCTGCCAACTGTCCGAGAGTAATTTATTCCACTTTGAAAAAATGTCGGCTGTATCGAAATAAATCTTTCCTTTTAGGGATGTACAAGACACTAGAGAAATATAGTGTTAATATTTTACCGGCTTCAATTGAATACAAAATTCGGTTATGTATTTTAAGATACGGTTCACATACGGTACGTACACAGAGTGGCTTTTGAACTGTATATCTCGGCAGCTCAGATACAAGTCTGCCTTCAAAGCATCTCGGTCGCTATTTATAGGTGAGAATACGAGTTATTCTCGAAATATTAAGGGTTGACACATGCGAGATCTCACCAGAACATTAAGTTTGGAATATTCGAGTAAACGCAATATCGAACAAAATATACAAGTATAATTATTGAAGTGCCTACATGTAGAGACTTCACAGACTCACACAGATAGACAATCACACATTCGTAAAGCTTATACATAGTTTTTCGGTAAGCTCGAGTCACCTTATTCCATCGGGATAATTTAAACGTGAAAGGAGTATTCGGTCACGTGAATTTAACCCGGCTGTGTTTCGTGACGTGTTTTTTGTCTATGGTATTTGTTCCGAGTCCAATAGAACTCTGAAAGACTACGTCATTTTACTTGCCTTCCATGAATCCATATCCCAATTAGAAAGTTACTTGACTGATAGGTTGGTATGACGTTCACCCCACATGCTGTAAAATTTTAGTTCACTTTTACCGATGCCACCTCGGTTTCAGGGTAAGGCTCGCAGGAGTTGCAGGAGTTCATTTGAGGTTTGGCTTATTTTTTAATGTACGCATACAACACATATGTTAGTGCTGTTACTGTTACTGTATCCTGCCGCCGTTCCACTAGGGGTGGCCGGTACCTCCGCAGAGGCGCCTCCACTTTTTTCTGTCCTTACAAACCACTCTCATTTCCTCAATATTCATCACCTTTTTCATACATACTCTTCTCTTATTTTCACTCTGCAGGTTCCATTCTTTCGCAATCTCACCTATTTGGTCTAACCATTCTTTCCTCGGCCTTCCCCTTCCGCGCTTTCCTCTGACATTTCCTTTGTACACTTTCTTCGTTAGTCGTTCATCATCCATTCTTTCGAGATGTCCGAACCATCTCATCGTACTTTTTTGTACTTTCATTCTCATATTCTCTTTTATACCACACTCGTTCATCACCCAATCATTACGTACTCTGCAAAGTGCAAACTGCTTTATTGTGAGCGTGCATTAAATATGAGTTATAATTAATGCCAGTGTATCTTTGCAACTTAGATGATAGATTGTAGAAAGAATAGAGAGAAAGAAAATTAAGAGGTTCGCAATTATTCACATCATATTCACGTTAATTTTTCATTATAAAAGAAACAAATTTGACTTACAGTTATTGTTGAGAAGTCTAAAGTGTTGACATCTCATCAGAGCCTTAGCCAACACCCTCGGGAGGCATCCTCGATCTGCGACCAAGAACGACCGACTCTGTAACAACATGTAATTACTTATTTGTATAATAATAAATTTAAAATTAATTTTACCTATTGTTTAGGGTGGATTTATTAACACAGTGAAAGTCCATTTTTTAAATAATTTAAAATTAATTGTTAAAAAACACACAGATGTAGTTCATATTCCTAGCGAAAATATTTGAATTAGTCTTCAATTTTAATTAAATTCTATCAAAAGTGTTCCAATAGTGCTTTAAGAGAAAAAACATTTTGTTTACAGTGCTTATAATTTGTGCGCAAGCGGTTTTTAGTGCTTTTTAATGGATTATAATATATACGAAATCTGACTTTTAAGTGGGTACTTAAATTTAAAAACAAAAATAAACTTTCTCTACTGACCAAATAGCGGCGCTATCTTAAACTAAACCTTTTATTTTTACTTTTTTAAGTTGGTAATACTACTTATTTTAATAAAACTTTCGCCACCAGGCGATAGATATCGCTTTTTACATTTCACTTGAAAATCATAATTATAATCATAAATATGGCTCAAGACCTGCTGGCCAATGCAAATTTAATTTTACAAACACTTAATAAAATTATTATGGACTCTTCTAATAAGTTTACCAGAGACCAAATTAGCAAAATAACACCTTTAACTACCGAGTTATCCGGTGCTGTTGGAGCCATGGCAATCGAAATTGGACGCCTTGAAGGGGAAACAAATGCCATAAAAAGAGTGAAGAATGAACCAGCAAGCTTCATTGAAGCATTAACTGAAGTAAAGGAGCGGGAAGTCCGCTCCAAAAATGTAATAGTCTTCAATGTACCTGAAGCAGAAGACAGAATGGGCGATAAAATGAAGATTAAAGAATTGGTTGATGAGATGGGAATGCCAGATTTGGAAATAATACGCTGCTACAGACTTGGTCAAACTTCCGATGGGAAGGTTCGTCCTCTGAAAGTATACCTCAATGATGCGGAGTCCGCGAGAAAAATACTTTTCTCCCGATCTCACCGGAGGAGATCAATAAAAATTAAGCCAGACCTAACTCCATTCCAACAGAGGTTCCTGGCATCTAAGTGGAAGGAGCTGGAGGAGAGGAGGTCAGCGGGGGAGACCAGTTTAATTATGAAATTCAGGGATGGGGTACCTTTTATATCCAAGACCGCTACAGCTTCAACATCAAAAAACTAATTTTAAAAATGTACTACCAAAATGTAAGGGGCTTAAATTCCAAGCTGAATATGGTCCGATCTAGTTCAGCATTATTGAAGTTTGATATTTTTGCACTAACCGAGACTTGGTTGACGCCTGACGTTAATTCTTCAGAGCTTGGCTTTAATAATTACAATACATATCGGCTTGATCGATCTACTAGCACAAGTACCAAGTCGCGTGGAGGGGGTGTGCTACTTGCTGTTTCTAAATCCATTCAATCAAAAGTGATCCCCTGTATCAACAAGACCACTGAACTCATATTTGTACTGCTGCTTACTGATCCTTCATATATAATTGCATGTGTATACTTGCCCCCTAGCTCTTGTGTTGAGCTCTACAGTGGCTTTGCAGCTGAGGTTGAAGCTATGAGGAATAAGTTCCCTCATTCAAAATTCTTGATTGTAGGTGATTTTAACTTGCCTAATATATCATGGAATGAAGCTGATCCCTTGTTACCTAAATGCCATACTTCGAACTTCTCACTGGCGGAAACTACCATATTAAATCTTTGTAACTTTTTAAACTTTTTTCAAATTAATTTCACATTAAATGCTCGTAATCGTATTTTGGATCTAGTTTTTTGCAGTGATAATGCTGCAAAATCTACAGAATCATCCGATATCCTTGTTCCCATCGATACATACCATCCACCTCTTTCCATTTCTCTTCCATCTAATGTCCAACATAAAAACCATAATACCACTTATATTGTAGACTTTTCTAAAGCTGATTTTGTTCATATGAATATATTTTTTCAGAGTGTTGACTTTTCTTTTGTAAATAATGATGATATTGAAGTTGTTGTAAATAATCTGTACTCTATTCTATCCGAAGCGATCACTAAATTTGTACCTACTTTTAAGCTTAGTCCTTATTCATGGAAATATCCCAAATGGTTTAGTCATGATTTAATTGATCTCATAAAGGATAAGAAAGTGGCTCATCTGAAATATAAAATCTCTAATTCTTCTTCGGATTATCTAGATTTTAAGAAATTACGTAATGATTGCAAAATTCTGTCCAAAAATTGTTATTTAAATTACATTTCCAACACTGAGCGCTCTATTGTCCATAATGTGAAAAAATTCTGGTCATATGCTAACTCTCTGAGAAAGGGCGATCTCGGTATACCACATAATGTTTTTTATGATGATGTGTCATCTGATGATGTTCAAGAAATTCCTAACCTTTTTGCATCTTTCTTTAAAAGCGTTTATGATATTCATCCTGACTGTAATACGTTTGAATTCTCTTCACATATTGATTTACAACTGTCTAATTTGTCATTTAGTGTAGTTGATGTCATCACAGAAATTGAATCAATGAAACCACTTACTAATCCTGGCCCTGATAATGTCCCAGCGGTAATGTTGAAAAACTGTGTACATAGCTTGTCTCAACCTCTGTGTGCGGTATTTAATTTGTCCATCGCGTCTGGATGTTTTCCCGCCCTTTGGAAGCAATCGTATCTTTCTCCAATATACAAGTCTGGTGATAGGAGTAACGTCAAAAACTATCGACCAATAACTAAATTGTCCGCCATTCCGAAGCTACTTGAAAAGCTTGTACTTACTAAAATCCGGTACGTTGCAACCAGATCAATTTCAGTCCATCAACATGGTTTTTTACCAAACCGATCAACTACTTCTAATTTAATGGTATTTGAAAATTTCCTTTCTAATGCTTTGTCTAGCCGAAAACAAGTTGACGTAATTTACACTGATTTTTCAAAAGCGTTTGATCGGGTATCACACACTATCCTTCTTAGTAAGCTACGCGGTATGGGGGTGTCTGGTAGTTTTCTGTCTTGGCTCCGAAACTACCTTATTGATAGATCTTTGATTGTCAGAATAGATAATAATAGCTCACACTCCTTCTCACCAACTAGTGGTGTCCCCCAGGGTTCCCATCTGGGCCCGCTACTTTTTCTCCTATTTATTGATGATATTACAAAGCAATTTCCTGACACAAATATTCTCCTGTTTGCTGACGATATAAAAATTTTTAAAGTCATAGATAATGTGGCTGACTGTAATAGTCTCCAATTATCTTTGAATAATCTAGCAACCTGGTGTAATAAAAATGAATTGCCTCTAAATGTCTCGAAGTGTTTAGTAATGAATTTCTTCAGAATAAAAAATCCCATTATATATGACTATACACTTTTTTCAAACAGTCTTCGGGTGGTAACGGAGGTCACCGACTTGGGGGTTGTGTTTGACTGTGGATTATCTTTTAATGTACACATTGCTTCAATTTGTGCCAAGGCCATGAGAATGCTTGGTTTCATAAACCGCATCACCAAGGACTTTCAGGACACTGCCGCAATCAAAATTCTTTATACCACATTGGTTCGCAGTGTTTTGGAATATTGCTCGCCTGTTTGGTCCCCCCTCTACATGGTGCACGTAGACAATATAGAAAAGGTTCACTTAAAATTTTTGAAAATAGTTAATTTTAAACTCAATATTCCCCTGTCACACTTCGACCCGCTCTATTTAAATTCGATTCTAAATCTAAACTTTTTGTCAGACAGACGTAAATTTATTGACTTAATCACCCTCTTCAAAATAAAACATGCTCTAATTGATTGTCCTGCACTACTTAGTGAGTTGAATTTTTTTACTCCACGTTCAGGGACTAGACAATTAGTTTCTTACCGCCCTGTATTTACTAGCACTAACGCACAAAGCAATAGTTGTATGCATCGTTTACAGCGTGTTGGTAATGAGTATGCCTCACTTGACTTGGTTCTGCATAATAATAATTATCATACCTATAACCAAGGTCTGAAAAAAATGTTTTTGGGACATCCATAATATATAATAAATTATATTGTTTTAGATTGTTATTATATGAACGATGTCTGCCTGGTGAATTTCTTTATTAGTGATATTTGAATGGTTTCTGAAGTTTTTATTTTTGATATGCTTTTTTTTTTGTTTCTAACCTACTGTTTAGTGTTTATATATGGGTTTATTTTTTCTTTTCTTTTATTTTATGTTTTACCGTAATGTTTTATACTTTTTATTCTTGTAATATATATTGTTATTGTTGTTTTGTATAAACTCCCTTGATATGTACTTATTTCGTAAAAGGCTAACGCCGTAAATAAATAAATAAATAAATAAATAAATAAATATTAAAAAAATATTTTTATTCGCGATGTTGTGTCATTGTGATTTTTATTATTTTTATATTTATTGTGCACAACAGGTTACCCTAATTTCAGTGCACCCTCTCAGCTATCAACACACTGGGAGGAACTCTATTGCTAGTTTTTTTAAATCTTAATAAATACACTAAAAAATGTCTACATAAGACTTATTTAAGAGCTGTAGGTATACTCCGATTCACAGGGTGTTGCGCCACGACATCAGTACGGCTTTTCGGTACATTAAATAAATCATGCCCTCACCCTCGGGTGCAGTTGTCAGGTACAACCTGTAGCCCTCCAACAGGGTAGGACTGTCAATTAAAGCTTTAATGACCAAATGAGAGAGCACTGTAAGGGACCTGTTGCTCCTCATTTCCAGGCTTTTAAACCCACCATACTCTTCTGTGATGTTTTGTCATTATAATATTTTTTCATTGTAAACGCAACTAAGCTACACATATAGTGTGACTTCTTGCCTGCGTTATCCCCGAATGAGTCGCATGTGGCGCTTCGGGACCTATTTATTTTTACAGGTAAGGGGGCCGGTCTTACACCAACCACTTTCAGTTGAAGTGGGGGTATCCCAGTTCCCAGGGGGGCTAATTCTCATTTCTTGTGAAGGCTGAGTAAACCTTTAAGATCAAACCCTTGCTCTCGGCATGGAATGCAAGCATTCTACCAATTGAGCTATCGACCTTTTTACGAGCTTGATCGTCGTCGCTACAAAGCGCCAATTCTCAAGCAAGACCCAGTTGCTGTAAGGCTGGATGGACCTTTGGTGGCCGGTCATTGGTAAAGATTTTACGAATTTTTCAACCCAGCGAAAAGCAAATTTGAAAATATAAATGGGATATTTTTGTGCTCCGCCGGGAATCGAACCCACAACCTTCTCATTCAGAGTCCGAAGTGTTACCATCGAACTACGGAACGGTATTGTTCTGTCATGTCATGTTCTATCGTGTAATGTCAAGTCATATGTTGTTTTGTCACTGTCCCAATCTAACATGGATCCGTTGTGACGAGAGTAGGAGTTATGAGCGAGGAGAGGAGTTCCTTGACTTATAGGTTGGTATGCGGCTGACCACCCATACTGTGAAAAAATGGTTCACTTTGCCGATGTCACCCCTGTCTCAGGGAAGGACGGCAAGAGTTGCAGGGCTTATGTTCATTTGAGATGGGTTCTTATAATGTAGGTCCACATGCGGCATGCGTTAGCGCGAAGTTATACATGTCTGCTTGTGGGAATGCATTTAATATTAATCTTAAATGGTATATATCCTTGCAGCTTAGATTAGATTAGATACTTATCAGATCTTGTACATCTCTATTTCTTCTCGATCAAAGTGAAAGCCTCACACTGTGTCACTTTTCCTCGGCCTCGCTCTGTACGCACATATGTATGTTTTTCCAGCGTAATTATTCGGCAGACATGCGTCACATTTGTGTGACGTCATTGTCCATGGAGAAATTCATTTCTCATACTTAATGGACGTCATAAATCTCGGCTGACCGCTCTACATACAAATCATTTTATATGAGAGAGATAAAAATGTGGTATATTTAACATTTTAATGGGGAAATTAATAGTCTTGTAGTTTTTCCTTACAGGAAAAACAATTATTTCTAAATAAAAAAATTCATTACCATTATATTTTTTATGGTTTGTTTATTAACACTGTGAAAATTCATCGTTAATCTTTTTTACATACAACATTACATACAACATTAAAGATTTTTTTTTATGAAACACCGTTTATTTTTATATATTTGAAATTTACAAACGTTTTCGGTAGATATGGACCATAAACGCAAACGCAACTAATCTACACATATAGTGTAACTTTTTGCCTGCGTTATCCCCGAAGGGGTCGCATGTGGCGCTTCGGGACCTATTTATTTTTACAGGTAAGGGGGCCGGCCTCACACCAACCACTTTCAGTTGAAGTGGGGGGTTCCCAGCTCCCAGGGGGAGCTGGTTCTCATTTCTTGTGAAGGCTGAGTAAACCTTTGAGATCGAACCCTTGCTCTCGGCATGGAATGCAAGCATTCTACCAATTGAGCTATCGACCTTTTTACGAGCTTGATCGTCGTCGCTACAAAGCGCCAATTCTCAAGCAAGACCCAATTGCTGTAAGGCTGGATGGACCTTTGGTGACCGGTCATTGGTAAAGGTTTTATGAATTTTCAACCCGGCGAAGAGCAAATTTGAAAATAAAAATGGTATATTTTTTGTGCTCCGCCGGGAATCGAACCCACAACCTTCCCATTCAGAGTCCGCAGTGTTACCACTGAGCTACGGACCGGACCATCATCAGGCATTTTGAAATATAAGCCAATTGAGTTTTAAATAAAAAGAAGATCTATAATCTATAATCTAACTTGCAAGGATATATTCATTTAAACTTTAAATGAATATATTTTAAAGTACTTAAATGCATGCCCCACAAACAAACACGTGTAGTTCGCTCATACAAATGCTGAATGTGTACTTACAAATCCAATCCAAACCTCAAATGAACATAAGCCTACAACTTTTGCCGACCTTCCCTGACACAGGGGTGACATTAGCAAAGTGAAACATTTTTTACAGTATGGGTGGTCAGTCTCATACCAACCTATAAGTCAAGGAATATTTTTATTTAGTATTATTTAATCTAAGTTGCACAGATAAAGGGAGAAAAACTCAGGGACGCCGAAGGAAATATATATCATCTATAATCTAAGTTGCAAAGAGATATATCAACATTTACAATTCATACTAAATGCATGCCCATAAATAAACACGTAAAATTTTCTGCTAACAAATGCTGCATGAGTACTAACAAATAAAAAAATCCAAACTCCAAATCAACATAATCCCTGCAACTTTTGCTGACCTTCCCTGAAACAGGGGTGACATTTGCAAAGCAAACCATTTTTTTCAGTATGGATAGTTAGCCTTATACCGACCTACAAGTCAAGGAATGAAATAACACTTAAAATTAATTACATGAGGCAACCGATGGTAAAAAGCTGTGTCTAAATCCAAGTTACAAAGATATGTATCATTTGAGATTCATATTAAATGCATTCTCACAAGCAGACACGCATAATTTCGCGCTCACACATGCCGCATGTGGACCTGCAATATAAAAACCCAATCTCAAATAAACGTAAGCCCTAAAATACAAAACACTTAAAATTACATTCAAGGGGCAGCCGATGGTAAAAAAAACTCTGTTTTTTCACTTAGTAAGGACGTTTCCCGCCATTTTAGACGCAGTGCAGAAGATGGACTCATTATCGTATGGGCCAGCCGAATTGGCGCCAAAACTCCCATCTGCAAAAAGACACGCTACCCCAAGTACAACTCCTTTCAGTATACACTCAAACACACCGTTACCAAAAAGTGAATAGAAACTGAAACAACGCCTCTGGTGAATATTTTCTACGTTGTAGTTTCCTTGCTTTTTTTGTGAAACTTTCTGATTGAGTTAGTTTTATATATTTTGCGTACTGTATACGAATGTTTCAGCCTTTCGTAAAAAAAAAGATGGTTAAAAAAAAGACAAACGAGATGTGGAACATATTTTTAATGGATCCATGATAGAACGACACAGTGATAAAATAAGGCATGACATAACGATGGATGAGAGAACGACACATGACAGAACAATACATCGCTGCCTTAGTTCTTGTTTGCCGTATAGACCATTCAGCTAATTTTACATGAGCAATGTTTGCATGTGTACTGGACCAAGGTGTCTGATGAAAACAGGAAATTAATTTTAAAAATATTTAAAACAACTCTCACATTATCGAGTTGTACGTTTTTTCTTAGCTCAGATTGTGTGGAATTTGATTCTTAAGACAACTGCATTAAAAAGTCACGTTTGACAGAATTGGTCTATACGGCAAAGAAGAACTGGGGGAGTGACATGACAAAAGATCTCATCACAAAACATCGAATACCTAAAACAGGACATACCATAAACGGCGCATATAAAAACATCACATGACAATACATCGTAAAACAGAAAACACCATAAACTGCATGACAAAAAAGTGAGACATGAGAAAATGGAGCTCATGTAGGTATTATTTGGTACCGCTTATAAAAAATAAAAAAATAAAATCTAAATAAGCTGCACATAAAGAACATATGGCGCGTGGAAGCAAAATAACTTTTTGTGTTGTTTTGTCATAGTGATGTTTTTTCATGCCATGTACTGTCATGGTGTAATTCTTTCATGTGCCGTTATGTCATGCGTCGTAATGTCATGTGTTGTTTTGTCACTCTGCCGTTCTAACCTATCACCATTTTCAATGGGTACACAATTTTTTAACGTCGTTATATATTTTTTGTTCGATAATTTATGAAGGTTTTTCTAAGTGAAATTAAAATGGTTTTCCCTTTTTTAACATTGGATAACAAATAATGTTTATTTTAGTCGACGTAATTTTTCAATGAAGATAAATTAAAAAGCTTTTGAGTTTATTTGACCTTTCTTTCTTTTTATTTAATTTTTTTATCCTAAAACGGTCCACACGTGAATTGACATGAACAAAATTTTATCGTCAGCCGGCCGGGTTGCTAGGGAAAAGAAAAAAATATATTTTTCAGGTATGAATTTCTGTAATCAAATCATACCTGATGATGACCTTCTAGGTCGAAAACGTTCGTAATTTTGTTTAAAAGATTTTAATCTTTTAAATAAAGTCTATAGTGAAAATAAACAGTGTTTTGCTTGAAAAATTTCATCCAAAAATTATAAATTGAAAGAAAAAAAAAATTTCATCCAAAAATTATAAATTGAAAGAAAAAAAATATATATTGGTTGGTAAGGACAGCACTCCCATACAATATTGACGTTTGCCAACCGAGAAAAAAGTTACAAATTAAAAAAAAATTCCGACCTCATTTTAAGTCCTTAAAATAAAAGCTCCTGAGTTTTGTAAAATAACAAAAGGAAGGTAAATATTATAAGCAATTTTAATATTTATAGATTTTCTTAGCTACAAAATGAAACCTTTCATTTTCACACAAAATCCCTAAAGTCGAAAAACCTCAAAGCAAAACAAAATCCCCAAAACAACGAAATCATTTCAGGGGCTTTTAGGTTTTGGTAAACGGGTTATGGCAACACTCAACGTTCAGGAAAAGGCTAAACTCGATTTTTGAAAAAAGAAAACTAAATGGTGTTCAAAAGATCGTATTGAGATTATTTGTATAAAGCTTTGATATTCAAAGAGAAATAAAATTAATATTTGATATTCTTTACTTTGATATTCAAAGAGAAATAAAAATAAAATTAACCACCGAACCCTGAAAAATATTAATAAATAAAATTAATGTTACTTTTTCGTTGAAGAGCGCTCTATACCCTATAACTGTCGCTTTTGTTTCTTTAACTTTTTTTAAAATAGATTTGTGAAGAGGAATGCAATTCACTAACCTATTCTGCCTGGCCAGAAATAGGTATTAATACCATCAATTAATAATTCATTATTTTTATTTGAGGGAATTATTAATTAATAATTATCCAATAACATCTGTTGAACCAGGGTCAAAGTTATGGTCAAATGCCCCGAGCGGGGATCGAACCAACGTTATTCCATTCCAAGCACGCTAGAACGATTGGTCCACTTGGCCTCCTCGGCCATAACACCGGCTTTATGCGTTTAGTAAATGAGTGACAGAAAAAAAAAATTATAGGTGTTTATTTTTATTTTTTTATTTTTTAGGAATCCTGTGCGGGAGGCTCCCCAATTCTTGAGAGTCTTGGGGGTCTAAGTCACCCTGGAAGGGTGCCGCAGAGGTGTTGCTTGAGTTCTTGGTTCTGTCGTGAGGCGCTGCAAGGAAGTGGTGATTGATGTTGGTTTTGAATAAAACCGGATTAAATTGGGAAGGGAACACAGATACTGGTAGACCATTCCATAAACGGGCAGTTTGGCAAAGGAATGAGTCATGATTGATTATTGATTATTTATCTAAATTATAAAGGTTAAAATAATATCTTTAACATAATAAAAAGTGTCACAAAAAAGAAATATTTAAAAAAAAACAAGTTTTTTCCATTTTGAGAAAATATGGAAACACTACTTTCAAGAAAATTGATAATAAAGTAGTTTCAGTTTTTCCATATTTTCTCGCAAACTTTTCAAATTATCAAAAAATGGACTTCTTTTGAGACTAAATAATGCGCATTTTTATAAAAGAAAAATATAATATCTTCAAAGCATAACACATAAAAAAGCGATAAAATGCAATTTATATTTTTTACTGCCGTATTTTCTTAGACATAAAAATTAACGCTGTAAAGCTTGAGGTGATTTGTCACAATACGGCGCTAGAGGAAAAAAATCAAATAAAAAAAATACATAGCACCCGCTACCAAAGACAAAAACTAATTAACTTTCTTAATTTTTGTCAAATTTAATTAAGAAAGGTTTAATTGGGCCGCCATAACGACTTCCTGGTTTCTGGTGGGGATTTTTGAAAAAAAATGTCTTTCGCTATTTTGAGTTTGGCACACGACGCTTAAAAATAAGGTTCAACGATCAGTTTCTGTCCATAGACAACACCTTAATAGTAATAAATAATCTTAGGAAGACTTATTTGGTCGTCGCTGTAGAAAGCGCCAATTCTCAAGCAAGACCCAGTTGTTGTAAGGTTGGATGGACCTTTCAGTGACCGGTCTTTGGTAAAGGTTTATGATTTTTTCAACTCAGCGAAGAGCACATTTGAAATATAAATGGTATATTTTTTATGCTCCGCCGGGATCCGAATCTACAACCTTCCATTTACGAGTCCGAAGTGTTACCACTGGACTACGGACCGGTCCAAGATGCCAACGACACGCGGTGTACCTGAGCCCATCACAGCTAACCATCCAAGTACTATCCGCGCCCAATGTTGCTTAACTTCGGTGATCTATGGGAACCGGTGCTTTCAACATGGTAACGTCGTTAACCAATCTCAACCTTCTCTCAGGGTCAGTCTCCCCTCCACTGACCCACGCCCTGTATATCCATCCCGTCCGGGGATGTGTCACAGGACTCGCATGCTAAAGTTATGTGAGATGCGAGTGGCAGAAGGCCCTCCCGTGAAGCTACACTTTCCCAAGTGTTTACACAAAACAAAGCTTCTGTCCATAAACAGAAGGTCCATCCGACAAAATGTCCACCGACATAATTTCTACCCGACAAAATGTCCACGCGACATAATGTCCACCGACAAAATGCCCACCGACAAGATGTCCAACAATGTAATGTCCACCGACACAAAATCACCAAAGTATTGATTACATTTTTTTCAATTTGATGTACGATTTATGTATTATATCTATAAATTAAGCTGCAAAGATATGTTAACTTCTTCTTCTTACTCAGCTTTTCTCTGTCCACTCGTGGACGTAGGCCTCCTCCAATCCATTCCTGTCTTTCGGCTGTTCAGCCATCCTCTGCCTGCAGTTCTCTTGATTTCGACATGTTGACATTTTGACGAAAAACTCTGAGGGATTGAGTTAGGAATGAATGGGTAAAAAAAATGTAATTTGAAAGAGGATGTGAAAGTTAAAATACAAAAGAATGTGATGAGATGGTTTGGGCACGTGGAAATAATGAATGATGATAGACTGACAGAGTTTATTGGAAAAAGAGGAAAGGGACGACCGAGAAAAGTATGCAGTGATCAGATTGAGGAGATTGTGAAAGAATGGGATATACAAAGTTAGCGTAAAAGAAGAAAATGCATGAAAAAGGTGGTGAATATGAATGAATTGAAAGAGGTACATATGTCAGGATAGGAAAAAAATGAGGTAACTCTGCAGAGGCTCTGGCCACCCCTAGCGGAATGGCGACAGAGTTACAGTTACAGTTCTTCTAATACAAAAATATTTTTTCTTCTACCACTTAAAGAACTTTGCGAAATGATTGCAAGAACGTAGTAAAAATTGGCAGACTATCAAAAAAAAAATGCGGATAATACACATTCATATAGGTTCAATTTCACGGTCTATATCTTTGATACTAATGATCAGTTTAGGCCATCTTTAAGGCCAAGGCTACGGCCACTGATGATCAGATTTCCGGCCCGCACTTTTTCCACAGAACGAGTCTTCCGGATCCCCTGGTGAAATGTAGGGTGGTCTCATGGCCAACATTGTTTCTAGACTTTGGGAGCTTAACACAGCGAAAGTTGATTTATTGGAGTAGTAATGATGATGGGAGATGGAAAGTGATTGGTTAGAATGACGCATTGACAAAACGACACATGACAGAGCGATAGATGACCGAACAACACATGACAGAACGACAACAAAACATCACTGTGATAGTACGGCACTATGACAAAACAACACAGAAAGAAAGATGACAGAACGACACATGACCGAACAACACATAACAGAACGACAACAAACATAACTATGATAGTACGGCACTATGACAAAACAGCACATAAAGTACATCATTATGACTTATAGGTTGGTATGCCACTAACCACCCATACTGTAAAAAAGGGTTCACTTTGCCAATATCACCCCGCATTAGGGAAAGTCGGCAAGATTTGCAGTGCTTATGTTCATTTAAGATTTGAGTTTTTTATATTGTAGGTCCGCATGCAGCATGTTTAAGCGAGAACTTATACATATCTGATTATGGGAATGCATTTAATATGAATCTTAAATGTAATATGTCTTTGCAACTTAGATTATAGATGACGAAACAAGACAAAGACAAAACATCACATACCTTAAACGGCACATGAAAATACATCACATGACAAAACATCACAAACATTTATTTTGCCTACTATGAGTCCTTGACTTATAGATTAGCGTGGGGCCTTCCTCGCATGTAAAAATAAATGCATTCTATCCCGTTGCCGCCTCTTGTTGTAGGTGTGATATAATAATCGGAGGCGTTAATTGAGTTTTATTAGCTTTGCCTAGTAAGTAGTAATATATGCATGAGTTTCATTTTCTCATGTCTAACTTTTTTTTTTCTTGCCGTTTATGGTGCTTTCTGTTTTGTGATGTTTTCTCTGCTGATCCTTTTTGAGGCGCCGCTTATATTATGCTCTGTTTCAGGTACGTGATGTTCTACCATTTGATGTTTTTTCTTGTGATGCTTAATCATTGTGATGTACTTTCCTTTGATGTTTTATCGCAGTAATATTTTGTCTGGTGATTTGCTGTCATTGTGACGCTCTGTCATGTGTCGTTTTGTCATGTGTGGTTCTGTCATGTGTTGTTCAGTCATGTGTCGTTCTGACATGTGTTGTTATGTTATGTGCCGTTTTGTCACTGTGTCGTTCTAACAAGGAACCGAGACGATGGCCGATAGCGCCTACATTACTGTCAAAACTTTGTAAGAATTTGCTTTTGTTATAAAACTATTCTGTGAGATTTTTTTAAAGCCAAGGATGACGGGCGGATTAGCGTTTCAAGAAAGCAGCAAAAAAAACTTTTTGTTTCTTTTGATTTTTATGAACAAAGAATTTCTGTATATCGCCACCCTAAAGGTAAAACTGAATAAGTGCTGATTCACTGATTTGAGAAAAAAAATTGGGATTATTTTATTGGGTGTAACTTCTCATAGTCTAAATCTAAATCTAAATCTAAGCTGCAAAGATATGTATCATTTGAGATTCATATGAAATGCATTCTCACAAGCAGACATGCATAATTTCGCGCTCACACATGCCGCATGTGGACCTACAATATAAAAACCCAATCTCAAATGAACATAAGCCCTGCAACTCTTGCCGACCTTCCCTGAAACAGGGGTGACACTGGCAAAGTGAACCTTTTTTTACAGTATGGGTTGTAAGCCTCATACCAACCTATCAGTCAACGAACAAGCTAGTAAGTGAACTAATTAAAAGGAAATACTCATGACAAACTTGTAAGCTACAAGATTTTCACACTTTTAGTGTTTTCTCTAGAAGAAAATAGGAAAATAGGTGCATTTATCTGAGAAACCCATGTTAGCTTAAAATGTCACTTATTCAGTTTTACCTTTAAGGAATCGCCCAACTCAACCATGCTTTAAAATAGGTTTCACTTTGCCAATGTCACCCACGTTTTATGGAAGGTCGGCAAGAGTTGCAGGGCTTATGTACATTTGAGTTGAGGTTTTTATGTTGTAAGTCCACACTCCACACGCAGCATTTGTA
This sequence comes from Agapetus fuscipes, assembly GCA_951799405.1. Classification (NCBI taxonomy): domain Eukaryota; kingdom Metazoa; phylum Arthropoda; class Insecta; order Trichoptera; family Glossosomatidae; genus Agapetus; species Agapetus fuscipes. Next base: position 14,973,621 of record OX637349.1, on the reverse strand, counting down.
AGCGCGAATCTACACGTTTACATTAATCATAAATGTAATATATCTGTGCAGCTTATATTACAGATTATAAGACTACACGTCCCAAACTTAAAATTCAATTGTTGTAAGTATTGTTGCGAACTTGAATACGCACACATATTATACACGTGAGACGGAACCGTCTGGAAGTGATTGTGATTGTGTGTGTACTGTGTACATAACATTTTGGTGGTGGAAAAATCTAGTCTAATCTAATCTAAGTTGCAAAGATATGTTACATTGGAGATTCACATTACATGCATTCCCACAACCAAGACACGTACAAGTTCGCGCTTGCACGTGCCTCATGTGAGCCTACAACATAAAAACCAATCTCAAATGGACATACACCCTGCAACTCTTGCCGTCCTTCCCTGTAACAGGGGTGACATTGGCAAAGTGAACCATTTTTACAGCATGGGTGGTCAGCCGCATACCAACCTATAAGTCAAGGAACTGTGAGACTAGTAAATGCCAGAAATACCCCTCTGGTTTACTATAAAAGAGATCAAAATGGTGCGGACAGCAGAGTAGCAAGAAAGCAATTCGTTTAGTGACATCTATAGACAGTGATTGTCAAGTTGTCAAATAAAGGCACACAAGCATTCGCTTTCGCCTGAGGGTTAGATTCTCATCATAATAATGTAAAAAAAAAAAGTAAATATATAATGTAATCTATTTTTCTTAATAAATTGTTATTTGAATACAAAAATTAAAAAAATATAAATGGTAAAAAATAAATCCTGTAAAAATAAATTCTGTCATTTTAATTAAAAAGAGAATCCAACAGAAAACGTAACAGTATATTTCTTACTTAATCTTAATACATTTTCTTTCATATTTTTCAGTCTTGAAATTTCCTGAAATGTATCAATTTGGATTTCGCTACAGCCATGTGCTTTCACAAGTTTCCTGTTGTGCAACCATTCATCATGGCACAAGTTATGACAGCTTTCTGCGCATGAGTGCGGTGGCACGCTAAAACGGCACAGTGGCAAAACGGCACATGACATAACGACAAATGATAGAACGACACATAACATAACAACACATGGCATATCAACACATGACAAAACGACACATTACATCCGTAGTCTAGTGGTCAACACCTCTGACTCGTAAATGGAAGGTTGTGGGTGAACATGGTCAAAACTTGACCTGTCCGTATTCTTGTGGTAGCGCTTTGGGCTTGTAAATGGAGGGTTGTGGGTTCGAATCCCAGCGGAGCACAAAAAAAACATTTATATTTTCATAATTTCATATTCTGTTTTGAGAGCAGTATTTTTTTCTTGTAATTAACATCTTGTAATTCTTTCCAACTTCCTAAGCTTCATATCCGTGGCAACATATAATTGGCCATGTTTTTGTAATTGCTATTATTTATTTCTTATGTAACGCTGTTTGTTGTCCTACTAAAATAAAATAAAATTAATGCTGATGACCTGATGATGACCTTCTAGGTCGAAAACGTTCGTAATTTTGTTTTAAAGATTTTAATCTTTTAAATAAAGTCTATAGTGAAAATAAACAGTGTTTTGCTTGAAAAATTTCATCCAAAAATTATAAATTGAAATAAAATTAATGCTCTTGGCTGGGTGAAAAATTAATAAACCTTTACCAAAGACCAGTCACTAAAGGTCCATCCAGCCTTACAGCAACTGGGTCTTGCTTGAGAATTGGCGCTTTCTACAGCGATGACCAAGCTCGCAGAGGGCTCTTGAGGTGTGATACACACAAAAACAGCGCTCACCAAATAAATCATTATAATATTATTGTTATTATTATAACGACACATAATTTGTAAGCGCGAACTACACGTGTTTGTTTGTGGGCATACATTTGAGAGCTTTGAATGAATATATCCTTGCAACTTAGATTATAGATTATAGACACATAACATAAAACCACATGACAGGTTTTCTGTTGTAGTTTTGATGTCCATAAATATTATTATTTATTGATTTTAAAAATGTAATTTGTTGTGTATGTTCCTTGACTTATAGGTTGGTGCATGAAGAGAGTGATGAAACTAGATGAGATGAAAGAAGTAAGCAAGGACAACAACCTTCTCTCAGGGTCAGTCTCCCCACCACTGACCCACGCCCTGTATATCCATCCCATCCGGAGTTGTGTCACAGGACTCGCATGGAAAAGTTATGTGAGATGCGAGTGGCAGAAGGCCCTCCCGTGAAGCTACACTTTCCCAAGTGTTTGTATGCAAGGACAGAGTCAAGTGGAGGCACTTGTGTGGAGGTACCGGCCACCTCTAGGGGAATGGCGGCAGGATACAAGACAAGACAAGAGTAGAAAAACGACATTATACGCAGATGCAGGATGTGCAAAAAAAGGTAAAAGAAGAAAATATTTATTGTTTAGGCAATAAAAGGGAAAAAACAATAACACACAGATGATTGTGTGGATTCCCCAGACCCCTGACGGTGGAGGGTGCCAAGAGGATCGTTTCATGCGAAGACCTCGAGCGGGAAAAAAGGTTGAAGGGGGAAAACAATGAAAAGGAAAATCATAAAAAACACCCCCAACCTTAAGGGTCTCCGGCTGACATAAATGTCTGGCAAATAAATCGACTTGTGTTGGTATAAAAAACGCCACGTTGGGGATGAATTGATTGCTGGCGAAAGTATATGGGATGTATCTATATATAATATATAATCTAAGTTGCAAAGATGTATTAATATTAAAAACTCATATCAAATGCATGCCCACAAACAAACGCGTGTAAGTTAGCGGTGACAAATGCTGAGAGTGTACTTACAAATTGAAAGCCAAACCTCAAATGAAAATAAGCCCTGCAACTTTGCTGATCTTCCCTGGAACAGGGGTGACATATCTTATTAATTAATATTAACCCTATGAAATCTCTTGGACCAGGGTCAAAGTTATTGTCAATAGGACAATGATTAAATATTGTACATGTATATTCTATTTTTTTTATTGGAACCAAAGACAAAATCGATATTGGGCATACACGAGTATTTAAATGGGAAAGCTATGTATGTACTGTTGCCACATATGTATATCTGTATTCGGCACATCTTTATTTATGGGATAGTAGCGAAGGGAAACGAACGGATAACGGCGTTAATGACGGCGACCTTCGCTATCTAACGATTCATCTCTAATAGAATGCTCACCGTTATAACGAATAGCTGTAGCTGTGTGGTTATAGCACTTCGAAATGTACGTGGTTCGATACCAATTATATCGACGGTTACAAGGTAGTAGGAAGTAGTAATATAAGCCTCATTTTGGTCAAAAATAAGTTATAAATGCTATCCTACTTAAAATTTTCCGCTCTCTCTAATGCGCTCACTTCCATAGCTTTAGGATGATGTTTTGTTGTTGTTAATGCCCAAGCAAACAACTGCGTTTTCAACGTAAGGTTTTGGTGTAACCGACAAGATTTCGTCCTAAAGATGCTTGTGACATAAAAAAACAGATGAGTAATCTATAATATATAAGACTATAATGTAATCTATAATCTAATTTGCAAAGATATATTAACATTTAAAGCTCATATCAAATGCATGACCACAAACAAACACGTGTAGTTTGCGCTTACAAATGCTGAATGTGTACATACAAAAAAATCCAAGCCTCAAACGAACATAAACCATACAACTTTTGCCGACCTTCCCTGACACAGGGTCAAGTCGCTTGGTCGACTAGCGTATTTGGAACAGAATAACGTTGGTTCGAATCACGTCTGGCCCATTTGTCCATAACTTCGACCCTGATGATGATGATGATGAGTTGATGATTTCTTTATAGCACCGTTTCGTGATGTAGTCACTCCAAGGGCGCTGGTGCAAACGATGCCAGAAATTTGCTTGTCTTCAGTGCATTCCGGAACTTTCCATGGTCCTCTAGCTCTCTCACATGATATGGTAGGTGGTTCCAAGCTAGAGGGCCAGCAACTGCAAATGCACGCTCTCCAAACATTGTGTTAACTCTTCTTATAGGTTCTCCAATCCTTGATTTGGCTCCAGTCTCAGCCGAGCGCAGTGTAAGGCTTTTTTTGCCGAGGGTGACTGGTTTGATTAAATCAGCGAGATATTTGGGTGTTTTAAAACCCTGGTTCAACAGATGCCATTGCATGCACACAAGCTTCTACTTTCGCATGAAGACAACTGGCCAGTCAAAATAGGTTGGCAAAGAGCATTCCTCTTCACAAATCTATTTTTTTAAAAAAAACCAGACAATTGTGGTATTAAAAGTTATGCCTTTGAACTTGTCACCGTTTACGCATGCGCGCATAACACCGTGAGAATGATGTGATTGGGAAAGTGCAGGAACCTGTTTGTGCAGTGGTTGGAGTGAATGAACCAAACACCAGAGGAAAGTGACCGGGCGGTGGAAGCTCAGACTTGGTATCTCCCATACCTCATCGGTACTTCCCACAGATCACGGAATATGTACTTCCTATTACTGTCACATGTGAAGCTCCTACCATTTTTATTCATTTTATCAACAAGGCAAATGATTACCATATTGATTACTTGACTTTTAGGTTGGTATGAGGCTGACCACCAGTGGCGAAGGGTGCCATACAAGCCGGTTTCCATCGGTTTCCCGTTTAAAATGAGGCAAAAATGATAATAAAGTAGACTGCATGGTTTCAATGGGGGAAAAATACGTATTGTTTCTTTGGTTTTAAATGTATTTTTTTTACTTTGTGTCTATATTCTTTAAGTAGATACTTTGTTACATCATTTTAAAAGGGAAGCCGATGGGAACCGGCTTGTATGGCACCCTTCGCCACTGCTGACCACCCATGCTGTAGAAAACGGTTCACTTTGCCAATGTCACCCCTGTTTCAGGGAAGGTCGGCAAGAGTCGCAGGGTGAATGTCCATTCGAAATTTGGGTTTTTATGTTGTAGGTTCACATGCGGCATGTAAAAGCGCGAAATTATACGTGTGTGCTTGTGAAAAAGCATATAATGTAAATCTCCAATGTTACATCTCTTTGCAACTTAGATTAGAGACCACACCAATCGATAAGTAAAGGAAGATTTTAATATTGGAAATACATTGTATTGACCCCCCATGCTGTAAAAATGGTTCACTTTGCCAGTGTCACCCCTGTCTCAGGGAAGGACGGCAAGAGTTGCAGGGTGTATGTCCATTTGAGATTTGGTTTTTATGTTGTAGGTTCACATGAGGCATGTGCAAGCGCGAACTTGTACGTGTCTGGTTGTGAGAATGCATGTAATGTGAATCTCCAATGTAACATATCCTTGCACCTTAGATTAGATTAGATTAGAATCCATACTGTAAAAAATTGTTCACTTTGCCAATGACACTGCTGTTTCAGGGAAGGTTGGCAAGATGTTCATTTGAGATTGGGTTTTTATATTGTAGGTCCACATGCGGCATGTGTTTGCGCGAAATTATACATGTCTGCTTGTGGGAATGCGTTTTATATGAATCTTAAATAATGTATATCTTTGCAGCTTAGATTTAGATTTAGATTTTAGAATGAAGATTTCAGGGTCAATGTTCGCGCGCTCAGTTGTACCGAAAGTAAAGTGTGCGAATTACCATTTATTACGTCTGTATCTAATCATTAATGGTTTTATAAGTTAGAGAGCGCGCTGTCAGGTATCAGCAGCTGTTGCTTGCTTAGTTAATGTTGGTGTAGAATCAATGAAAGAAGTTTAACCAGTCTCTAAACGCTCAAGGAGCCTACTCGGATGTTGATGGGTTTTTTGATTTAAGCAACTTTTACCTGGTAGATCTTTGAAAGGAGTAGCTTAGTAACAAAGTATGAATAAGCTATATTTAGGAAAATCGACACGAAAACTGAAAATAATAATAATCAAAAATGGCAGTTTACTCGGCCTACACAAGAAATGAGCACCAGCCCTCACGGGAGCTGGTAAACACCCATTTGAACTGAAGTGGTTGCCGTAAGGCCGGCCCCTTTACAACAAAGGTAAAGGTTTCGCATTGTCAAAGATGATACCATGTTGAAAGCACCGGTTGTCATCAGATCATCGAAGTTAAGCAACATTGGGCGCGGACGCTACCTGGATGGGTGCCCGGTCAGGTACACCGCGTGTTGTTGACATTTCTTGGACCGGTCCTTAGTCCAGTGGCAACATTTCTGACTCGTAAATGGCAGGTTGTGGATTCAAATCCCGGCGGAGCACAGAAATATACCATTTATATTTCCAAATGCGCTCTTCGCTGGGTTGAACAATTCATAAGCCTTTACCAAAGACCGGTCACTGAAAGGTTCATTCAACCTTGCAACAACTGGCTCTTGCTTGAGAATTGGCGCTTTCTACAGCGACGACCAAGCTCGCAGGGGGCTCTTGAGGTGTGATACACACAAAAACAGCGCTGACCAGATAAATCATCCTAATACTATTATTATTATAAGGCTGGCCCCTTTACCTTACCAGATATAAAGGTTTCACTCAGCACATGCGAGCCTTCGGGGAAAACACGGCAAGAAGTTACACTGTATCTGTAGCTCAGTAGAGTCACAAAATTAATACTTGCCGTGAAGTAGAGGAGGACCGAGAAAGGTATGGATGGACCAAATATCCGAAATTGCGAATGAATGGAATATCCAGAGTCATAATAAAAGAAGAGGAAGGTTATGACTCTGGAGGAAATGAAAGAAGTATGTAAGCACAGAAAGAAATGGCGGTTGATCTGTAATGTTGGCGGCTAGGGTTTATTAAATTGAATTTTTTTTTCTGTTTGTTGTCCATAGATATTGTTATTTATTGATTTATAAAATGTACTTTGTCGTGTATGTTCCTTGACTTATAGGTTGGTATGCGGCTGACCACCCATGCTGTAAAAATGGTTCACTTTGCCAACGTCACCCCTGTTACAGGGAAGGACGGCAAGAGTTGCAGGGTGTATGTCCATTTGAGATTTGGTTTTTATGTTGTAGGTTCACATGAGGCATGTGCAAGCGCGAACTTATACGTGTCTGGTTGTAAGAATGCATCGAATGTAACATATCTTTGCAACTAAGATTAGATTAGATTAGAAGCAAAATTTTACTGAGATGAAAAAAAACACCGTTGGGACTTTGAAAACAAGTTCCTATATTAGTTTTCGATAATAGAGAGTCGATTATTTATCTATTGAATTAAACAAATTGTTTTCTTTGTGCGGCCTTGAAAGTAAATCTTATGAGAACTGTTAGTAGCAAACAATAAAAGCCTTGTTATAAGAGATTCATCTAATTCACGAAATGGAGAAAGTTCGGACGTATAACTGGATTTCAAATAATAAATAAATCGATTCAAATAACGTACCAAGGGGGCGTCCATAAATTACGTCATCGATTTTGGCCGATTTTCGACCCCCCCCCCCCGTAAAATAATCCTATAGTCATTATCTAATGACCCCCCCCCTCTAGCTGTAATAATGGATGAGGTTAATAATTAATGATGTTATATTACTTACATAATATTTTGTATATTTTGTAGAAATTGGTATTTACAAGAACGACATCACTTTTGGTACTCGTACATCATATTTTGAAGTAATATATGGACAGCCCCTAAGTGCATAACATCGTGTTGTACAAAATGCTTAAAGCATTGTTTCACTCAAGCTCAGTTAGCAATGCTTGCATTCCATGCCGAGAGCAAGGGTTCGATCCCCACCGAGGGTGTCAGAAATGAATTTCCGTTTCCGTGTAAATTAAAGTTTCTATTTAAAACCCAAAATAAAATACCGGCAAGGTTTACACAACCTTCACAAGAAATGAATACGAACAACACCTTCTCTCAGGGTCAGTCTCCCCTCCACTGACCCACGCCCTGTATATCCATCCCATCCGGGGATGTGTCACAGGACTCGCATGCAAAACGTTATGTGAGATGCGAGTGGCAGAAGGCCCTCCCGTGAAGCTACACTTTCCCAAGTGTTTACACAAAGCAAAGGAGGCTCAGAAATCACTGAAAGATTATAGCCGTGAGGGTTTAGGACTCGATGATTTTAAATTTATAAACAAAAATGCAAAGAGATTCTGAGCAGCTTAACATACGATATATTACATATTCGTATGACTTAAGGCCTAAAATTCGATATGCTACTACTGGGACTGTTCGGGATGCGCTCTCCTGACTAAGTGGCTAACCACCATAGAGGCGGAAAAGAATAAAGAAAAGAAGAAAGAATCGGTCTAATTAGACCGACGAGTTCTCGCCATAGGTGGCACAAAACTTTGAAAAAGCCTCAAAGTTGGTTTTGTTGGCCACAAAGTCCGCGTATCCGATCGGGCCGATGGAAATGAATACCAGCCCTCTTGGGAGCTGAGAAACCTCCACTTCAACTGAAGTGGTTGACGAAAGGGCAGCTCCCTTACCCTTAAAAATAGGACCCGAACCACAACATGCGACCCCTTTGGTAATAACGCAGGAAAAAAGTTACTCTACATGTGTAGCTTAGTTTCGAGTTACGTTGCATAAGTCCACATGCGACATTTGTAAGCAAACTTATACGTGGCTGTTTGTGGTAATGCATGCAATATGAATCTATAATCTAAGTTGCAGTTAACATTTAAGGCTCTCAAATGCATGCCCACAAACAGACACATGTAGTTCGCGCTTACAAATTCTGAATGTGTACTTACAAATAAAATCCAAACCTCAAATGAACAGAAGCCCTACAACTATTGCCGACCTTCCCCAGACACAGGGTTCACATTGGCAAAGTGAACCATTTTTTACAATAAGTGTGGTCAGCCTCATACCAACCTATAAGTCAAGGAATATCAAATGTAATTTATCTTTGCAACTTAGATTGTAGATTATACAATGAAAATAAAACACAAAATGGGTTTGTTATTAATTTAACTATATACTCGTATATACATGAAAGCAGTGTGGAACTAAATAATTCATCCTTCGTTTTATATTGCTCGTAAAATAAATAATTTAGTACCAGCATCTTAATAGTTCTATTAGTTCAGTGACAATAAACGGGTCTTTTCACGGATAAACTATTAAAAGTATACATCCATTTACCCTTGTTCGCTTCAAATAAAATACACAAACGGGGCTATTCTTAGACATTTTAGTCGTCGATTGAGCCCATGCTTTGACAAACTAACGATGCATTTGTATGAAGACCTGTCAATCCAAGATGGCCGCAAGTGAACAGCTGATTTGTTTTCATACAAATATTACAAAATTCGGTAGGTAAGAATGACCGTGGTGATGAAACTTCCAGCGCAGGCACCATTAGTTTGTCAAAGCGTGGGCTCAACGGACGACTAAAATGTCTAAGAATAGTCCCGAAAGAGTTTGTGTGCTATAAATGTTTGAACTAAAAATGAGAATCAAACGTGGACACTAAATAGCGGGACCAATGCTGAATCAAAACGCAACTAAGCTACACATCAAGTGTAACTTTTCTCTTAAGAAATTGCGAATGAATGGAATATCCAGAGTCATAATAAAAGGAGAGCTTGTATGAAGAAGGTTTTATGACTCTGCATGAAATGAAAGAAGTATGTGAGGACAGAAAGAAATGGCGGTTGATCTGTAATGCTGGCGGCTAGGGCTAAGGTTTCTCAAATTGTCCAAATTTTTGTAAATTTTAGATTGTAATTTTGTATTTTGTATTTGATTTTAATGTTTATCCATTTGTTTATGTCTAAAAGTTTATTTGTTGTGTATATTCCTTGACATATAGGTTGGTATGGGGCTGATCACCTATGCTGTAGAAAATAGTTGACTTTGCCAATATCACCCCTGTTTCAGGGAAGGTCAACAAGGGTTGCGGGGTGTACCTATGTTCATTTGAGATTTGGTTATTTATGTTGTAGGTTCACATACGGCATGTGCAAGCTCAAACTTATACGTTTCTGCTTGTGAAAATGCATATAATGTGAATCCTCAATGTTACATATCTTTACAATTTAGATTAGACTAGATTAGGATAGGTTTGTTAAGTCTAAATAAATAGGTCCCGAATCGCCACATGCGACCCAGTCGGTGTACGCAGGCAAGAAGTTACACTATACGTGTAGCTTAGTTGCGTTAGGTGCATTTGGTTTCTAAGGACGATAGTCAAATAGAAGTGTGACATTTTCCCGCTGAGAAAAAAATTCCTAAAGAAAATTTGTGGTAGGTCCATCCAGATGCTTTTATAATCTGTCATGGTCCTGATTTCGCTTTTTTACATCGCGAGGACAAGGTGCGGATGCATTGAGAGTAAGCAAGTGCGAACGCAATTACGAGAGGTTTTCTGTGTTTGCGTGCATACACAGTTTGTGGAAAGGGAAAACAATGGAGCGACCAAATCAATACCAACTAAAATAATCAAAGCTTGTGCAAAAATAATTGTGTGCGAGACCCTATATACCTGTACTTATTTTTTATCAAAAATCTAACTTACTTAGTTAATTTTTCTAACAGTGCCCTTGAAGTGATTTATCACAAAACGGCACTATAAATATTGTCTTATTATTATTATTATTGTCTATTTTTTAATTTTATTTATTTTGTCTATTTTTACAAATATGTTTATATATATTGAACTATTTATATGCCTATTCTTTACTTCTTTTCTGTTGTTATTTTTGAGTGCTACTCATTTTTATAATCAAAATGCAATGAAATATTCTGGAAGGACATTTAAATACCTAAGTACGAAGTTAAATTGAAAAATATAAAAACTAGTTAGTGTTTTTTTTTATTTTTTATTTATCGTTCATTTAAAAAAAGCATTGGACAAGTATTTTCGCAAAATTCAAAGCACATTTTCAGCAATTCTCAAAGTGCTAAAAAAAACATTTGAAATCTTTTAAACGCTTTACATACAAAAAAAAATTAAAAAAACTGCAAGACAGCATAAAAACGCCTTTTACTCGGATCATTCTCAGCTTTTACGACTTCGAACAAATCCTGCAAAGCGCAGACAGTTTTATAGCAAATTTCCTACTTTAATATACGACTCCCTGTTATACGACACTATACTCATGTTGTAAGTCTTGAACTTGAACCGACCAAGGTTTAGCAACCTCCTCAATAACACTTCATCCCCTCAGTGCTTGTTTGGCTTATCTACCAGTTCATTCAAAGATGACCTTTCGATGAAATTGTAAGAAGAATCACATTCCACACAATCTGAGTTAAGAAAAAAAACGTAAAATACGATAATGTGAGAGTTCAATTTCCAGTTTTCATAAGACGCATTGGTCCAGTACACATACGAACATTGCTTATGTGAAATCACCACTAATGGACATAAGACAAACAAGGACGGCAAGAGTTGCAAGGCTTACGTTCATTTGAGATTGGGTTTTTATATTGTAGGTCCACATGCGGTGTTAGCGCGAAATTATACATATCTGCTTGTGGGAATGCATATAATGTAAATCTTAAATGATATATATCTTTGCAGCTTAGATTAGATTAGATTAGAAGCACTAAAGGGACGATGTGTGACTTTAAACTTATAAAAAATACTACCCACACGATTGACATAAGTGCGTCCTTTTCATTCAGTGTAAAGTCGCTATGCTATCTATTTATCTATCGATAATCCAAGTTATATTACATGTGAGATTCATATTAAATGCATTCTCACAAGCACACACGTATAAGTTCGCGCTTACACATGCTGCGTGTGAACTTACAACATAAGAACTTGTAACATTTTAGTCAACGACGTTACCATGTTGAAAGCATCGGTTCCCATAGATCATCAAAGTTAAGCAACATTGGGCGCGGACAGTACTTGGATGGGTAACCGCTCAGGTACACCGCGTGTCGTTGGCATCTGGGACCGGTCCGTAGTCCGTAGTGGCAAAACTTCGGACTCGTAAATGGAAGGTTGTGGATTCGGATCCCGGCGGAGCACAAAAATATACCATTTATATTTCGAATGTGCTCTTCGCTGAGTTGAAAAATTCATAAACCTTTACCAAAGACCGGTCACTGAAAGGTCCATCCAACCTTACAACAACTGGGTCTTGCTTGAGAATTGGCGCTTTCTACAGCGACGAACCAAGCTCGCAGAGGGCTCTTGAGGTGTGATACACACAAAAACAGCGCTCACCAAATAAATCATCCTAATATTATTATTATAAAAACCCAATCTCAAATGAACATAAGCCCTGCAACTCTTGCCGATCTTCCCTGAAACCGGGCTTTAGGATTTTAGGAACTAAGGATTTTCAAGAGGGCGTCATCTTCACTTACACACTCACACAAGTAAGTAAAACACACAGACACGCAATCGTAAGTTAATCTCCACAGTAATCTAATCTAATCTAAGTTGCAAAGATATGTTACATCGGAGTTTCACATTACATGCATTCCCACAACCAGACACGTACAAGTTCGCGCTTGCACATGCCTCATGTGAACCTACAACATAAAAACCAAATCTCAAATAGACATACACCCTTTGCTCTTACATACTCTTGCCGTCCTTCGCTGAAACAGGGGTGACATTGGCAAAGTGAACCATTTTTACAGCATGGGTGGTCAGCCGCATACCAACCTATAAGTCAAGGAACATTAACACAATCACAATAGTACCTGTAGAATAGTTAACTAAAAAATATAACTAAACTTGAAAATACCCTTACAGTACCCCTAGTACGAGTTGCAAAACTTGAGTAATGTAAAGTTTACGGCAATTATTAAAGAAGGATTTTCCCCGAAATCTGCCGTTTTTGTTTGTTTGTTTTTCTTGATTTTCTTCATCACTGTAACTCTTTTGCTAAGACCACAAAGTGTAAGAAACAAAAACGGCAGATTTTGGGAGAAATCCCGCTTTAATATTCTCCGTAAACTTTACTTTTTTCAAGTCTTGCAGCTCGCACTAAGGGTACAGTTCTCATTTCTTCCCGCCAACAACTGATATAAATATCCTACATTATTAATATTCCTAAGCTGCAGTGACTTCTCTTGATTATGAACACTCCTAAGCCTGAAATACGACTGCCGTGTTTTATCTCGTCTAGCAGGTGCGGTAAGCCCGCGTAGCAAATTTCAATAATTGTATGCGAGAGAAGTGAATGTATTTTCTTATTTGCATATCTTTTGAGAAATGAGTATTGCTCTTACATAGAGAGAGGGAGAGAGAGGGGAAGCGAAAGAGAGAGCATATATATTGTTTAACCTTTCGTTTACCGATATTTTTGAGCTCCTGCCAATTGGGCGTACATTAACTAAACTAACTAAACTACACGTATTTCTTTGTTGCGCTCAAAGTGTTTTTTATTATCTTTCTTAAAGCAATTGAGTACGTTGACCATAACGTGGAAAATAAATTATCTTTGCTAAACCGTTATAATACATGCCCGGTCGATAGCTCAGTGGTAGAGTGCTTGCATTCTATGCCATGAGCTCGGGCTCGAATCCCACTGAGGGTGTCAGAAATTATTTCTCGTTTCGGTGTTTATTTCAAACCCTAAAATATAATACCTGCAAGCTTTACTCAGTCTTCACAAGAAATTAATACCAGCCCCCTTTGGGAGCTGAGAAACCCTGGTTGGCGTAAGGCCGACCGCCTTACCTGTAAAAATAAAAAGGTTCCACTCGCCATATGCAAAACCCTTCGGGGTTAACGCGGCAAGAAATTACAGTATATGTGTAGCTTAGTTGCGTTTATCATATTTTCAAAAAATTATTCAAAAATTAATTTTGCTCTCCTCTTCTTCATTGATTGGTTGCTAGGGAAAAGATGAACTGTTATTGGTTGCTAAGGACGGCATTCCCATACATGACTGATGTTTGCTTGTGCAAAAAAACATTCATATTAGGTAAAAAAAAAACCATTTCAACACTGGACGGACTGTAGTATTAGTATGGCATTGTGATGCCGTTAAATACGTTTCGTGTTGCGTAAATTACCAAACGGGTGTAGAAAAAAAATCTTTGTGCAAAAAAATATTAACTGGCGTTGAAAAGGTTAAAACATGCAAACATTTTCAACGTTACATAACGACATTCGAATAACATACACCAAGCATTGACTGATAGGTTGGTATGCGGCTGACCACCCATACTGTAAAAAATGGTTCACTTTGCCAATGTCACCCCTGTTTCAGGGAAGGTCGGCAAGAGTTACAGGGCTTATGTTCATTTAAGATTGGGTTTTTTATATTGTAGGTCCACATGCGCCATGTGTGAGCGCGAAATTGTGCGTTTCTGCTTGTGGGAATGCATTTAATATGAATCTCAAATGATACCTATCTTTGCAGCTTAGATTAAGATTTAGATTTAGGCTGGTTTTAGTGTCGCGCTGACAACACGCTGACCGTCAGCGCTGACAGCCAAATATATGAACTTGTCGCGCTGACAGCTACGCGCCATTCTAAAACGCTTCCTACAGTTCATATATTTTGAACGGTCAGCGCTGACGGTCAGCGCGTTGTCAGCGCGACACTAAAACCAGCCTTAGAGGCATGACTTAATAAAATGAACTCCTATATAAGGCAAATTAAATAATTAAGTTCTAACGGTGCTATTCAGAAAACATTTGATCCATCGCTGATCTACGGATCATTGATTTTTAGTATTGAAAATTCACTGTGGGCTGCGTATGAGCCATGGCTTTGATGTATAAGAATAACACTGTATGAAAAATGTTGGTAGGTTGATAACCATCCATGCTGTAAGAAATTCGTTCACTTTTTCCAATACCACTCCTATCTCAGAGATTATCGATAGTTTCAATGATACTTGTCATGTCTTGCGTGTTGCAGACCATACGAGACGCCTCTCGAATGGATATTTCCAGAAAGTGCTAGAAGTAAAAGGTACAAAAAAACACTTACGTCTGAACACACATATACTTAGTAAGTAAATACGTCCAGACAAACGCAATCATAACAACACATAAACATGAACTTATACATTCGTAACAATACACTTGTTATTTTGGTATTTTTAAATCGCAGGCAAGAATTTTAAAGTGCGTAACGTAGTGTAGGTACGAGTATCCACACCTCGTATGTGTTTACGCTTGATCTTCATATTTTAAAGTAAGCGCCATTTTCTTCAACAGGTGTGACAGTAATCTTACTAACTAAGTGTGAACGCAGCCTTAAAATATACTGTGACGAATATTATGTGATAGTGTGCTTTGTTTGTTTGTGTGATAATAAAGTCTGTGAAGTCTCTCTAGAAGTAAATAGATGGTAGGTACTCGTATATAATTTGTATTGTTCAAGTTTGCTCGAGTGTTTGGTCGAATGTTCTAGTTAAGTCTTGCATGTACCAATTCTCAATGATTCGATAACGATTCATATTCTTGCTTATAAATAATAGCCACAACTCTCTGTAGCTTTAGAAGTGTACTTTTGTCAGTTTCCTATCATCTATTATCTATATATCTCCATCTAAGTTGCAAGGGTAAATATACATTCAAAACTCATATCAAATGCATGCCCACAAACAAACACAAGTAAGTTTACGCTTACAAATGCTGAGTGTGTACTTACAAATTAAAATCCAAACCTTAAATGAACATAAGCCCTGCAACTTTTGCCAACCTTTCCTGGAACAGGGGTGACATTGACAAAGTGAAATTTTGTTAAAGTATGGGTGGTCAGCCTCATACCAACCTATAAGTCAAAGAATCTTCATCTTCTCATTTTTTTTTTTTTTCAATTCCATTCATAAGGAAAATCCCCATCGTCCCCCAATGCAAGGCCACCACTAACTGTACACATGCAGCGTTTGTAAGCGCGAACTTACACATCGCACGTTTAATAATAAAGAGAAATAACTCGAAAATTGGGAAAATCGAGATTTTGTAATAAAACGCAAGAACAATGCGAGAAGAATAGGTAGAATGCGACAGCCGTTCAATTTGGACGAATATGACCGAGATAAAACATCGGCCGCCTTTTTCATCCCATACAAGTTGTACTGGTTGTCTGAACTTCAACCGTGATTTCCCAACATTCATGTTTTTTGAGTTATTGCTCTTTATTATTAAACGTGCGCAGGTATGTTTGCGTTAATTTATTAAAATAAAAAATAAAGGTTCATATTTATTTGCAGCTTAGATTATAGATTACAGCAAGGGGTGAAGTTGTAAAAGTGTGCCATTTATTACAGTATGAGTGCTCAGCCTCACACAAATCAAAACCTTTTTTTTTCAAATAAATTAGAAAGTACCTAAAGATTTAAGCAATGTTTTAAATAAACAATTGTTTGTCGTGCATTTTACTTTTTAACAATGTTTGACTTTCATAACAAAAATGGAGCATTCATTTGTTTTTGGCTTCTAGTCAAACAAGGAAAACTCGAGATAAATGAAAGTAAAGAAAGAGATGGTGTATAAATACATACAGGGTTATTCACAACACATTTGATCCACAGCTGATCCATGGATCATAGTTTTTTTGTATGTAAAATTCACGTTAGGTGGCGGTTGAGCCATGGGTTTGCTGTGTGTGAATAAAAACGATAGAACTTAGATTGTATGTGATAAGAGGTTCCATGTTGGAACGGTACAGTGACAAAACAACACATGACATAACGTCACATGGTTTTACATCATATGACAGAACATTACAGGATAGAGCACCACATGACAAAACTTCACATGACATTACATCACATGAAGAAACATTACAATAACAAAACATCACAGGAAAGTACATTCCAATGACAATCTAATCTAATCTAAGTTGCAAAGATATGTTACATTGGAGATTCACATGACATGCATTCTCACAACCCGACACGTACAAGTTCGCGCTTGCACATGCCTCGTGAACCTACAACATAAAAACCAAATCTCAAATGGACATGCACCCTGCAACTCTCGCCGTCCTTCCCTGAAACAGGGGTGACATTGGCAAAGTGATCCATTTTTACAGCTTGAGTGGTCAGCCGCATACCAACCTATAAGTCAAGGAACGTCACAATATGTACATGTACACAATGTGTACAGCTTTACGCCCCCAGCAATTATAACAGAGCAAGAAGTCATGATCTCTTCATGATTCCCGCCTGCCGAACCAATGTTCTCCGTCAGTCTTGGGTAGTGCGTGCGCTGTCGCTGCTCAATACTCTGGCCTCCTCAGCCCCACACCTGGATATATTTACAACTGGTGTGGATCGCTTACTATCTGCGTCTGTATGTATATTAGAACGACGTATGGATGCGTAGAATAATGTATCTGTGGATCTGTATATTGTTCTCGTATGTCTGCCATGTTATATGTATTGTGACGTTTTGGTGTCTCACTGTCAGTCATGTATATATTTGTTAAATAAATAAATAAATAAATAATACTTGCACAGAACAAGACATGTTTAAGCGCGAACCTTAACGTGTCTGTTTGTGGGCATGCATTTAATATGATATCTTTGCAACTTACATTAAATTAGATATGCAGCATTTGTGAATGAATTTCAAATGTTATTACATTATAGATTTACGGAGGAAATGTGATATTTGTGTATATTCAACCGCTCGTTTTGCGTCATAACTGTAGAAATGCATTTTTACTTGTTGGGATAGCATTCCTATGGCCAAGCAAAGTTGTGTCTCGCTTCATTGGTCAGCCAGTCGACTCGAAACTAGAGACTCGTACGCATGCGCGCTGGTTAACTACTCGTACCTCACCCACATCGGGACAATCAAATACGAAACGAAAATTAGTGAAATTCTACGAAAAACTAATTAAAACCTAACGACCGACACAGTTACAATAATTAAACTAATTAACAAGTGAGTTTTAATTGAAAAAAAAAGTAATCGTAAGTGCAAAGTGTTTAAAAAAATATTTGTGTTTTTTTAAGGTGAGAACTCGTACCTTAGGGCCTGTTGCATTAACCTAAAATCAATATTTGATTGACACATCAAATTTATATATCTTTATATATAAGGATAATTTATTTATAAGGTACACATAATTGAAGAGCGCCGTTTTTGTGTGTGTCACACCTCAAGGGCCCTCTCAAATCACGGATAAGATTTTTTGTAAAGACGCATCTTCAGTGCTCCTTTAAAGACACCTACAGTTTTTGCTTTCCTCACATTAGGTGGTAGTCTGTTCCACTCCATTGGGCCCGCAAACCGGAAAGCACGGTCCCCAAAATTAGTGCGTGTCTGACGTGACGGCTGTACTAAGTCAACCACCCCACACCCTGCAGATCTGAGAGTTGATTGATTAATTCTAGTAAGGACCTCGGTTTAATATTTCTCGGAAGTGGGTAATGATATGATGGAATTTGAACAGGAAAGATGATGTATAAAATGTAATTTTTTTGATTTGATGGGAGAAATCACACTTAATTTTAATTATTGTCTTAATGGAGTTTGGTGCAAGAGTTGTTTCATGTTTGTCTTATGTCCATCAGAGGTAATTTCATATGAGCAATGTTTCTATGTGTACTGGACCAATGTTTGAAAACTGTAAATTTATTTTTAAAATATTAAAAACAAATCCCACATTGTCGTGTATTACGTTTTTTTCTTAGCTCAGATTATCTAGTCTATCAATTCCTTCCTCTGTCTTTACCTTCTTCTAACATTTCTTCTGTACTATGTCTTCGTTAGTCGTTCATCAAGATGTCCGAACCATCTCATCGTACTTTTTTGTACTTTCATTCTTAAATTCTCTTTTAGAAAAGTGCGAAAGGTCCAAAGAAAGTGTGAAAGGAAAAAGAGGGAACAGACGACCGAGAAAAGTATGGAGTGATCAGATTGAGGAGATTGTGAAAGAATGGGATATACAAAGTGAGCGTAAAAGAAGAAAATGCATGAAAAAGGTGATGGATATGAATGAATTGAAAGAGGTATGTAAGGATAGGAAAAAATGGAGGCAACTCTGCAGAGGCTCTGGCCACCCCTAGCGGAATGGCGACAGAGTTACAGTTACAGTTACAGTACCACACTCGTTCATCACCCAATCATTGCGAACTCTATTCTTCAATGTCTTCAAGTCATTACCCTCAAGGATGGAAGTCTCATCACCATGGTAATTCTTCTAATCTAATCTAATCTAAGTTGCAAGGATATGTTACATTGGAGATTCACATTACATGCATTCTCACAACCAGACACGTACAAGTTCGCGCTTGCACATGCCTCATGTGAACCTACAACATAAAAACCAAATCTCAAATGGACATACACCCTGCAACTCTTGCCGTCCTTCCCTGAGACAGGGGTGACATTGGCAAAGTGAACCAATTTTACAGCATGGGTTAGACCGGTCGATAGCTCAGTTGGTAGAGTGCTTGCATTCCATGCCGTGAGCTCGGGTTCGAATCCCGCCGAGGCGAGGGTGTCAGAAATGATTTCCCGTTTCGGTGTTTGTTTCAAACCCTAAAATAAAAATGCCGGCAAGGTTTACTCAGCCTTCACAAGAAATGAGTACCAGTTCTCTCGGGAGCTGGGAAACCCCCACTTCATCTGAAGTGGTTGGCGTAAGGCCGGCCCCCTTACCTGTAAAAATAAATAGGTTCAACTCGCCACATGCGACCCCTTCGGGGATAACGCGGCAAGAAGCTACACTATATGTGTAGCTTAGTTGCGTTTTTTTTTTTTTTTGCGTGGTCAGCCGCATACCAACCTATAAGTCAAGGAACACACACACACGACAAATTACATTTTATACATCACTAAATAATAATATCCAAATACAAAATATCCATTTACAAACAAAAACAAATTCCAATTTAATAAACCCTAGCCGCCAACATTACAGATCAACCGCCATTTCTTTCTGTCCTTACATACTTCTTTCATTTCCTCCAGAGTCATAACCTTCTTCATACAAGCTCTTCTTTTATTATGACTCTGGATATTCCATTCATTCGCAATTTCGGATATTTGGTCCATCCATACCTTTCTCGGTCTTCCTCTACCACGACATCCATCTATTCTACCAACATATACTTTCTTCGTCAGTCTTTCCTCATTCATTCTCTCCATATGCCCAAACCATCTTAACAAACTTCTTTTAATCTTCACTTTCACACTTTCTCTTGCACCACATTCTTCTCTTACAAAATCATTCCTCACCCTGTCACTCCGTTTTTTCCCAATCATACTTCTTAGAAAGTCCATTTCAACAGTATGGACTTTACTAATTTCACTTTCATTCACCGTCCAGGCCTCGCTTCCATACATCAAGGTGGGTAAAAGTATGCCACTGCGTACCGCCAATCGAGCATTTTTTGATATTATATTATTTAGATTTTGGGCAGTAACTTTGTGAAAGCACATTTTAATTAATTAAAATACTTTTTTAACTTTGTTACAATTCACTTGAGTTTTATTTTTTAAAAAACACAACCAGTTTCGGGAGAAGCAGTACCTCCCATCTTCATCTCCCATCTTCCCAGTTGATATTTACACCTGAAGATGGGAGGTACTGCTTCTCCCGAAACTGGTTGTGTTTTTTAAAAAATAAAACTCAAGTGAATTGTAACAAAGTTAAAAAAGTATTTTAATTAATTTTTTGATATGTTTTGATTTTTGGCGATACAAGCTGTGGCACCCAGTACACACCTGCCCTTCATTACTCTTCTCTCAAATTCACCGGTCATTCTTCCATCTTTTTCAAACTTACTTCCGAGGTATACAAACTCATTTACGACATCAACATTCATTCCATTAATTTTAAATTCATAATTCATACTTTCATCATCTCTTTCAAAAATCAATACTTTCGTCTTACTTGCATTCAACTTCAGATGGTTACCTAACAAAGCTTCATTCAATCTAGAGAGCATTGTTTGCAATTCTACTGCTGAATCAGATACAAGAACTGCATCATCTGCATACAGTAGAACACTCACTTTGCTCTCTCCTATCATCAATCCACAATCATTAAGTCTAGCATCTCTGACACACTTGTCCATGACTATGTTAAATAGCCATGGACTCATCACACATCCTTGCCTCACACCCTTATAAACTTCCAACCACTCGCTATACTCACCATCAATACGAACACATGCCTTACTATTTTCATAGTTGGCATGCACCGCACCTAGGAGAGCCCCATTCACTCCGTATGCTTTCAAAACATCCCATAACATACCTCTGTCTACTGAGTCAAAAGCCTTTTCCAGATCTACAAAGGCCGTGAACAGCTTCCGCCTCACCGACAATTGTTTTTCAACAAGTTGTCGTAGAGTAAAAATCTGATCAACACAGCCTCTACCGGCCATAAAGCCGGACTGTATATCGGAAATCCTTTCACTAGTAGTCAGAATCACATTTTTTATAATCACCTTACAGAAGACTTTTCCTGGTATACTGAGTAGACTGATTGGTCTGAAGTTCTGACAGTCTTTTTTGTCCCCTTTACCTTTGTAAATGGGAACAATGACTGCCTTCCTCCAATCCATCGGTACTACTCCTGCATTCACACAAAGCTTCCATTATTCGTACATCCAATCTATCACGCATTCACCTCCTGCTTTCAACATTTCACCATTTATTCCATCAAACCCAGCAGACTTTCCATTCTTCAAACATTCAATAGATACTTTTATTTCTTCTTTCAAAATCCTAAATTCATTCTCTTCTGTCATTTTTCTTAACAAAATTCTTTCGCCCCGACCAAAAATCCCTTCAAAATATTCTTTCCATCTCTTACATACTTCATCATTCTCCCATACCATCTCACCAACAGCACTTTTGATTCCTGGGGTGGTCAATGCAGAATTTTTATTTCTAATGGCGCCGACCCATCTCCAGAATTCCTTCCTACTGTCGGTGAAACTTCTGTTCATTTTTTCATCAATCTTTCTCTGTTCATTCGCTTTGCTTTCATAAACTACATTCTTCGCCATTCGCTTGGCTATCTTATATTCATCTTCTAGCTTTCTATCATTCCTGTCGTTCAGCCACTTTTTGTAACATTCCTTCTTTACTTTCACAGCCTCTTTTTTACTCTATTCTTACCTACCGAATATCGGTAATATTTGTATGAAGACTAATCAGCTGTTTACTTGCGGCCATCTTGGATTGGCAAGTCTTCATTCAAATATTACCGATATTCGGAAGGTAAGAATTACCGTGGTGATGAGACTTCCAGCCCAGTTAAGTCATTTCAACCGTACATACTTTACTCACCTCACATTCATTAACTGTCCACGACTTACTTCCATACATCAATGTCGGTACCACTTTCAATAGCGCGAATTTAAGTGTCAACGCCTCGAAAGGCGTAACTAACTTTCTTTAAACCAGTTATCAGTCCAGTTTTATTATAATTAGTTTTACGTAAATGTGAGCGACGTAATCTAAAATTTAATTAATTTAACTTTTAATGTAAAGTCATTTAATTATGCATTCTACAGCATTTTTGTTCAGAGCAGTTTTTACAAATGCTTTTTATATAAAAAACTTTGTTAACGTAAAAAAAAAGAATGATATTTTTTGTGGTCTGATGGGAATCGATCCCAAGACTTTCCGATTACGAGTTTCTGGACAATTAACTTGGTATGATGCTAGCCCCACATGCTGTAAAATCTTGGTTCTCTTTTGTCATTGCCACTCCGGTTTTAGGAGTTGCAAAGTTTATGTTCATGCGAGGTTTGATTTATTTTGTCTGTTCACATGAAACATTTGTAAGCGCGAATTAAATATGAGCCTTAAATGTCCTTGACTGATAGGTTGGTATGCGGCTGACCACCCATACTGTAAAAAATGGTTCACTTTGCCAATGTCACCCCTGCTTCAAGGAAGGTCGGCAAGAGTTGCAGGGCTTATGTTCATTTGAGATTGGGTTTTTTATATTGTAGGTCAACATGCGGCATGTGTAAGCGCGAAATTATGCATGTCTGCTTGTGGGAATGCATTTAATATGAATCTCAAATGATACATATCTTTGCAGCTTAGATTTAGATTTAGAAATGTCAATAAATCTTTGCAACTTTGATTATAGATTCCATATATCGATACCTTAAAGGTGAAACTGAATAAGTGTTATATTAAACTATCATAAATTTCCCAGAAGAAAACACTAAGAAAGTGTGAAAATCCTGTATTTTTTAAGTTTGTCATGAGCACTTCCTTATAATTAGTTCACTTACTATGAGAAGTTACACCCAGTAAAATGTTTAATTCACGATTTCTCAAATCAGTGAATCTGTGCTAGTTCAATTTTGAACCTTGGAGGGGGCGATATTTTTGGGTAGAAATGCTTTTTTCAGGAATGTGGGATTGATTTGAAATCAATATTAAGAAAAACAAAATTGTTCATTTAACCTCACATTATGTATGTAGGTATGAGATTGGAAATGACGTGCGGAAGGTTCTTTAGGAGTTTAAAGTGACGAGTCACATGAGCAGGTTTATTGTGTGGAACAATCTACTCGCATTATCAGCTACATTGCGTGAAACAGTGAACCAGAACCTTTTTCATAGATGGAATTACATTTTAACATTTTTTTCATAACTAATCTCTAATGGCAGAGGGCTCTTGAGGTGTGATACACACAAAACAGCGCTCACCAAATAAATCACCCCTGTATTATTTATATTACCTAGTTGTCTTGTCTGGTCTATAGCTTAGTAGGTAGAATGCTTGTATTCCATGCTGAGAGCAATGGTTCAAATCCCATCAAGGGTGTCAGAAATGATTCCCGTTTCCGGTGTGTATTTCAAGGCAAGGTTTATTCAGTCTTCACAAGAATTTAGAACCAGTCTCCTCGGGAGCTGGAAAACGGTGGTTGGTGTAAAGCCAGCCCTCTTATCTGTAAAAATAAATAGGTTCCACTCGCCGCATGCGACCCCTCCAGGAAAGAACTGATAAAGTATAGGCCCATCCAGCCTTATAGCAATTGAGTCTTCCTTGAGTATTGTCGCTTTCTACAGCGACGACCAAGCTCGTAATGAGCTCTTGAGGTGTGATTTACACAAAGCAACGCTTACAAAATAGTGCATTCCGCTAGGGGTGGCCAGAGCCTCTGCAGAGCTGCCTCCATTTTTTCCTATCCTTACATACCTCTTTCAATTCATTCATATCCATCACCTTTTTCATGCATTTTCTTCTTTTACGCTCACTTTGTATATTGTACTGTACAACTCCTTGTCGCGTTTTTCGCGAAAAGGTCGCATGTGGCGAGTGGACTCTATTTATTCTTACAAGTAAGGTTGCCTTGGGCCTTCCGAGAGTGCTGGTAGGTAGGTACTCATTTCTTGTGAAACCTGAAAAGCCATGTCGATATTTTATTTTGGGCTTGAAATAAACACCGAGTAGGAAAATCGTTTCCTACACCCTCGGTGGGCTTCGCGCCCTACCTCTCTGCATGTAATGCAAGCATTTTAACAACTGTGCTACCGTATGGACTATGTGTTCCGTTTTTTTGTTGCTGATAAATTTGCAAAGGTTTCAAACCACTGATAAGAAACAAAACGTTGTTACGTAAACGAAGGTTACATCCAAGTACTCGTGTCGCCTATAAATAGTCCATAAAAACATACTGTATATGGACCTCTCACATAATATCGACGGTTAAAAGGAAGTAGGGCATAAGCGACGTTTTGGTCGAAATTGAGTTATGAATGCTCTCCTACTTAAAATTTTCCGCTCTTTCTAATGCATTCACTCCCATAGCTCTACGATTTTTTATTGTTGTTTATGCCCAAGCAAACAAGTGCATTTTCAAAGTATGATTTTGGTGTAACTGACAAGATTTCGGCCTTTTTTGTCCTACAGGCGCTTGTGACATAACAAAATCGTAAAACATTGTAAAACCACATTAATAGGAATGCCAATAAATGCCTTTATTTTTTTTAATTCAGAGCCGTTTTGATTTTGACGATATGGTAAAAAATAAAAATAATTAACAGAAAAATAATCTAGAAAGTTTCAGAGATTTATTAACATTTAAAGCTCATATCAAATTCATACCCACAAACAAACACGTGTAGTTTGCGCTTACAAATGCTGAATGTGTACTTACAAATAAAATCCAAACCTCAAATGAACATAATCCCTGTGACTTTTCTTGCTTGCTTGCATTCCATGCCGTGAGCTCGGGTTCGAATCCCGCCGAGGCGAGGGTGTCATAAATGATTTCCCGTTTCGGTGTTTATTTCAAACCCCAAAATAAAAATACCGGCAAGGCTTACTCAGCCTTCACAAGAAATGAGTACCAGCCCTCTCGGGAGCTGGGAAACCCCCACTTCATCTGAAGTGGTTGGCGTAAGGCCGGCCCCCTTACCTGTAAAAATAAATGGGTTCAACTCGCCACATGCGACCCCCTCGGGGATAACGCGGCAAGAAGTTATACTATATGTTTAGCTTAGTTGCGTTTGCGTGCGTTTTAACTCAGTTTTACAAAAGACAGACTCAAGTGCTAGTTAAAATTTGATATATTTTCACTAAATTCCTTTACAGTAAAAAATTCACTCTGTTTTATTTTCCGCTGTACAGTTCGTTGGCAACACTCAACAGAGTTATTTTTCAGCGTCTCTCGTGAAAATTTACTACGGCGTGTAACGTTGTTAGTAAATAAACCGAGATGCTAATAAATTCAGTGAATTTTTTCATGTTCTTGGCTTGCAGCTACCGCACTATACCATATTATGCGAGATTTCCCCTTTTTCGGTTATGAATTAATGAATACTTAAGTTTTGGCTCGAACCCAAAATATTTTAACAACATTTAGGCTTTATTTTTGCTCTTTTTTATCCTTTTTTATGACTAGGATCCGTTAAATATTTGATTAAAAAAACAAAAATTATGAATACTCAATTGAAAAACTGTGTTTTATTCCTTTCAATAAAAAGTGTTCATAAAATTATTTATTTTTCGAATCAAATATTTAAAACGGAATTCCACAATGTTTCACCAAAACAATTTGAAAGTTAGTATTCGTTGGCTTATCGATTGGTATGGGGCTGACCACCCATAGTGTACAAAAATGGTTCACTTTGCCAATGTCACCTCTCAGAATATGTGAATGTGTGTATGTGTGTTTTTATTTGTGTGAGTGTGTCTGTGTCTCTAGAATCTAGATGTAGGTGTTTACATAATAGTACTTGTTTGATGATACTTTTTTTCGGGTTACACCATGTTCTATTTGCAGCAATTTTGTTTGCCGACGTTTCATTCCCTCGAGCGGGGAACATTTTCAAGGCTCGAAGCGACGGGGGACCTTTATCCTCCGTTTGTTCGATCGTGTGAGTATTCGCTCGAGAATTCTAAATAGAATATTCTGTAGGTATATATCTCAAGTTCCCAATATTTCAAGAACCATCCTTATACCATGCTATACAAAGCGCCAAAGCTGTATTTTATTTATTTATTTATTTATTCTTAAAGACACCAACAGAACAAAGGAGTAGCACATACACAAAAAAAAACACAATAATACAAATACATAAGTATCTCCAATGCTCCAATAATAGGTGCCTATCGCATAATCTTATTTTAACAATAATTAATTAGCGGGAGTAGGTATTATGAGTTGGAATAGGTAAATACACTATGCCGGGGCGCTGAGCTTCAACGCACATATACAGCATACAATGCTGTACAGCGATAACCAACGCACACACGCACAATGCATCAGATTCATAAAACGTCACCGGCAATGTCTATAAAATGCTTGCGTTGAAATTTCAGGCATTTAATAAATAAAAATAAGAATACTGAACACGATGTCAGCCATGCAAACAGAAATAAAAACATACATGAAAATTGTTTACAAATATAAACAAAAATAGAATAGAATAGAATATTCAAACCATGATTTAGGGTTGTTTAAAGATTAGCTTAGGTATGATTCATTAATAGGATATAAAATATAAATTTAAAATTATCAATCTCGACAAAAATTACCCCTTATCGCAGTTTTAAGTGATTCAATTGAACTGGAAAATATATCAATAATCTGTATGTAGCGTTAGACTTGTATCTGAGCCGTCGAGCTTATAAGTAGTCAAGTAACCGTGGTGTAAAGTTAACTCTGTGAATGAACCAAATGTGGACGAAATCTTAAAATAAATTAACTATCCACAATATCTTTGCAATGTAGATGATATATTATAGATACTCCGCTTAGAATCGAACCCACGACTTATCAATTACAAGTGTTAACCACTAGACTGCAGACCGGTATCTTGCATCCATCACCTCAACCTTTTGCTGCAAGGCTTTCTCATGGGAATGACGTGTAGGTTCACAACTCGGCAATCTCGGCCAGCGATCTACACAGCACAAGACACTCTTGCAAATGCAATTGATATTTTTGTTCTCAAGTGGCCGCGCTGTGTCCTAACGTCTAACGAAACATCTGTGTAATGAGGGGCCTGTGAAATACCTGCAGACTCTCTCACCTCGTTACAATAGTATTTCAATACATTGTTGAATGACTTTAATTACACAGTATTGACATTAACAACGTCTAAAAAATAATTAGCCTTAAAGTTTATTGAATTCTGTAATTTAAAATTGTTTTTGTTTTGCTTCTGTAAATAGAAAACGTTTAAAAAAGTGAAAGAATGAATGATGATAGACTGACAATGTATATATACAGAGATAGTGTGAAAGGAAAAAGAAGTAAGGGACGACCGAGTAAAAAATAAAGTGATCAGATTGAAGAGATTGTGAAAGAATTGGATATACCAAGCGAGCATTAAAAGAAGATAATGCATGAAAACGATGATGGATATGAATGAATTGAAAGAGGTATGTAGGGATAGGAAGAAACGGAGGCAGCTCTGCAGGGGCTCTGGCTACCCCTAGCGGAATGGCAATAAAGTGACAGTTACAGTTACAAATGTATGTTAATAAAAGTGTAGCTCAGTTAGTAGAGTGCTCGCATTCCATGCCGAGGTCTCGGGTTCGAATCCCAGTGAGGGTGTTAGAATTGATTTTCCGTTCTGGTGTTTATGTCATACCCATAATAAAATACCGACAAGGTTTACACAGCCACAATAAACGAAAACCAGTGGTTGGTGTACGGCTGGCCCTCTTAAATGTAAAAGTAAATAGTGTCCCGATCCGGTGTTTATTTTATACACATAATAAAATACCGGAAAGGCTTACATATTCACAAGCAATGAGAACCAGCCACCTCAGAAGCCAAGAAATTCCCATTTTAACTAAGTTATTGGCGTATGTCTGGCCCCTTAAAATTAAATAGGATTTATTAGCCATGTGTATAAGACAACGCGGTAGTAAAACTTGCTTTATATGTGCAGGTTAGCTACGTTTACGTCATATTTGTTTGAAGTCCTACAAAGTATATTTAGTATCCTCTTGATTTGAGTATCCTCTTGATAATGACGTGAATAAGTCGAAAGTACTTGAGGTTGAAATAAATACTCAATTTGTGAAAATAAAACTCTGTGTTTTTTATAATTTTTTATAATTATTTATAAAAATGAATTTTCACTGTGTGAATACACAAACTTTAAAAAGTCTAAAGTATATTTTTTGACAAATCATTTCAATTCCAAGCGATTGTTTTTGAAGGGGAATTTCTTTTTTCTCGTTATAAGTGAAAACCTGTGCGTCGCACAAGTTTTGTTTCTAGCACATTTCACCGCATTGTCGAGACGCGCATGTGATTCCTCACCTTGTGCCGCGTAGACTTCGTCCCCTCCAGTGCTTGTTTGGCGTATCTACTATTTTATTCAAAGATGGCCTTTCAATGAAATTATCTCAAGGATCACATTCTAAACAATCTGATCTAAGAAAAAAATGTACAACACGATAATGTGAGAGTTGTTTGAAATATTTTTTAAATCAATTTCCAGTTTTAAGACACATTGGTCCAGTACTCATACAAACATTATAATCTAACCTTATCTAATCTAAGTTGCAAAGATATGTAACATTGGAGATTTACATTACATGCATTCTCACAAGCAGACACGTACAAGTTCGCAGTGGCGCATGCCGCATGTGAACCTACAATATAAAAACCAAATCTCAAATGAACATACACCCTGCAACTCTTGCCGACCTTCCCTGAAACAGGGGTGACATTGGCAAAGTAAACCATTTTCTACAGCATGGTGGTCAGCCGCATACCAACCTATAAGTCAAGGAATATATACAACAAATAACATTTTAGACATAAGCAAATGGATAAAAAATCAAATACAGAATTCTAATTTAAAATTACAAAAAAAAATAGAAAACATGAGAAACCCTAGCCCTAGCCGCCAGCATTACAGATTAACTGCCATTTCTTTTTGTGCTTACATACTTTTTTTTATTTCACCAGAGTCATCACCTTTTTCATACAAGCTCTCATTTTATTATGAATCTGGATATACATTGCAATGGAATACAAATATTGCTGCGTTAAAATTACCTCTGATGGACATAAGACAAACAAGCACTAAGGGGACGACTTATCACCTCGTCGCTTTATTTACTTTAATATTTTACCAAGTCTTCGCAAATACATGTCACGTCAAAATAAAAATATATCTTCTTTGTACATGTAATGGGATCTTGAATTCAGTACGTTTTTTTTGTCGTAAAATAACATATTTATGTGATCTTCTTACTCATTTATTACTCGCATATCTGCTAAGGCAGGCCACATTCTCCTCATACCACTATTACATACCTCTTTTTCAGTTGATAGCTCAGTTGGTAGAGTTGATTTCAGGGATACGTTGTCGTGGTCAAAATTTCGAACATATTATACCATCATCATCGTTTGGTAGATAGTTCATTTGGTAGAGTGCTTGCATTGCCGAGAGCTCAAGTTCGAATCCCACATGTTATTTTCAAACCCAAAATTAAGTACTGGCAAGGCTTACTCAGACTTTACAAGAAATGCGTACCATCTTTATTCGGGAGCTGGTAAATCGCCACTTCAGTTGAAGTGGTTACCGTAAGGCCGGCTGCAAAAATAAATAGATTCCTTTCGCCACATGCGACCCCTTCAGTCACGTATCGTACGCTGAATTTTTTTTTTATTTACTGGAAATGCTTAAAAACACTGTTTCCAAGTGTCAATATTTCAAAATTTTCCACCCTCAGTGGAAAAGTCACCCGCAGATCCTTTTGGCGCGTCATAACACCTTGAAATTTCCATATGGCCTTTGGGTAAAATAGTTTGGAGACCCCTGACGCACACAATTTTCATACTTTTGACAACACTAGAGGGGTATTCACTACAAATTCCGTTGCTATGGTGATTTCATAGGTTTCTATGGTGATATGTACATAGATTGAAGACGGAGTAGAGACACGTTGCTTACACAAAAAATGATAAACACATTTCATATGTCGTGAGCGAGACAGCGCTATCAACAATGTATGGCGTCAAAGCCTGGTGCATCATGTCGTTTGGAACTAAATCCCATTCACAGCCACTCCGTAGAATTACAACCTTCATGGGACCGTGCCTAAACGGAAGTGATCAACGACGATACCATGTTGAAAGCACCGGTTCTCATCAGATCACCGTAGTTAAGCAACATTGGGCGCGGATGCTACTTGGATGGGTGACCGCTAAGTTACACCGCGTGTTGTTGGCATTTCTTGGAACGGTCCGTAGTGGCAACACTTCGGACTCGTAAATGGAAGGTTGTGGATTCGAATCCCGGCGGAGCACAAAAATATACCATTTATATTTCCAAATGTGCTCTTCGCTGGGTTGAAAAATTTATAAACCTTTAACAAAGACCGGTCACTGAAAGGTCTATCCAACCTTACAACAACTGGGTCTTGCTTGAGAATTGGTGCTTTCTACAGCGACGACCAAGCTCGCAGAGGGCTCTTGAGGTGTGATATATACGCACAAAAACAGCGCGCACCAAATAAATCAGCCTATTATTATTATTATTATTATTACGTGAATTAGTAATGGTGCATTTAATTTTCTAAAATAAAAGCCGACATTTGTAAATGAAATAAGAATCTAATAATGCGTGGTTTGTATAAAAAAATACCACGATTATTTCGTCACGTCTCGTTAGGCGCGTGACAAATCTCTACAGCTAACTTGTGACATTGTCTTGGGGGGATATATTTTTATATAATATAATCTAAATTGCAAAAATATATTACATTTAAGATTTATATTCAATGTATTCCCACAAGCAGACACGCTTAAGTTCGCGCTTGAGCATGCCGCATGTGAACCTACAATATAAAACCCAATCTCAAATGAACATTAGCCCTGCAACTCTTGCCGACCTTCCCTGAAACAGGAGTGACATTGGCAAAGTGAACCACTTTCTACAGCATGGATGGTCAGCCGCAGACCAACCTATAGGAAATATTTTTATAATAATAATTTTTACTTTTATTTATACCAGGGTTTCTTAAATTAGAATTTTGTATTATGTTTTAGTTTTGATGTCCATACATATATTTGTTGATTTTTAAAAATGTAATTTGTTGTGTATGTTCCTTGATTTATAGGTTGGTATGCGGCTGACCACCCATGCTGTAGTTAATGGCTCAATTTGCCAATGTCACCCCTGTTTCAGAGAAGGTCGGCAAGAGTTGCAGGATGTATGTTCATTTGAGATTTGGGTTTTTATATTGTAAGTTCACATGCGGCATGTTTAAGCGCGAACTTATACGTGTCTGCTTGTGAAAACGCATATAATGTGAATCCTTAATGTTACATATCTTTGCAACTTAGATTAGCTTATTTCTCTCCTTTACTCCTACGATAAAACAATGCGTAAATCTCACCTCCCAACTAAAACGTAACTAAGCTACATATATAGTGTAACTTCTTTCTTGCATTATCCCGGAGGGGTCGCATATGGCGATTCGGGAGCTATTTATTTTGGGTTGTCAGCCTCCTACCAACAAAATTCAGAAAATTATTGTAAAAAAGCAAAGCATTCGAATATTGAGGTGTCACTTAGTGGAATAATCTGGGAAAGTGACATAAGTATGTTTATTTGTATGTAACTGCATTATCTTTTTGGGAAATTAAAAGTTAAGAATGTACCCACGGCACTCCAATATTGCTCAAACAAAACTCAAATATTGCTTAAACTTAAAGCAAACAAACCTAACTTTATCGTTAATCTTTACTTTTGTTTGTCTTCTGACGTAATGAACAAAGCATTTCATAAACTATGTAGTCTATAATAATCTAAGTTGCAAAGACATAGAACATTTAAGATTAAAATTAAATGTATTCCCACAAACAGACACGTATAAGTTCGCGCTTAAACATGCCGCATGTCGCACGCTTAATAATAAAGAGAAATAACTCAAAAAATAAAAATGTTGGGAAATCACGTTTGAAGTTCAGACAACCAGTACAACTTGTATGGGTTGAAAAAGGCGGCCGATGTTTTATCTCGGTCATATTCGTCCAAATTGAACGGATGTCGCATTCTACCTATTCTTCTCGCATTGTTCTTGCGTTTTATTACAAAATCCCGATTTTCTTAATTTTTGAGTTATTTCTCTATACTATTAAACGTGCGATGTGAACCTACAATATAAAAACCCAATCTCAAATGAACATAAGCCCTGCAACTCTTGCCAACCTTCCCTGAAATAGGGATTGCATTGGCAAAGTGAACCATTTTTTACAGTATGGGTGATCAAAACAAAAAAAAACAAAAAAAACAAAAAATATTCTTAGCGTTAAACTTGTTTATACCGCCTCTTTCTGACTTTTCTCTTATTTATAACGCCTCTTCCTATACAACGCATTTTCTGCAATATTTTTTCTAACGTTTCTTTCTATCGCTTCCTTTCCAACACCTCTTTCTACAACCCCTTTCAAGCGCCTCCTATTCAACGCCCTTTCTACCATGTTTTTCCAACGCCTCTTCTATTTCTGTCCCATTCTATCACCTCCTTTTACCGCCCCTTTCTACCGCCCCAGTTTCTACCTCCCATTTCTACCGCCCCTTTCTACTGCCCCAGTTTTTACCTCCCCTTTCTACTGCCCCTTTCTAAATCCCTTATACTGCCCCTTTCTAAATTCCTTTGTACTGCCCCTTTCTAACGCCCCCTCGACCCCGGAGGCGCTCACGCGTTATACCAGCAGTAATTAATCAGCCCCCCGGGGGGCGGTTTATCAAAAACCGTTTATTACAACGCAAGATATTTCGGTTTACGCAACACCAGATATCTCGGCTTACGCGACGCGAGATATCTCGACTCACGCAAGATACGCGAGATATCCCGTGCGGGCTGACGCAGCGTATTATTAAAAATAAATCAAATGCTTTTTGCTTTATGTGTGATAAGGGTTTAATTACAACCTGCAGATTAAAATGCTTTCGCCATTTTTTAGGGAAAAGATAAAATCAGATTTATTCCACCGCCATTAGGGAATTTGGAAAATAAATGTATGTATCTTACAACGGGGGAATTATGTAGCTATCTCAAAATGAGAAGTAATTTAATATTTTGTACTGCCAACTATTTTTAAATAAAAAAAATAATAAACGATTTAAAATGACCTTGAGGGAATTTTTCACAGCACGGCGCTAAATAAAATATTGCTCAATAAATAAATAAAGTAGGTAGGTAGATAGGTACTTATGAAAAAAAAAGTACAAATAAAACACAAAGTTTTTCTTCACGAGTTGAATTTTTTACTTGAATGTTAGGCGAACTGTTATAAGACAACTTACATTATTCTCGACGTTTCGTAAGCAAGGTAGCTAACGTCTTCAAGAGTCACCCTCTTTGCACAACGAATGAGGATGAACTCCGCCAAAAAAACGTCAATAATAATGTATGTTCTATTTATTATAACGGTTCGTCTAATATCCGAGTAAAATTGTGTAAATACATTTATTATAATTGTAAATATGTCAAACGACCGTAACCTATCATTAGATTATAGATTACCTATATAAAACATAATACTCACTCTAATCGGTCCGTAGTCTAGTGGTTAACACTTCTGACTAGTAAATGGAAGGTTGGGACCACAGATCAGAAAATAAAGGTTGGGACCGTTGGGACCTTCCTTGATTATTCTAATTAAAAAAAAAGTAGGCTGATTTATTTGGTGAGCGCTGTTTTTGTGTGTATCACACCTCAAGAGCCCTCTGCGAGCTTGGTCGTCGCTGTAGAAAGCGCCAATTCTCAAGCAAGACCCGGTTGCTCTAAAGCTGGATGGACCTTTTGATGACCGGTCTCTGGTATAGGTTTATGAATTTTTCAACCCAGCGACGAGCAAATTTGAAAATATGGTATATTTTTGTGCTCCGCCGGGATTCGAACCCACAACCTTCCATTTACGAGTCCGAAGTGTTAACACTGGATTACGGACCGGTCATCCGAATATTATTATTTTTACTTGACTTAGCGAACTCCTGCACAGTGCTAAACACAAGAAGGCTGTTAAAACCATCAGAAATGACTGCAAACTCTAATCAGTGAAGTGCTGCGCATCCTCTGAGAGGTGTTTGTGATTGTGATGCGTGCCGAGGGAATCCTGAAGATGGCTGGGGAGACCTTGCCGCTCGTGGTGGGGGCTGGAGTAGGAGTCAGCGTGCTGGCGGGAGTCGTCTCCGGAGTGTGCTACCTCATCATCAGTGGCTTCGGATGGAACAGGTCAATCATCTTTTCATTCTACCCTTGTTCTCTTGCCCCTTTATCTAGAAAGAAATATTTACAACTGTAAAGGAGAGACTGTATGAAGAAGGTTATGACTCTGGATGAAATTAAAGGAGCATTAAATATAAAATAAAAAAACAACTTTTCCTTCTAACTTTGGCAACCGCGCCCTGCTGTTGTTTTGATAGCAACTGGCGATACAAATTTCACATGAAATAACATATGGGGCTGTCCATATATTACGTCATTCTCATTAAGGGGGGGGGGGAGTCTGGTCTGCGGATGATGGAAAATGATGTACGAGTACCAAAAGTGACGTCGTTCTTGTAAATACCAATTTCTACAAAATATACAAAATATTATGTAAGTAATATAACATTATTAATTATTAAGCTCATCCATTAATACAGCAAGAGTGGGGGGGGTCATTAGATAGTGACTATAGGATGATTGAAAGAGGGGGGGTCGAAAATCGGCCAAAATCGATGACGCAATTTATGGACGGCCCCTATGTACCTACATCCGGTGACGCTGAATCAAGAAACGCGAGTTTTAAATGCATAGTAACAACCTGCCCCCGTCACAACACAATGTCGGTTGATTTGCAATGTTGACGGCTAGAACTAGGGGTTTTTAATTAGAATTTTGTATTCCGTATTGGTTTGGACGTTTGTAGATAGTTTGCGATTTAAAAAATGTAATTTGTTGTGTATCTGTGCCTCCTGTGAAAAGTGATACAACTCGAGTTATACCCTTTTTGAGATTTTTACATAGAAATAATCAGAAAAAAATTAGCGATTTTTTGGTCTTACTCACATTCTTCTATCTGCTATAGTTTAGGAAATATAACTGGCAGGATTTAGGCAAAAAAACGTGAAAAGTGATATAAGTCAAGTTGTATCCCTTTTAGTAATTATTGATCCACACATTGTTTTTTACAAATCTATCGTGAATATTGATACATCTCGACTTATATCACTTTACACCAATTTTTGACTGGAATTTTAGCCAAGTTATACGATTCAGGTAAATTATGAAAATACTACTATTTTAAGTACCTACAACAATTGTGTCTTTGGGGTAGTATTTTTATAATTAGTTTGAGCAACATTCTGCCTGGACCATTATCTTATGAGTTATTAAATTTAAAAAATATTAAGCTTTTTGTGTATCACTTTACTCAAAGACAACTTATAGGTGCAATACAATATAACTCGACTTGTATCATTTATCACGTAATAAATGATACGAGTACAGGCAAAAAAAAGGTACAACTGACAGAGTTTAATAAATTATTTGTAAACTATAATAGTAACCATAAAAATTAGAATGCACAGTGAAAGTGAATGTTTTTATCTACAAAATAAGGTACTTATGTGTAACCTAGCCCACTTAGTTCATGAATTAGAATTTTTTAAATCTTGTTTTTGCTCTCCTGTAAAATGATGATTTTTGAGTTGTATCACTTTTCACAGGAGGCACAGATATATTCCTTGACTTGTAGGTTGGTATGTGGCTGACCATCCATATGCTGTAGAAGCTTCTCCCCCTACAGAGAGTTTAGACCCTTATTTTACAGCAGGAATAAAGATCATTCTCGAATCTTTGAGAATCATTAGTTATAGTTCACTTTGCCGATGTCACCCCTGTTTTAAAGAATGTCGACTAGAGTTGCAAGGTGTACCTATACTATGTACCTATCTGTATGTTCAATTGAGATTTGTATTTTTATGTTGTAGGTTCACATGCGGCATGTACGAACGCGACCTTATAGTGTTTACTTGTGAAAATGCATATAATGTGAATCTCCAATGTTACATATCTTTGCATCTTAGATTAGATTATATTTGATGTAAATACTGAACAAAATATAATTTACTTTTTTATACTGCCATCTGTGCGCAAACGTAAGAAACTTTATTTAATTTATTGTAGCCGGTACGTGAAAAGTGAAAGGAAAGTACATAAATCATTTTCATTTTATAAACCACCGATAGATGGCAATGTAATGTTAATGGGTGAAAATACAAGTAATCGAATTGTAAAAAAAAAAATACAATGCCTCCGAGTGAGCCTGTTTTACTAAAAGGTTGTACCTTGACTGATAGGTTGGTATAAGGCTGACCACCCATACTGTAATAAATGGTTCACCTTGGCAATGTCACCCCTCTTTCACGGTAGGTCGGCAAAAGTTGCAGCGTTTATGTTAATTTGAGGTTCTGATTATATTTTGTAAGTACCTATACACATGCAGATTTGTACAAGTCCATGTTGAAGGAAATAAAATGAAAAAGCATAAGCGACGTTTTTGTCAAAAACGAGCTATGGATGCTATCGTACCTACTTAAAATTTTCCGCTCTTTTTAATGCACTAACTCCCATAACTCTACGATGATTTTTTGTTGTTTACGCCCAAGCAAACAACTGCGTTTTCGAAGTATGGTTTTGACGTAACCGACAATATTTTGTCCTAAAGGCGCTTGTGACATAAAAAATCCAATAAATGCCTGTATTTTTGTTGTTTTTGAGCTGTTTTGATTTTAACAATTATGATAAAAAAAGTAAAAAAGTTATGCCATTTTTCTGCGAACAATTTATAGTTTTTTTCGCTTATCTTTTAACCGTCGATGTGATACTTTTTTATTATCCTTTATCAACTTTTACTTGTAATATATTTTGATCACATATCCTTTATTATCATGATAACATTGTGATAATAATAATACGATGGTAATCCAGTGTCCTGCACTCTCTACTGTGTGCATGTTAACTCCCTACGTGGACTGAATGTAATTTAAACATTCCCCGACTAATACGTTTTTTTTTTTTTTAAAGAAATACATTTGTGGAAAGGAATGCAATCCACCAACCTATTTTGCCTGGCCAGTTGTTTTTATGCGAAAGCAGAAGCTTGTGTGCACGCAACGGCATCTGTTGAATCAGGGTCGAAGTTATCGTCGCGGGATTCGAACCTACGTTATCCGGTTCCAAATAAACTGAATTGATCCCCGCGGCCATAACACTGACAAAACGTTTCTTTTACACTTTTATTTCATTTTTATAAAATAGATTTGTGAAGAGGAATGCAATTCACTAACCTATTTTGCCTGGACAGTTGTTTTCATACGAAAGCAGAAGCTTGTGTGCATGCAATGGCATCTGTTGAACCAAGGTCAAATGGGACCGACGTAATTCGAGCCAGAGTTATTCTGTTCCAAATACGCTAGTCGAACAGCGACTTGACTCCTTCGGACTTCTCCGTCAGAATTTACGCAAAATGCCACCGCATTCTGCCTTTTCTCACTCCACTCCATCGGTTCCTCAATCCGGAAAACACGGTCCCAAAAATTAGTATTTTTAAGTTAAGTGCTTAACTGTACTTTGCGTATGGCCGACAAGCGCACCGAATCTGGCAACGACGATACCATGTTGAAAGCACCGGTTCTCATCAGAGCAGTGGGCGCGGATGCTACTTGGATGAATGACCGATAGGTACACCGCGTGTTGTTGGCATTTCTTGGACCGGTCCGTAGTCCAGTGGCAGCACTTCGGACTCGTAAATGGAAGGTTGTGGATTGGAATCCCGGCGGAGCACAAAATATAGGGACCATTTATATTTCCAAATGTAATCTTCGCTGGGTTGAAAAATTCATAAACCTTTACCAAAGACCGGTCACTGAAAGGTCCATCCAACCTTACAACAACTGGGTGTTGCTTGAGAATTGATGCTTTCTATAGCGACGATCAAGCTCGCAGAGGGCTATTGAGGTGTGATACACACAAAAACAGCGCTCACCAAATAAATCATCCTAATATTATTATTATTCTTCTTCTTCTTCTTCTTCAGCCTGTATTGATCGTCCACTCCTGGACGTAGGCCTCCTCTCGCATTTTCCATTCGTTTCTATCCTGAGCGATCCGCATCCAGGCAAGTCCTGCACTTCTCTGAACATCGTCACGCCAACGCAACTGTGGGCGCCCAACTCCACGCTTTGCCGTCCTTGGGCACCAGCACAGCAGTCGCTTTGTCCACTTTTCATCTGGATCGCGAGCGACATGTCCCGCCCATCGCCACTTGAGGGTTGCGGCCATCTTGATGACATCGGAAACCTTTGTCCTGACTCTTATGTCCTCATTTCTGAGTCTGTCCCGCAAACTGACACCCAACATGGCTCTCTCCATTGCTCTCTGTGTGACTCTTAGCTTGTGGGCACTTTTTTGTGACATTGTGACTGTCTCAATACCATAAGTGAACACTGGCAGGACACAGGCATTGAATACTTTCCTTTTTAAGTTGATGGGTATTTTCGGATTTTTCAAAATGTGACCAAGATTTTTGAATGCTGCCCAGCTTAGTCCGACTCTTCTATTTAGGTCTGCTGTCTGGTTATCTCGCCCGAGCTGTATTTTGTGACCCAAATAAATGTACTCATCGACAGATTCAATGCTGGCATTGTCCAGTACAATTTGTGCTGGTTGTGACGTCATCAACTTGGTTTTAGTGAGGTTCATTTTTAGGCCAACTTTTTTAGATGCTTCATTCAACTCCTTTAGCATTTCCGTCAGTTGTGTAGGGTCGTTACTGATGACAATAATATCGTCTGCGAAACGTAGGTGATTAAGGTGAGTGCCATCTATGAATATACCTTTGGAGTCCCATGGTAGATGTTTTAAGGCATATTCCAATGCTAAAGTAAATAGTTTCGGAGAAATTGGATCTCCTTGTCTCACGCCACGCTTTACTGGTATCAGGTTAGTCTTCCAATCGTCATTTAGAGTCACATGCAATGTAGCGTTCTCATAAATATTCTGTATAAGATTTATGAAACTAGAGTCTATTCCAGCCCTTTTCATCCCCTCCAGGACGGCCCACACTTCAAGAGAATCAAAAGCTTTTTCATAATCTACATAAGCTAGGTACAGAGGAATTTTGTATTCTGTGCATCTCTCTATGAGTGTACGCAACGTGTGGATGTGGTCAATGGTGCTATAGCCACTTCGGAAACCTGCTTGCTCTTTTGGTTGATAGAAGTCAAACTTAGGTGTTAATCTTTTTGTGACAATTTTTGTAAATAATTTATATAAGACACTCAGAAGGCTTATAGGTCTATAGTTTCCAATGTTAGCTGCGTCTCCTTTTTTGAAAAGAAGTATAACTTCAGCATTGCGCCATTTTTCTGGTATTCTTTCCTCTTGTAGACAACGATTGAATAGAGCGCATAGTGCATCCTCTAACACTATTCCACCGTTTTTCAACATTTCGGCTGTAATCCTGTCTTCTCCGGGGCTTTTTCGGTTTTTAAGTTGTTTTATAGCTGCTCTAAGTTCATCTCTGTTTATTTCAGGTATTTTTTCTGAACCCATGTTCCTGATTGGTGTACCTCTTGAGTTTATTTGACTCGGTGCAGGTATTGACTCACTATACAATGTGGAGTAAAATTCTTGTACAATATTCAGGATATCCTGTTTGTCATGGTGGATAATACTGTTTCTGTCCTTCATGCAATGGATTCTACCCCGTGACTTTGCCAGCTTTGATCTTAAAACTTTAAGATTCATATTATCTTGGATAGCTTGTTCAATTGTTTTCGTTTTGTGAGACCTCGAATCTTTTCGGATAGCCTTCTTTATCTGTTTGTTTAGGGTCTCGTAGTCATTTGAATCCCTGGGTGTCTGTTTTCTCTTTTCTATCAGTGCCAAGGTACTTAATTTTAACTTAGGGTCGCTTTTCTGTTTCAAATTGCCAACTTTTTTGGCTGCTGTTAATACTCCTTCAGTGATGGACGCACATAAGTCATTCAGGTCATTCCCACAAAGATCTGATCTCAATTTGTTTGTGAGGTGTGTTTGGTACTCTTCGTGTCTTTCCTCAAGTACCGAGGCGGATGGTCTTATGACTTCAGAGATCAGTTTTCTCCTTTCTAACTTCGTTTTGATCTGGATTTTGGCCCGTACTATTCTGTGATCACTCCCAGTGTCGAAGCGGTTCAGCACAGACACATCATTACAGATTTCTTTTTTAGAGCATAAAATGTAGTCTATTTCATTTTTCGTAACACCATCTGGACTTTTCCACGTCCATTTCCTCTGTGGGGGTTTTTTGAAAAATGTTGACATGCAGTATAGATCTTCTCTTCGAAGAAATTCAAGTAGAAGTTGTCCTCTATCATTTCTCTGACCTAATCCGAATTGGCCAATATTATCAGGATCCGAGGTAGTTTTTTGGCCAATCTTGGCATTGAAATCTCCCAACACGATTGTAAACTGTGCGTTTATCTGACTTCGTGCTGTAGCTATGTCCTCATACAATTGTTCGACCTCTTCATCATCCGCTGCACTAGTAGGAGCATAGGTTTGTATGATCTGTAGTTTGTATCTTTTGTTGAGTTGAAGAACCATGTAAATTACTCTGTCTGACACTGCCATTGTTTTGGTAACTAGATGTTTTATATTTTTGTTCGCCATCAGTGCGACTCCACCATTCCTGGTTGTATTTGCATTTCTGTGGAAGAGGAGGTGGCCTGATCTCAATGTGACGACAGCTTCTCCTGCTCTTCTAGTCTCACAGATTCCAAGCACGTGCCATTTTATATATGAAAGCTCCTCTTCCAGTGCTGTTAGGTGATCGTCGTTCCTCATAGTGCGAATATTGTATGTTGCTATATAAATATTATGCTTGTCTTTGGGTGTAGTCGAATTTTTGCCCCCCCCAGAATCCAAGGGGCTGACTGTTCCTGTAGGGACAGCACGAGATTCTGAACCATTAGTTCTACTCGCCTGGGGTAATTCCGCTCTTGTTTTTTGTTTCGACATGGTATATACGAAGGGGTTTGGCAATAAATCGCCACGCTTGCCTAGCGGGTTGGCGAGTTTCGCAGTCACACGACCTTTCTGTTGATTCAACTCCGCCCGTGTATGTCTACTTCTTGACCCTTTCGGCACTGTGTCCTCATCAGCTCAAGAGTAGTAGTGATGAAGCTGCTGCCCTTCCTCACAATGGGTTTGGTGGCATTTCCTCCATCCACGGGCCCATCGCCCACCCCAGAGACCTGGGTCCCCGGGGGCGTTGGGTTAATTAACCGCCGCCCAACATTCGGCGTTGAGCCGCAGGCAGCATGGTCTACTCTTTACCATGGCAGGTTACCCTGGCCTGACTTTTAATATTATTATTATTAACGAATATCTTGGCCGTTGGGCCACGTCAGAGGCGAAGATCCAGGCCCTCCATCCATTGACATACTAATGCCTCCATCCCAGGAGCGCACATCCCAGACAGGCGCGTGCGCCTAATAGGTAGGCAAAATATGGTGAAAAACGTATTTAAGCTCGATATTTCAAAAAAAAAAAACAAAATTACAAAAATAGATTTTGTGAAGAGGAATGCAATTCACCAACCTATTCTGCCTGGCCAGAAACAGGTATTAATATCATCAATTAATAATTTATTATTGTTTATTTTAATGAATTGTTAATTAATAATTACCCAATAACATATCGCTGCCTTAGTTCTTGTTTACCGTATACGCAATTGAGAAATTTTTACATGAGCAATGTTTGCATGTGTACTGGACCAATGTGTCTTATGAAAACAAGAAATTTATTTACAAAATATTTAAAAGAAACTCAAAAACGCAAACGCAACTAAGCTACACATATAGTGTAACTTCTTGCCGCGTTATCCCCGAAGGGGTCGCATGTGGCGTGTTGAACCTATTTATTTTTACAGGTAAGGGGGCCGGCCTTACGCCAACCACTTCAGTTGAAGTGGGGGTTTCCCAGCTCCCGAGGGGGCTAGTACTCATTTCATGTGAAGGCTGAGTAAACCATGCCGGTATTTTTATTATGGGGTTTGAAATAAACACCGAAAAAGGAAATCATTTCTGACACCCTCCTCGGTGGGATTCGAGCCCGAGCTCACGGGGTACAATGCAAGCACTCTACCAACTGAGCTATCGACCGGACTCTCACATTATCGAGTTTTACGGTTTTTCTTAGCTTAGATTGTGTAGAATTTGATTCATAAGACAACTGCATGAAAAAGTCATATTTGACAAGATTGGCGTATACGGTAAACAAGAACTGGGGGAGCGATATGTTAAACCAGGGTCAAAGTTATAGTCGAATGACCCAGGCGGGGATCGAACCAACGTTACTCTATTCCAAGCACGCTAGAAAGATCAGCCCACTTGGCCCCCTCGGCCATAACACCGACATATTGAGATTAAAAATGCAAAAATTAAATTGGGTTGGAGCCATCACTAGCACTCCAGTCAATTTCAAATAAGTTATTTTAAAGGAATGAAAGAAAATATTTATTTAGGAATGTGTTTTCCTCTACCCAATACAATTTACATTTTCCGCGAAATGCGAGGTATTACCATTCTGTATCACCTCGTGTGATGACCAACATGTATCTATATAACATACGCAGTACGTACTTCCGATGAATCAAACATTTTTGTTTCAAATTCTACGGCCGTCACCTGCTGTAGGCAGTTATAGGTTCCAGTTATAGGTAGGTGCCTACTGCCTACAGTACCTGCGCACAATAACCAAGCAACAATAATATTATCATGCATCCTATGAATAAAACAGAGATCCTTCAACTTTAAAACTAATATAATATTTAATGAATTGTTTTTGTTTTTTTTTCGGGTTAGACCATGACATGCAGCTCTTTTCTCTTTTTAGCTCCAAATACAAGGAATAAGAAAATATAATTTGGAGAATTGCTTTCCGTGATCTGTTGCCATGGTCTGTGGGACCTGGAGCTTCCAAACGTTTCGGTTATGCCTACGATGGGCTTCATCCACGTGAAGGTGAAGTGAGGAAGATGACTTCGATGAAACTGTGATTAACATATCGCACGCTTAATAATAAAGAGAAATAACTCGAAAATTGGGAAAATCGAGATTTTGTAATAAAACGCAAGAACAATGCGAGAAGAATAGGTAGAATGCGACAGCCGTTCAATTTGGACGAATATGACCGAGATAAAACATCGGCCGCCTTTTTCATCCCATACAAGTTGTAGGTACCTACTGGTTGTCCGAACTTTAAACGTGATTTCCCAACATTAATGTTTTTTGAGTTATTGCTCTTTATTATTAAACGTGCGAATCTGTACACTCAGAATATAAGAATAAAAAGGTTCCGGAAAAAAACTCTCCAGCATCATCAGCCGACAGTGCTCTCCTCAATAAAACTAAAAAAAAACTCCTATAAAATATAAGTTAGTAGCCTTTTCCCTAAAAACCCGTCCGGGTAACTGGACGATTTATTTTTCGTTGAAATTTTTTTGCCAAAATCATTGAATTTTTTTTTTAGGAAGTTGCCAGGTTTGGGAATCCATATTTCCCATCGGGTAGCATTGTGTACTTCCTCTATCGTCCATCTCTCTTCCTCACACACACACCTATAATATTATTTAATTACATTATATGGCGGCTGCGACCGTTGCGGTCGGTCAAACTCAAACCGTTTTGTAGCTCTTTTATTTTAATTTTTAGTTCCGAGTTGAACTGGCAAACGTCAGATGTAAGGGTGCGCGGGAAA
Organism: Agapetus fuscipes; assembly: GCA_951799405.1. Taxonomy (NCBI): domain Eukaryota; kingdom Metazoa; phylum Arthropoda; class Insecta; order Trichoptera; family Glossosomatidae; genus Agapetus; species Agapetus fuscipes. The sequence goes on along the minus strand of OX637349.1, from coordinate 14,929,579 downwards.
CGAGTGAAAAAAATTCAAAGTTTGAATTTCGAATGCGACAGCTGCTGTCTTCACTATATAAAAATAAAATAAAAGCACTTTCATCCAGACTTTGAGTGTAGCTGGTTTAAAAAATTGTGTTCCATTTTTGAAAAAATATTTTTTAAATTGCGAATGCGGCAGCAGTTCTTTATTTAAAAACACAATTCCAAAAATTGTATGTGAACAAATAAAATACTATTAATTTTTTTTAAATTTGAGCCAGTGACGAAAAGTTCCAAAATTCAAATGAGACAGCTGTGTTCTTTTATTGTAAAAATGTTATTCCTTTTTTGAAAATAAAAAAATACCGTAATGCTGTGTTTATAATGCATGTTTGCTTATAAATTATAATAGTTTCTGTCTTTCAATGCATTGTTATTTAAAAATTAATAATACTGTTTTTAAAAATAAATAAGTGTTATGTAATACAATTCTGAAATAGATTTTTTGCGATACGTACCTAACTTCATTCCAAAATAAATTATTGTTGCTTATATATATCAATAATTATTTACAATTTGAAAAGAAGTGTTCCATTTTCAAATACTTTTTTTACTTATTAATAAATAAAACATGTTCCTTTTTTTTTGAAAAATACCTAAAGATAAATGATCTGTACACATTTAAAATAATACTAGGGTTGTGACTGGTAACGTTTCTAATAAAAGTGTTTTTTTTTGTGAATTTAATTTCAGTTACTGAATGTTGCGATTTGTGAAGAAAAAAGGAATCAACAGGTATGTAAAAAAATTATTTCCGTTTCAACTTATTTAACCGCAAATCGTCCTTAGTTAGAAAGAGAACAAAGATCTTCATAGTGTCATTTCGTTGTACAAAACAATAAATCGGGTGAAACAACGGAATCTATCCAGAAAATTGGTAGCTTTGAAACTCACACCTGTGCGAACATTGTGCGCACGCGTTATACATCTTTTGATCGGTAAATTTGACTATTTTTAAACGTAAAATGCATTATTTTAAGGCATTATGGCATGGGTAGGTAGTTATTGGGTGTCGAAACATAAAATGGAGAAAGCAAGAAAACATAGGATTTCACAGGTACGAGCTTGTTTTGTACGACTACACCACTGCTGTGTTTGACAGGACTGGGGACAACTCCTGGTCAATGGATCCTGAGATGGCAATGTCATTCTAGACGAGAAGTTACTATTCAATTTATATTTCTTTATAAAAATGAGCTTTGTGTTGCCAAGTCGATAGCTCAGTTAGTAGAGCGCTTGCATTCCAAGCCGAGAGCTCGAGTCTGAATCCCACCGAAGGTGTCAGGAATGATTTCTCATTTCGGTGTTTATTATAAACCCAAAATAAAATACCAGAAAGGTTTACTCAGCCTTCACAAGAAATGAGTACCAGCCCCATTTGGGAGCTGGGAAACTCCCACTTCAACTGAAGTGATTGGTGTAGCTACGGCCGGCCCCCTTAACTGTAAAAGTAAATAGGTTCTATTCGCCACATATGGGACCTTGTAGGTAGAACGCGGTTATAAGTTACATACACTAAATAGGTAGTTACTTTAACTCCAATGCTGCAATTTCTTTTAAATTCCGGCAGCCTCTTAAAATAATTATGAAAGAAAAAGATTGCATCTAAAATCTTAATTGTTCTTTTTAACTGTAGCAAGATGATATTTAAAAGAATCATACATTATTAAGTAATAGAGTTGCTGGTTACTTTATAAATTCCCACACTAATTCTAAAAGTGCTGAGTTCAAGATTTATCATCTCGATTGCATGGCAGACGTGGGGAACCTTTTTATTTAGACGTCAGTATGTATGTTAGTAAAGCATGTACGGTGGAAATGAAGCATTTGAGAAGCATGACAGGGAAAACCCTGAAGGATAGAGTTAGGAATGCATGGGTAAAGAAAGAATGTAATTTGAAAGAGGATTATTTTATTGTTCAGTGTTTGTTTTATATACTTAAATGTAATAAATTGTTTGTATTCATTGACTTATAGGTTGGTATGAGGCTGACCACCCATACTGTAAGAAATGGTTCACTTTGCCGATGTCACCCCTGTTTCAGGGAAGGTCGGCAAAGTTGCAGGGCTTATGTTCATTTGAGATTGAGTTTTAATATTGTAGGTCCACATGCGGCATGTGGACCTACATATAAAACACATGCGCGAACTTATACATGTCTGCTTGTAGGAATGCGTTTAATATGAATCATAAATGATATATATCTTTGCAGCTTAGATTTAGATTTTTAGATTTTGATGTAAAAGGTAAGGTAGGTACAAAATAATGTTATGAGATGGTTTGGGCATGAGGAAAGAATGAATGATGATAAACTGACAAAGTATAGGTACCTATATACACAGGAAGTGTGAAAGGAAAAAGAGGTAAGGGACGACCGAGAAAAGTATGGAGTGATCAGATTGAGGAGATTGTGAAAGAATGGAATATACACAGTGAATGGAATATACATAGTTGTTGGCAAGAGTTGCAGGGTTTATGTTCATTTGAGGTGTGGATTTTAATTTGTATGTACACATGCAGCATTTGTAAGGCAAACTTACACGTTTCTGTGTGTGCGCATGCATTTAATATTAATTTAAAATGTTAATTAGTTTTTGCAACTTAGATTATTAGATTATTACTATCATGGCTCTTGACTATCACTGAGAAATATTCATCTTTCTCACACTAAGTTAGAACAATACTGCCATTATTAGAATTCACACATAATTATCGACATTTTATAAAAAAAAAATGTTTTAACCGCGTTGCACATCACTATTGCTGAAAGGAAATGGCGGGAGAGGGGGGGGGGACAGACAGACTATTAAATCAATTAAAATCAACATTGAAAGCAAATTAAAAAAATTAAAAATAAAATTACAACAAACAGAAGCTTCAGAATACAATGAATTAATTTCTGAATAAATTAATAAACAAGAATCGTGTATTTTATTTTCCCATACATCGTACCTTAAGAGTGCTACGTACCCTAAACTTGTGCATAGTATGCATTAATAAATAAATGTTTGTGTTGTTTTTGTCGTTCTTCGAATATTGGGAAAATCGAGATTTTGTAATAAAACGCAAGAACAATGCGAGAAGAATAGGTAGAATGCGACAGCCGTTCAATTTGGACGAATATGACCGAGATAAAACATCGGCCGCCTTTTTCATCCCATACAAGTTGTACTGGTTGTCTGAACTTCAAACGTGATTTCCCAACATTTTTGTTTTTTGAGTTATTGCTCTTTATTATTAAACGTGCGATGTGGTGTTTTGTCATGAGATGTTAAGTCATGTGACGCTATGTCACGTGTTCTTTTGTCACTGTGCTGTACTATCATATCACTATATTCCGTGATCTGTGCATATCACCATTGAAAACATGACCTATATGACGTCATGTAAAAGATCATCATTCTATTTAACTAGGTGACCGAAAAAATGCAAATTTTGGCATAGACTACTACAATCATAGCCAACCTTTATTTACCATAGTCCACGACAGTGTATAGTGTTACAAATGTGTGAGTGTGTCTGTCTCCAGATGAAGGTACTTGTATAATTGCATTTTTATTTGTTCAATATCGTGTGAGTGTTTGCTCGAATATTCTGACAAGGTCTCGCATGTGCCAGAATAACTCTTATTCACCTATAATTATAATCTATATTAAAGATTATTATATTTGTTCAATTTTGTGTGAGTATTTGCTCGAATATTCTGATAAGGTCTCGCACGTGCCAGAATAACTATTATTCACCTATAATTAGAGACCGAGATGCTTTGCAGGGAGACTTTTATCTGGGCTGCCACTTCTTACTTGAACCATTCTAATCTAATCTAATCTAATCTAAGTTGCAAGGATATGTAACATTAAGGATTCTCATTATATGCATTTTAACGAGCAGACCAGTAAAAGTTCTGTGGATGTACAATATAAAAACCCGAATCTCAAATGTACATACACCCTGAAACTCTTGCCGACCTTCCCTAAAACAGGAATGACATTGTCAAAGTGAACCATTTTCTACGGCATGGGTGGTCAGCCGTTTCTTAAAATAATCTATAATAACCTATAATCTAAGTTGCAAGGATATTTTCATTTAAAGCTCTCAGATGTATGCCCACAAACCAACAAGTGTAGTTCGCGCTTACAAATGCTGAATGTGTACTTACAAATAGAATCCAAACCTCAAATGAACATAAGCCCCACAACTTTTGCCGACCTTCCCTGAAACAGGGGTGACATTGGCAAAGTGAACCATTTTTTACAGTATGGGTGGTCAGCCTCATACCAACCTATAAGTCAAGGAAGGATAAAATTTCTTGGATAGGATTTTCTTAAAATAAATTGTGCAAAATAATTTAACCGAAGTTTTTATTAAATTGAACCCGTAAAACATAACAATACAAAAGCTGTGAAACGCTGGCAACAACGCTAACTGACCTAAGCGCGTGGCATTGAACTGCCACTATCCGTGGTGACCATAGATAAGTATACTGTAATACTATGGTGGTGACTGGTGGTCACAGGAAGTGGCCGTGCGTTGGGCAGAGTGCGCTCTGATGGGGCATCCACACGCTTGCGGCAAACGCCTTGAGGCAAGGGCTTGCAAGCGCTTGCAAGCTCTTGGAAAACCAAACAGGGTCATCCACACGCTTGTGCGTGCGTCTGTGTGTGTTAGAATAAGCAAGCATGGCGGACGTCCAGCTTTTAGCTATAACATTTAGATAAACTTATTTTTATTTAAAAAAAAAACAAAACAAAAAGAGAGAAACTAAAATGAAACGAATAATTCGGCAAAGACGATGGTGGATGATCAAAATTCATAGAAACCGTACCGCACCAGAATGCGCGCGCACAAGTATGTGTGTGCCTGGCATGCGCATGCGTGAATTCCCTTTGACTTGCGTCAAAAAACCGACTCTGGTCGGATCGGCGACAAGCCGAGCCAAGGCGGTATAAGCCACGCCCCCAGCTGAGCCAAACGGCCGTCCACACGCTCGACTTGTAATGGGGCGTCCACACGCTTGCCAACCATTCACAAGTCAAGCGCACAGTGTGTCGTCTAGAACATGCTAGCTGGACAAAAATTTGTCTAATGGACTAATTTTGTCCAGCTAGCATGTTCTAGACGACACACTGTGCGCTTGGCTACAAGCCAAGTGCACAGTGTGTCGTCTAGAACATGCTAGCTGGACAAAATGAGTCCATTAGACAAAATTTTGTCCAGCTAGCATGTTCTAGACGACACACTGTGCGCTTGACTTGTGAATGGTTGGCAAGCGTGTGGACGCCCCATGAAGAGTTGGCAAGCGTGTGGAAGCCCCATGAACTTCCGATCACAATCTGACACAGATCCATAGCCCTCTAAATCATACTTGAGCCGTGAAACTAAAGTTTGTACAACGTTGTTTCTTTTCAAAAAAAATAATTAGGAAAGCATATTCTATACATTTTACATCTAAGTTGCAAATATATTGTCGCGAACTTGAAAAACGTGCGCTTATACACACATACATCAAAATAACACATACAGAACCATCTAGGAGGATTCGTGCCTTGGAATGACATTATAGTGATTGTGTGTGCGTAAATGTTCTGGTGGTGGAATAGTCCAGAAATTGCGAGAAAGACCTCTCCGGTTTACTATATAAGAGGTCAATATGGTAGGACAGCGGAAGTCGGAAGAAAACAATTCGCTTAGCATCACATATAACCAGTGACTGTCAAGTTGTGAAATAAATTCTGAAAAAAGAAAATATTTAAAAATTATTCTGGCATACTCGTATCAATTAAAAATAGAATCCAGCAGAAGACGTAACAATATAATAAATTGGCGGTGCTATGGCCCAACGATCCAAGACGATATTCTTGACTACGATATATGGAACAGAATAACGCTGATGTTTTGCCATGTGATGTTTTTTCATGTGATGCTATGTCATGTAATGTCTTTAATGTGATGTATTGTCAAAAAAAAAAAACGCAACTAAGCTACACATATAGTGTAACTTTTTGCCTGCTTTGTTCCCGAAGGGGTCGCATGTGGCGATTCGGGACCTATTTATTTTTACAGGTAAGGGGGCCGGCCTTACGGCCTTTCCTGGAAGGGGTCGAATTTGGCAACTATTTATTTTTACAAGTGAGGGGGCAGGTCTTACGTCAACTATTTCAGTTGAAGTGGGGCTACCCAGCTCCCGGGGGGCTGGTTCTCATTTATTGTGAAGGCTGAGTAAGCCTTGAGATCGAGCCCTTGCTCTCGGCATGGAATGCTAGCATTCCACCAATTGAGCTATCGACCTGTTTACGAGCTTGGTTGTCGTCGCTACAAAGCGCCAATTCTCAAGCAAGACCCAGTTGCTGTAAGGCTGGATGTACCTTTGGTGGCCGGTCATTGGTAAAGGTTTATGAATTTTTCAACCCAGCGAAGAGAGCAAATTTGAAAATATAAATGGTATACTTTTTGTGCTCCGCCGGGAATCGAACCCACAACCTTCCCAGTCAGAGTCCGAAGTGTTACCACTGAACTACAGACCGATCTTTGTGATGAAATGCCATGTGATGTAAATGTTTTCAGGCTTTCAGAAGTGAGCAAAGCTCCGAAGAAGTCGCCCCACAGAGGAGACGAAACGTCAGCTGAAAATCTTCAAGAAGTATCAAGAAAGAAGAAAAAGAAAAAAATAAGCAAAAATATGGACCACGGTCATAACCCGAAACCAAAATATCAAGCATGCCATGTGATGATTTGTCATGTGTTAGTCTGCCTTGTAATATTGTGTGTTGTTATGTTAAATCATGGGACGTTATGTCATGTATTGTTTTGTCACTATCCCGTCTAAGCTATGTAAGGACAATCCTCTTCGGCCACCTTTCCTTGTATTATTGTCCTGCGTCCTGACCGGTCCGTAGCTCAGTGGTAACACTGCGGACTCTGAATGGGAAGGTTGAGGGTTCGATTCTCGGCAGAGCACAAAAAATATACCATTTCTATTTTCAAATTTGCTCTTCGCTGGGTTGAAAAATTCATAAAACCTTTACCAATGACCGGTCACCAAAGGTCTATCCAGCCTTACAGCAACTGGGTCTTGCTTGAGAATTGGCGCTTTGTAGCGACGACGATCAAGCTCGTAAAAAGGTCGATAGCTCAATTGGTAGAATGCTTGCATTCCATGCCGAGAGCAAGGGTTCGATCTCAAAGGTTTACTCAGCCTTCACAAGAAATGAGAACCAGCCCCCCCGGGAGCTGGGAAACCTGGGAAAGCTGGGAAAAACTTGGTGTGAGGCCGGCTCCCTTACCTGTAAAAATAAATAGGTCCCGAAGCGCCACATGCGACCCCTTCGGGGATAACGCAGGCAAGAACTTACACTATATGTGTAGCTTAGTTGCGTTTTTAGTTGCGTTGCGACATGACCTGCAAGCGCTGCCGGATACAGCTGTCTTAGAGTGATATAACGATTACTAGACTTGATGGATTCTGTTATGTAAGGATTCATTAAGCTCTCCTAGGTGTGGTGCATGCAAACTATGAAAATAGTAAGGCATGTGTTCGTATTGATGGTGAGTATAGCGAGTGGTTTGAAGTTTATAAGGGTGTGAGGCAAGGATGTGTGATGAGTCCATGGCTATTTAACATAGTCATGGACAAGTGTGTCAGAGATGCTAGACTTAATGATTGTGGATTGATGATAGGAGAGAGCAAAGTGAGTGTTCTACTGTATGCAGATGATGCAGTTCTTGTATCTGATTCAGCAGTGGAATTGCAAACAATGCTCTCTAGATTGAATGAAGCTTTGTTAGGTAACCATCTGAAGTTGAATGCAAGTAAGACGAAAGTATTGATTTTTGAAAGAGATGATGAAAGTATGAATTATGAATTTAAAATTAATGGAATGAATGTTGATGTCGTAAATGAGTTTGTATACCTGGGAAGTAAGTTTGAAAAAGATGGAAGAATGACCGGTGAATTTGAAAGAAGAGTAATGAAGGGCAGGTGTGTACTGGGTGCCACAGCTTGTATCGCCAAAAATCAAAACATATCTAAAAATGCTCGATTGGCGGTACGCAGTGGCATATTTTTACCCACCTTGATGTATGGAAGCGAGGCCTGGACGGTGAATGACAGTGAAATTAGTAAACCATACTGTTGAAATGGACTTTCTAAGAAGTATGATTGGGAAAAAACGGAGTGACAGGGTGAGGAATGATTTTGTAAGAGAAGAATGTGGTGCAAGAGAAAGTGTGAAAGTGAAGATTAAAAGAAGTTTGTTAAGATGGTTTGGGCATATGGAGAGAATGAATGAGGAAAGACTGACGAAGAAAGTATATGTTGGTAGAATAGATGGATGTCGTGGTAGAGGAAGACCGAGAAAGGTATGGATGGACCAAATATCCGAAATTGCGAATGAATGGAATATCCAGAGTCATAATAAAAGAAGAGCCTGTATGAAGAAAATTATAACTCTGGAGGAAATGAAAGAAGTATGTAAGGACAGAAAGAAATGGCGGTTGATCTGTAATGTTGGCGGCTAGGGTTTATTAAATTGGAATTTGTTTTTATTTGTAAATGGATATTTTGTATTTGGATATTATTATTTAGTGATGTATAAAATGTAATTTGTCGTGTGTGTGTGTTCCTTGACTTATAGGTTGGTATGCGGCTGACCACCCATGCTGTAAAAATGGTTCACTTTGCCAATGTCACCCCTGTCTCAGGGAAGGACGGCAAGAGTTGCAGGGTGTATGTCCATTTGAGATTTGGTTTTTATGTTGTAGGTTCACATGAGGCATGTGCAAGCGCGAACTTGTACGTGTCTGGTTGTGAGAATGCATGTAATGTGAATCTCCAATGTAACATATCTTTGCAACTTAGATTAGATTAGATTAGACATTAAGGATTTTCCTTCCTGATAGTCAGTAACATCTAACAGGAAGGACTGTTATGGAATAAACGTGCTACGCCTTCCTAGACCAACAATTATTATAAATTCAACGAGCAAGCCGTCCGGTCGATAGCTCAGTTGGTAAAGTACTTGCATTCAATGCGGAGAGCTCGTGTTCGAACCCCACCGAGAGTGTCAGAAATGATTTCCCGTTTCGGTGTTTATTTCAAACCAAAAATTAAAAAAAACTGGCAGGGCTTACTCATGATTGACAAGAAATGAGTAGGTACTAGCCAACTCGGGAGCTTCAACTGAAGTGGTTGGCGTAATGCCGGCCTCCTTGCTTATAATTATAAATAGGTTCTACTAGCCACATGCGGCTCTTTCGGGGAAAACGCAGCAAGAAGCTTACTATAAGGGCATGTTGCACCAAACTCCAATCAGACAAAAATCAAAATTAAGAGTTATTTCTCCCATCTAATAAAAAATTTGGTTGCATTATACGTATTCCATTATATTGTCTGTTCAAATTCCATTATATTATTAAAACCCACTTCAAAGAAATATTTAACCGAGGTCCTTACCAGAAGTAAGCAATGAAATTTGATGTAACAATCAAATACTGATTGGAGGTTGGTGCAACAGGCCTTTAAATGTTAATGATGGATTCCTTTAATTACAAGTAACGACCATGTTTTGTTTGGTTTTTAATTAATGTTAATTCACCCTTGGTTCGAATTGTCGTGTCCTTAAAAAGCTGTTGTGTCGGTAAAACAGTTGGAGCGTGACATCTGTATTACCATGGCTCGTTTTAAAGTCCATGACAGGTGCTGGAAGTCCATCACAATATTTTTTAAACAAAACAACGGTTGCATGTTATAAATAAGTATGCAAGCATATGACCAATATAAATGAATGCATGTGTAATTTCTAGCCTAAAATGGACAAAATATAATCTGTTATCTAAGTTGCAGAGATATATTTACATTTAAAATTCATATTAAATGTATGCCCACAAACAGACATGTGGAGAGTTCGCGCTTACAAATGCTGCATGTGTACTGACAAATTAAATCCAAATCTCAAATGAACATGGACCCATCAACTTTTACTGACCTTCCCTGAACAGCTTGGGTGGTCAGCCTCATACCAACCTATAAGTCTAAGAACCAACCTATAAAAGTCAAGGAAATAATATTAATTTATTTATTTCAACGACACATTGTACCTTTTACATACATACTTAAAATAGTTTTATAAAAAAATACAAAAAATACAATACCTCGAAAAGAAAAAAACGAAAATGAGAAAAACAACAAAAGCTTATAAAAAGTATAAATTTAAACAAAAATGTACATGAGAGCTACAATTAAAAGCAATCTGGAATAAAAAAAAGTATGTACAAAAATAATAAATTACATTTGTATTAATCCCATAAAAATAGAGAGAATAAAGTAAAAAACAGTGTATGCATGCATAAAATAATAAACAGAAATTGGGAGTAGCTGTACAAAAATAACAATTAAAAATGAATAAAAAAATATAAAAGTATAATAAAGCAAAATAATTACCAATAACAAAAATTGTATAAAAATAAAAATGAAAGTTAGCAGAGAGAAATACAAAAGATCAAAATATAATAATCATATTTTCCGTAGGTGTCATTTTTTCCATTTATGCCATATTTTCCATTGGTGTCATATTTTCCATTTATGCCATATTTTCCATTGGTGTCATATTTTTCATTTATATCATATTTCCAACGGTGTCATAATAATAATAATTGGATAATTTGTATACAGCGCCGTTTAGTGGCACTAGCCACCCCAAGGGCGCTTTTATGTGTTGAAGCTTCTGTTAAACAAATGTGTCTTAAGCAACTTCCTGAAACTGCCAACACTGGTCTCTGTTCTCAACTACAGAGGTAGACTGTTCCAGCAGGATGGACCAGCCAAACTAAAAGCCCTGTCTCCGAAACCGGTTCTGTTCCGTCGAAGAGGCAGTTGAAGCCTGTTTACGGCGTCACTCTGTGCAGAACGAAGAGTGCATCGTTTTCCACCTATCTGGTCGACTCTGCACAATTCACACAAGTACGATGGGGCAACTCCTCTGAGGGCATTAAAAACAGAAACACATATTTTGTACTCAATCCTCTCTGGGACCCGCAAATATTTTCCATTTATATCCTATTTTCCATCGGTGTTTTTTCCATAGGTGTCATATTTTTCATGTATGTCATATTTACCATCGGTGACATATTTTCCATTTGTGTCATATTTTCCATTTATATCAAATTTTCCATCGGAGTCATATTTTCCTTAAGTGTCATATTTTCAGTCCACAGCCTCAGGAATCTCCTTAATAAACTTTTAGAAAAAACATTAAAGTTGGAATGTTCGAATTTCTCATAATTTACAATATTGATACAGCATTATTGCTTTGTAAAAATGAAATTGGAATTCCATCGCTGGACAGTACACAGGGGATATCCTCGCCACTTGGATGAGCTGGTAGCGACCCTGTTCACGCTTCAGCAAACCCATCGTCCGGTCTGTTCTCCAACTACAGGCCCGTATGAACCCTTTAGGGGCCCTGGACTGGAAGTCTCATCACCACGGTAATTCTTACCTACCGAATATCTGTAATATTTGTATCAAGACCTGTCAATCCTAGATGGCTGCAAGTGAACAGCTGATTAGTCTTCTTACACATATTACCGATATTCGGTAGGTAAGATTATCCGTGGTGATGAGACTTCCAGCCCTGGTTCGGGGAAAATCTCGAAGCCCCCATACTCCCTCCCTCTTATAATATGTAGAGTCTTAGTTGCAAAGATATTATACTAACCTTCCGTGCAGCCCTTGTCTTCGGATCCAGTGGCGGAGAGATTGCAAATGTGGAAGGAGGAATGCCCGGAGAGCTTTGTGCAGCCTGCAGAGAGCCTACCTCCAGGAAAGAACCTCGAGTGGCCCGTGTGGAAATCCATGAACAGATTGAGGACCAATGTTGGAAGAGCCCGGGCCAACATGCTGACCTGGGGATTTCTGGGACGGGAGGACTCTACACTATGTGAGTGTGGAGCTCAGCAAACTATGGAGCACCTGCGGTGTTGTCCCTCCTGTCCGACAAGCTGCTCCATGGATGATCTCTTTGCGGGAAACCAAAGAGCTGTAGACATTGCTCGTTACTGGGACAATACGGTGTGAAGCTGACACGAAGAAGAAGATCCTTAAAAAATCATTATGCATGCCCACATATGTAAATTCGTGCTTACTAATGCTGCATGAGTAGTTACAAATTGAAATCCAAACCTCAAATTAACATAAGCCCTGCAACTTTTTGCTGACCTTCCCTAGAACAGGGGTAATCAGCTATTCACTTGCGGTCATCTTGGATTGAAAGGTCTTCATACAAATATTACCGATATTCGGCAGGTAAGAATTACCGTGGTGATGAGACTTCAAGCCCAGGTTCGAGCCGCCCTTAATCCGGACCTACGTATAATACTTTAAATACAAACTTAATCACAACTAAAACACTCTCTAGAGGTGCTTTATAAGTTTCAATACAGTTTTGGCAAAATGCTGTGGTTGAGATAAAGCGTAAAGTTGAAGTAAAATACTTAAAATGGACGAATATGTTAGATCCAGGTGAAATATGCGGTAACTCATATAAACAATACCACCATACAAGTGGGGAAACAGCGAATCTAATCAAATACACAATGCGTTACATATGTTGTAATCGTGTTCCTTGACTTAGGGGTTGGTATGAGGCTGACCACCCATACTGTAAAAACATGGTTCACTTTTCCAACGTCACCCCTGTTTCAGGGAAGGTCGTCAAGAGTAGCAGGGCTTATGTTCAATTGAGGTAAGGATTTAAGGATAAGGTTTATTTCAAATCCCAAAATAAAAATACCAGCAAGGTTTACTCAGCCTTCACAAGAAATGAGTACCAGCACTCTCGGGAGCTGGGAAACCTCCACTTCAACTGAAGTGGTTGGCGTGAGGCCGGCCCCCTTACCTGTAAAAATAAATAGGTTCAACTCGCCACATGCGACCCCTTTGGGGATAACGCGGCAAGAAGTTACACTATATGTGTAGCTTAGTTGCGAGTTGCGTTTATTTTGATTTGTAAGTACACATGCAGCATTTGTAAGTGCATACTTACACGTGTCTGTTTGTGGCATGGTTTGTGGACAAGAATTTAATATGAATTTTAAATTTGAGTATATTATCTTTGAAACTAAGATTATAGATTATATTTTACATGCATTCTCACAAGCAGACATGTATAAGTTCGCGCTTACACATTCCGCTTGTGACAACATAAAAACCCAATCTGAAATGAACATAAGCCATGCAACTCTTGCTGATCTTCCCTGGAACAAAGTGAACGATTTTTTACAGTTTGGATGGTCGGCATCATACCAACCTTTAAATAAATAAAAAACTATACAATAAAAAAAATAAACACAACCTTTAATTTTCATAGAGTTCGAATAAGATTATTAAACTCTTTGATCACATTTCATTTATTGCAATGGACTATTTTTTATCGAATGCTATTCACTTATATATTATATTGTATTTTTACCAGCATGTGTAAGTTAGTCCAACAACCCAATTTTATAGAAATCATTTTGTATATATGTATATGGTGTATTGATTATAAGCCAGTGGCTCGCAACCAGTGGTTGGTGACATCCTCGGAAGTGGTCTGAGGGAGGGCTATGACGCATTTATTGCTGCACGAATTATACTGATGCTACTACGCTACACATATAGTGTAACTAATTGCCGCGTTTCCTCGGAGAGATCGCATGTGATAAGTGTAACCCTTTATTTTAACAGGAAAGTGAGCCGGCCTTACGCCAACCACTTCACTTGAAATGGGGTTTCCAAGCTCCCGAAGGGGGTGGTGCTCATTTCTTGTGAAGGCTGAGTAAACCTTGCCGGTATTTTATTTTGGGTTTAAAATAAGCCCCAAAACGGCATAATTTCTGAATCTCTCGGTGGAATTCGAATCCGAGCTCTCAGCATGGAAAGCAAGTATTCTACTAACTAAGCTATCGACCGAACTTAACTGAACATGGTGAACATGGTCAAAACTTGACCTTTCCGTATTCTTGTGGTAACGCTTTGGGCCTCCTAAATGGAGGGTTGTGGGTTCGAATCCCGGCGGAGAACAAAAAAAATACCATTTATATTTCCAAATATGCTCCTCGCTTGGTTGCAAATTTCATACACCTTTACCAAAGAACGGCGCCCAAAATCCATTCATCCTCACACCACGTGGGTCTTGCTTGAGAAATGGCGCTTTCTATAACGGCGAATAAGCTCGCAGAGGGATCTTGAGGTGTGATTTACACAAAAACCAAATAAATCATCCTAATGTTGTTATAAACGGGCTGAAAATAGGAACTACAGCCGCCAAAAGTTTATCTTCCTGAACTCAAATATTTTTAAAATCAAAACTGTTTACCAATACATTTCGATTTTATGTTTAGATTAAAACGGATTAAATTCTTGAATCTTCTTGTCAATGAAAATGACAATTATATCTAAAAGTCTTCGTCTAAAAAAGGTTAAGAGCCACTGGTATATCGGCTACAACGCTACAAGCAATATTACGGCCGACATACTCGCATCGTTTTTTTCTGTATATGCCAGTTTTTTCACCACAGCCAAATTATTTGAATTTTTTATTTATTCAAAAAAAAACTGAACTCGTAGGTTTTTTTATTCGATGGGCGACTTTCTCTCAGATGCACAACTTTTGTTTTTAGAGTTATGATTGTAGAGACGTTTATGTGCGATACTAAACCAAAGAAAGAAAACATATAAAAAACTAATGAGATTTGACTATAATAATCTTTAATCGAAGTTGCAAGGATATATTCATTCAAAGTTCTCAAATGCATGCCCACAAACAAACACGTGTAGTTCGCGCTTACAAATGCTGAATGTGTACTACTTACAAATAAAATCCAAACCTCAAATGAACATAAGCCCTACAACTTTTGCCGACCTTCCCTGACACAGGGGTGACTTTGGCAAAGTGAACTATTTTTTACAGATGGGTGGTCAGCCTTATATCAACCTATAAGTCACTTTACAACCTATGAGACTGACCCCCAATAATGTAAAAAATGTTTCAAAGTTGCATGGTTTTCTTTTGAATTTTATTTTTAAGTACAGCTTTATTTTGTAAGCGCAAACTAACATATCGCAAACTTAGAGGTAAAACAGAATAAGTACTGATTCACTGATTTGAGAAATCGTGGATAAAACATTGTATAGTGTGTAACTTCTCATAGTAAGTGAACTAATTATAAGTAAGTGAACATGAAAAACTTCTAAACTACAGGATTTTCAAACATTTTAAGTGTTTGCTTTCGTAGAAAATAAAAAAAAATGTGCATTTATCTGAGAAACCCTAGCATGCATTAAACATGATTTTTAAATGCTTATATATCTCTGTACCGTAACTGTAACTCTGTCACCATTCCGCTAGGGGTGGCCAGAGCCTCTGTAGAGTTGCCTCCATTTCTTACTATCCTTACATACCTACCTCTTTCAATTCATCCATAACCATAATATTTTTCATGCATTTTCTTCTTTTACGCTCGCTTTGTACATCCCATTCTTCCACAATCTCCTCAATCTGATCACTCCATACTTTTCTCGGTCGTACCGTACCTCTTTTTCCATTCACACTACCTCTGTATATATATATATCTACTTTGAATAAGAGTTTTAGGCTTACACGGCCAGCTGATGATGCTGGAGTGATGATTTCCGGGATCTGTTGCCATGGTCTGTGGGAGCTGGAGCTTCCGGACGTTTCGCCCATTTCTACGATGGGCTTCTGCACAGTTCTCATCAAGATCATCATCATCATCATACTTCACGCTGAAGAAGCCCATCGTAGAAATGGGCGAAACTTCCGAAAACTCCAGCTCCCACAGACCACGGCAACAGATCCCGGAAATCATCACTCCTATATCTACTTTGTCACTCTATCATCATTCATTTTTTCCACATCACATTCTTTTATTCATTAGGTTATAGATTCTAACGTAACTAGGTTATAACAAAGATGAATTTACTGGCAGTTAATAGAATTAATTTATGAAGTAACCAGGTATTGTTATGTTGAACGTTTTGGTTGGTGGGCATGAGATTTTGTAAGACCGGTCGTTAGTACAGACTTTCATTGCGTCAATAGTCAGCGAGTATCAAATCGTTAACATTCGCTGGGTGTGCTGTTTAACTTCCTATATACAATTGGTTTAACGTTTTTTTTATACTTTGAGTAGTGTTGAATCAAAAAGCAGCTGTTTTTAAGTCATTCTTAAAAGAAGTCCACTGCTGGTAGCACTGTTTGTGCGGGCGAGACGTGTCGCCAAAGTTTTTCGAAAAATATATATATATAAATAATGAAGAAAATGTGAATTAATTGTTAATGTTTATTGCACAGTGTTTAAGTGAATTTAACGATTAACAATCAAAACAAATATGTGATATCGATAAAAAAATGTGATAAAAAAGTGTTCATTTTTAATAAGTTTAATAATAAGTGATTTAATAAATCTATTAAATATATTTAATGAATTTGTCTTGAAGTGCAAACAGAAAACTGACTTATTCAAAGTGGATACAAAAAGAAAACAGTTGGCCACAAAAGAACCTGGAAAAAGTTGAGACATCACTTAATCGAGTATCTAAGGAAATATAAAAAAAAAAAAACAATATTTTGATATTCGTTGTGAATGACACTAGTCACCAAAAGCTGTGAAGTTATCCAGCCGGGTTGCAATGGATAAAGCTGATTCATATTTTGTTACTGCTTGCTAAGGAGGAAGGACCTAAGTCACCTAAGCCTGTGTCGTTATCTAGCCGGGTTGCGATGGAAAAAGCTGATTCATATTTTGTTACTGCTTGCTAAGGATAAAGGACCTACACCTGTCTCGTCATCCAAAAAAATTTGGAGCTTTGTTTTGACTCTTTAAAGATGCCTTGGGTCCAGTGCGCCTCAGATTTGACCTTCAACAGCATCGAAGCTCTCGTTTCCGTGGAACTGGAGGCCATGGTTTCCCAGCCTCCCGACCAGCCTCCTGGAGCCAGATTAGCTTTCTTCATCGTCCTGTTTGCCCTGTGCACGTTTGAAGTCGTCATGTTGAAGATCATCTCCACGGAAATGTACATCGAGAGGATCACCGGCAGGACAGGACCTTCGTCCTGGTCGCAATTCGCTGAGGAACGATGACGAATGAAGTTAAACGAAAATGGAAGATGTTTTCATTAATTTTGATACCATTTACTTAACATAAGCTATATTCCTAATGTTACCACTATTTACCAAACTAACCAACTCTATGGGCATGTTGCAACAAACTCCAATTAGATAAAATCAAAATTAAGGGTGATTTTTTATTTATTAAGGAATCCTGTGCGGGAGGCTCCCCAATTCTTGAATGTCTTGGGGGTCTATGTCACCCTGGAAGGGTGCCGCAGAGGTGTTGCTTGAGTTCTTGCTTCTATCGTGAGGCGCTGCAAGGAAGTGGTTGTTGATGTTGGTTTTAAATAAAACCGGATTAAATTGAGAAGGGACCACAGATACTGGTAGATCATTCCATAAACGGTTTCTCCCATCAAATCAAAAATTTGGTTGCAAATACGTAAACCCGCTAATGTACATCATATTTCCTATTCAAATTCCATCATATTATTACCCACTTCCGAGAAATATTTAATCTAGAGATCCTTACCAGAATTAAGCAATCAAATTTGATGTGCCGATGAAATATTCATTGGAGGTTGGTGCAACAGGCGCTATATAAACCAAATCGCCACCTAAAAGGTAAAGCTGAATGAGTGCTGATTCACTGATTTGAGAAATCGTGGATAAAACATTTTATTTGGTGTAACTTCTCATAGTAAGTGAACTAATTATAAGGAAGTGCTCATGAAAAACTTTCTAAACTACAGGATTTTCACACTTTCTTAGTGTTTTCTCTCGTAGAAAATAGGGAAAAATGTGCATTTATCTGAGAAACCCATGTTAGCTTAATATGTCAATTATTCAGTTTAACCTTTACGGTATACATATTTAAAGCCATGTAGTTTCTAACTGGGTTATTCACAACAGATTTGATCATTGCTGATCCATGGTTCATCTCTTTTTTGTATAGAAAATTCACGTCAGGTGGTGGTTGATCCATAGATTTACTGTATTTGAAAAGCAAAGACAATGGTTGCATGGGTCATGCGTCCTATCAGACGCGTGCAGCGGAAAGAGGCAAATTTATTGCACAAAAAAACTGTACTGTAACTGTAACTCTGTCGCCATTCCGCTAGGGGTGGCCAGAGCCTCTGCAGAGTTGCCTCCATTTTTTCATATCCTTACATATCTCTTTCAATTCATTCATATCCATCACCTTTTTCATGCATTTTCTTCTTTTACGCTCACTTTGTATTATCCCATTCTTTCAGAATCTCCTCAATCTGATCACTCCATACTTTTCTCGGTCGTCCCTTCCCTCTTTTTCCTTTCACGCTTTCTTTATATACATACTTTGTCAGTCTATCATCATTCATTCTTTCCACATGCCCAAGCCATCTCATCACATTCTTTTGTACCTTAACTTTCACATCCTCTTTCAAATTACATTCTTTTTTTACCCATTCATTCCTAACTCTATCCCTCAGAGTTTTTCCTGTCATGCTTCTCAAATGCACAAAAAAACTCTTCCTTTAATTCATCAAGTCGTTTCATTCATCATACAAAACGTCCTGTGAAATAAAATTAAGAAGTAAGATATATGTTTGTATATCCGGTCGATAGCTCAGTTGGTAGAGTATCTGCACTCCATGCCGAGAGCTCGGGTTCGAATCCCACCAAGGGCGTCACAAATGATTTCCCGTTTAGGTGTTAATTTCAAACCTTAAACAATATACCGGCAAGGCTAACTCAGCATTCAGAAGAAATGAGTACCAGTCTCCCAGGAGCTAGGAAACTCCCACTTCAACTGAAATGGTTGGGCGGGTTGGGCCCCTTACCTGTAAAAATAAATAGGTTTCACTCGCCACATTCGACCCCTTCAGAAAAAAACGCAGCAAGAAGTTACACTAAATGTTAAGCTTAGTACAGTTGGCGTAGTAACGTTTTAACTTTATTTATTTACATTTTTTTTTAAATCAAAGTAAGTACGTACTGTCATCGTTAAAACGGCATTTAAAATCGTTTTTCCTTGGAAATCAATTTTTATACAGAATTTTTTTTCCTCCTCCTCCAACTACAACCTCCAAAAAATTTAAATAAGTCTAATTCAAATCAACAAACTAAATATTTTACCAGAATCTTCGAAATCCTTGACTTAAAGGTTGGTATGCGGCTGACCACCCATGCTGTAAAAATGGTTCACTTTGCCAATGTCACCCCTGTTTCGGGGAAGGTCGGAAAAATTTCCAGGGTGTATGTTCATTTGAGATTCTTTAGTTCGAGCGCGAACTTATACATGTCTGCTTGTGAGAATGCATATAATGTGAATCTCCAATGTAATGTACCTTTGCAACTTAGATTAGATAAGATTAGATTCGAAATGCGGTGTCCGGTCATTTATTGCCATAGACAATATTGTGTCGTCACACAGCCGGGTTGCTAGGGAAAAGGCATACAAATATTCCTTGACGTAAAGGTTGGTAAGAGTCTGACCGCCCATACTGCAAGAAATAATTCACTTTGCAAATGTAAACCCTATTTCAGGGAAGGTCAACAAAAGTAACAGAGTGTAGGTTCATTTGAGGTTTGGATTTTAATTTGTACGTAAGTAAGCGCGAACTTACGTATTTGTCAACGTGTTTGTTTTGTGGGCATTCATTTAATATGAATTTCAATGTTAATGTATCTTTGCAACATATCTAATCTAATCTAAGTTGCAAAGACATATTGACATATAAAAATCCTATTAAATGTATGCCCACAAACAGACACGAGTCATAAGTGTTTTTAGGCTTTCATGGCCGGCTTCAGATGATGATGATAAGGATGTAGAATCCATTTTCCCGGGCTTGTGAACCATGGTCCAATAATTCTTTTGTAGGCTGCTTTATTCTTTTTCGAAGGCTGCTACGTTTCGTCAGTAACATATGACTGACTTCTTCAGGGCTTGTACTTAGACTAGTCTAGAAGATGGATTCTACATCCTTATCATCATCAGAAACGAGTAAGTTCGCGCCTTTAAATGCTGCATGACGTGTACTTAGAAATTAAAATGCAAACCTCAAATGAACATAAACGCTACAATATTTGACGACCTTCCCTGAAACAGGGGTGACATTGGAACAAAGTGAACCATTTTCTACAGTATGGGTGGTCAGCCTCACCTTTAGGTCAAGGAATAAAATTAAAAATCATTTTGAAGTAGTAGCTATCTATCGTAAAATAAAAACATGATTATACCGATATAACTAAGTGTACAACCTTTGCTATCAGCCGCATAGAGCCTGAAACTGTCCTACAAGGTGAGACTGTCGATTATACCATTAAAAACTTTAAAACCATAAAAGTTATACTTTTTAATTTTCATAATAAAATGTAAATTATTTCTCAACCAGAATATTAACTAATAAAAATGTAATATTGTGCATACCGTACGTTGTCATTGACGAAACAATAAATGTTACTCTAGCTATACACGATACCTTAACATTCAACACTCATGCGTGTTAGCCTTTATGTCGATGTCTTAAAGGCAAAACTGAATAAGTGACATTTTAAGCTATAATGGGTTTCTCAGATAAATGCACCTTTTTTCTATTTTCTAAGAGGGAAAACACCAAAAAAAAGTGAAAATCCTGTAGCTCAGAAGTTGATCATGAGCACTTCCTTATAATTAGTTCACTTACTATGACTATGACTTATTGACACTTATTAATTCACTAACAGACCGGTCCGCAGTCTAGTCGTAAGCGCTTCGGACTCGGAAATAGAAGGTCGTGGGTTCCAATACCGGTGGAGCACATACAATATTCCATTTATATTTTAAAATATGCTTTTGGCTGAAAAAATCGTATACCTTATCAAAGACCGGTTACCAAAGGTCCATCCAGCCTTACACAAGTGGGTCATGCTTGAGGATTGGTGCTTCCTGGAGCGACGACCAAGCTAGTACAGAGCTTTTGAGGTGTAAATCACACAAAAACAGCGCTGTCCAAATAAATCATCATCCACCAACTCCACGTACGAGTAGAACTATCAAAAGCGCTTTTGTTCAGCAACCCCAAAATGAGCTTGTACTGTACTGTATCTTGCCGCCGTTCCACTAAGAGGGCCGGTACCTCCGCAGATGCGCCTCCACTGTCTTACAGATCTGTCCTTAAATTCTGTCCTTACAAATCACTTTAATTTCCTCAATATTCATACATACTCTTCGCTTTTTCTCACTCTGCAGGTTCCATTCTTTCGCAATCTCATTTATTTGGTCTATCCATTCCTTCCTCGGTCTTCCCCTTCTACGCTTTCCTCTGACAGTTCCTCTGTACACTTTCTTCGTTATTCGTTCATCATCCATTCGGTCTCATAATTTGAAATCAAAGTATGCCATTCAGAATGTCATGCACAGGTTAACGTGCAGAAATGTTGAACTGTGAGCGATAGTCTATGGAGCGTGCATTAGGATAGAGTTTTTAAGTGTTGCATACAAACCGGTAGAGTCGACTGGCGAGTTAGTGGATAGTACGTTAGTTGAGTGCGCGTTGCGTAATACTCAAGTGAATTGCTCTTTGCCATACTGTCTCACTGACCCACTAGCCGCGTCAGACGGCGCACACTTTTACTCTCTGTTTTGCAACAATTAAACAGTGATACTCAGTCTCTGGATCGCGGTATTTAAGTTTTTTTATTTTGCTGCCACTTCTATCGAAGATCGGTGATTATAACGGATTTTTTAAATTTTGGATGCTGCGGCTCGAAAAATGTCTCCCTCTTCTGACCCACGCCCTGTATGTATATCCATCTCATCCGGGGATGTGTCACAGGAATCGCATGCAAAACATAATATAGATGCAAGTGGCAGAAGGCCCTCCCGTGAGGCTAACACTCTCTCCAGTGTAAAACAAGACAAGGTGGCTCAGAACACAAGCAAGCCATGATAGTGGCTCGAAACAGTGACTTGGTGCTTTTGTTGACTATTGTCGCAAAAAACAGTAATTAAGAAAATTAGCATAAATAGAATTTGAAGGCTTTCATCGCCATGGAAATGTTTTATACTCGGTGTACTGTTGCAAGGTCCATAGGAGCTGGAGCTTCCGGACGTTTTGTTTATATTTGCGATGGGTGGATGTGAACGACTATCATGAAATTGACATATGAGTACATATCCACCTGGATATCCAAATTTAGTAGGTCAACCTGTCAACAATTCAACCTGTTGAATATTATATGAGGTCAACGTTTTTCAACAATTCAATCTGTCGAATATTATATGAGGTCAACGTTTTTCAACAATTCAATCTGTCGAATATTATATGAGGTCAACGTTTTTCAACAATTCAATCTGTCGAATATTGTATGAGGTCAACGTTTTCCAACAATTCAATCAGTCGAATATTATATGAGGTCAACCTTTTTCAACAATTCAATTTGTCGAATATTCAATCAGGTCACCCTGCCAACAATTCAATTTGTCGAGTACTATGAGGTCAACTTTTTAAAAAAAAAATCCAACATGTCGAATATAAATCTGGTCAACTTGTCAACAATTTATCCTATCGAATATAAAATCAGTTCAACCTATTTTTTTCATGAAAACTACTCCTTAGCATGTATATACATGTTTTTTTACTAAATTATTCATCGCATTCTTCTTCTTCTTCTTGTGCCACTTCTAACGAAGATCGGCGATCATCATAGCTATTTTGATTTCTGATGCTGCGGCTCGAAATAGGGACTTGGTGCTTCTGCCGAACCACTGTCGCAGGTTCTTCAGCCACGATGTCATTCGGCGTCCCTGAGATCTTCTCCCCTCAATCTTACCCTGAATGATAAGATGAAGGAGACGGTACTTCTCATTTCTCATAATGTGACCGAAGTACATTAGCTTTCTCTGCTTAATGGTAGTCAGGAGCTCCATTACACAACCTAATGTATTCAGTCAATAATCATAACAAATGTCTCGGTGTGACAGAAAAAAGGTGTGCAATAACTGGAATAGCCTATTTAGTAAGGCTACACAGCACCACGCTCCACATCTCAGATGCAGAAATACTTCTGCAATCTAATTCGTAACCCAAGTCGAAAATATATATTTATATTGCGCAGACGCTCTTTAATATTCATTCCTAATAATTATACGAAATCTTTTTTGCTGCAACGATTTTTTATAATATTCTATCGAGTCCAAATTATCAGGAAACGATGGTGCAACAATTTTATAAAAACAAGTGCTGATTTACTGATTTTAAAAAAACGTGGATAAAACATTTCATTGTGTGTAACTTATCATGGGAAGTGAACTTATTATAAGGAAGTGCTCAGGACAAACTTCTAAACTACAGGATTTTCACACTTTATTATTTTTTTCTCTCGTACAAAATAGGAAAAAAATCATATTTATCTGAAAACCCCATGTTAGCTTACAATGTCACTTATTCAGTTTCACATATAGGCTATCTATATAAAACAATCACTTAGTAAAATTAAAATAATGTTAAAATGTATATGCGATAGATGCCTATTATTATTGGAGCATTGGAGATACTTATGTATTTGTATTATGTGTTTTGTGTATGTGAAACTCTTTTGTTCTGTTGGCGCCTTTATATATAAAATAAAATAAAAATAAAATAAAAATGTACAAAAAATACCTATCAAAACAGCACTACTATCTACAAACGAGTAACATAAAAAAATCCAATCTCAAATTAACATAAGCTCTGCAATTCTTGTTGACCTTCCCTGCAACAAGGGTGGCATTGGCAAAGTGAACCATTTTTTACGGAATTGGTGGTCAACATAATACAAACTTAAAAGTCAAGGAATCTAAATTTATGAATATCCGTGTACGGAAAGCCAAATATTTTTCCTTCTTTATTTAAGTTTTCTTTTTCTGCCATTTGTTTTCTTCCACTTGTAATTTACCTTATCATTTTGGCCGCAAAAACTATAATATAGGTAAAAAAACATGGGCAAATACTTTTGCACTGACGTAAGATGTAACACTTTTTCCTGCCCCCATCCTTTAAACATTACCTATTTACGTCAATGTGATAATTCTTTTAAACACAAAAAAAATGTTTATATTTCAACTTGGCTCATAGTCCATAGTTTAAAGTTGTTTTTTTCCTTTCTTTTGTGATTTACTTGAATATTTTATAAACTTTCTCGTCTCTCCTTGTAAATTATTTTGTCACTAGAATATTTACACAATAATATTGTATTAAATGAAATAAGAATAAATTAATGTAAATACATTATCCTAAAAAAAACATTAAATTGTGATAAATGTTTTTTCTTCAAATTTATTCAAATGTTTTGTATTTTAAAGAAAGGTGTATGTATTATTATTATTTATATGTTAAGGTCTTGTAAAATAAATTTCTGTGTATAATTCATCTCCTCCTAAAATTTTTTATCATATTTTTAAGAAATAATCATGGGTTTATAAAGAAAGAAAAACAACAATGGACTTGAATGTTAAATTAATACTTAAAATAAATCAGGTACAGTTTTTAAAAAATTATAATCAGATCGGAACATTTTTAAATTCGAAATCGTTTTCTTGTCCGGACAAACTATGTAATAATGCATTTGTATGAAAACCTGTCAATCCAAGATGGCCGCAAGTGAACAGCTGATAAGTCTTCATACAAATATTACCGATATTCGGTAGGTAAGAAATAAGAATGACTGCGGTGATGAGAATTCCAGCCCAGGCATCATTAGTTTGACAAAGCGTGGGCTCAACGGACGACCAAAATGACTAAGAATAGCACTATGTACGGTGAGGGATGAGCCGCGGATTTGTTTTCTGTGAATAAAACTGTAACTTTCAATTACAAGAAAAATCTATTTGTATTTTTATTATTTCCTTGTTATTTTATTTTACGTATGACGATAAATTTTGTGAAGATTTTAATTATTGTTATTAAGTAAATCTTTTTCATGAGAAATGTGCAATATGTAATTTTTAAAAACGTGCAATATTAATTTTAATCTTTTTTAGTATTCTAATGAAAATAAAAATACTACCTTAAAAATATTATTTGTTTCTTTTATATTATTAGTTGATACAACCTTTAAAAAGGTGGATATATTTCAACAACACATTAAGTACATGAATATGAAAAATACATTATTTTACAAAATTATGGTCTATTTTAAAAATCTGAATGTGCTAAGGCCCGGTATTTTTAACGTTAGGTTATGTGACTTTAAACTGTTAAAGAAAACCACATCGTTATTTCTAAAAACCTCGAAATTTTAGAAGAAAAAAAACGTTTTTGATACTCCGAAAAAATGTATCTAAATATTGATATAAAAAATGTATCAAATAAAACATCGATATTTATTTTACAACTATCGTTACTCTTTGTATATCGATAGATATCCCCCATCTCTAACAGCAAATGTTAATGAGGACCCATCCGAACGTGAATTGGCATAGACAATATTGTGTCGTCACCCTGCCAGGTTGCTAGGGAAAACACATACAAATAGTTTGTTATTGAGGACGGTGTGCCCACGTCATTAATCGATAAGTTAATTTTAATATGTTGACGTAGTGTCACTAAAAAAATTAAAAAAAAAAGAATTCTCGTACTAACTGCTTTTTATTTATCCTATCTCATCTGTACTGTTTTTACAAATATATTTATATATAATAAACATATTATTATTTCTTGTTGCAATGACTTCATAGATTTTTAAAATATATTTTTTAGTAGGTCTCTGCATCATATTAAAGATAATTTTATTCACACACCTAAGCAACACGCCCCCCCCCCCCCAGTGCTTGTTTGGCTTATCTACCATTAGATTCAAAGATGAACTTTCAATGATATTGCCTTAAGAATCACATTCTACGCAAAAAACGCAACTAAGCTACACATATAGTGCAACTTCTTGCCGCGTTATCCCCGAAGGGGTCGCATGTGGCGAGTTGAACCTATTTATTTTTACAGGTAAGGGGGCCGGCCTTACGCCAACCACTTCAGTTGAAGTGGGAATTTCCCAGCTCCCGAGGAGGCTGGTACTCATTTCTTGTAAAGGCTGAGTAAACCTCGCCGGTATTTATATAATGGGGTTTGAAATACACACCGAAATTGGAAATCATTTCTGACACCCTCCTCGGTGGGATTCGAACCCGAGCTCACGGGGTAGAATGCAAGCACTCTACCAACTGAGCTATCGACCGGACGATACGCAATCTTAC